>VXBO01014564.1:320883-448467 GCA_013400135.1 Rhinoptilus africanus
CCTGGTCTAGTGGGAGGTGTCCCTGCCCACGGCAGGGGGGTTGGAACTAAACGATCTTTAAGGTCCCTTCCAACACAACCCATTCTATGATTCCATGAAAATCGATTTTCAGGATTCCATGAATCATTCGATGATTCCATGAAACACCTTGCCAGAAGCCCTCTGCTGAGAGCGCTCCCTTCACACCAGGGAGGGACGGGGTGTCGCCAGCCCACGAGCTACAGCGCGGGTGCCTGTGTCACGCCTGACGCCGGGGTGCTGCAGGAGCCGGGCTCACGAGGTGGCACGGTAATCACGCCCTGGCCAAACCCATGGCCTCCATGGAAGCACAGTTCTGATTTCTAGCTGATGAAAAAGCATCAGTGCCCCTCCAGCACCTCTCGTAGGTATGGAAAGTTGGAAAGGGAATGCCCTGAGATAGGAGTTTGGTATTTCTACCCTCAGTCATGATTTCTGAGGTGCATATTTATCTATCTCTCTTTATCTATCTAGGACAGGCTTTTGGGGGCACCTGTGCCGGGTTGGGAGCTCCGCTGATGAAGGGGAGATGGTGTTACCCTGTTGTACCCTTAGCTGCAGGGTGCTCCCCGTCCCCCTCCTCTTTTGTCCCTCGGAGGGGGAGCAGCCCGCACCCCCGCAGCCGGTGCGCAGCGCCCGCCTGGCTGCCCGCCCCCCCTCCTGCCCTGGCCCGGTGGGCTCGCCCGGGGGCCGCCCCTTGCAGTCCTTCCGCGCCCCCGTCGCNGCCGGCTCCTCGCGTCCTTCACGGGGGAGCCCTTGGGCCGCGTTCCGGCGGGGTCGGGAGGCGAACCGTCCCCCGCGGGGGGCTTTGCGGCGGCCGTCGGGGGTGGCGAGCGCTGCCTGCCGCTCCCCGGGCCTCGGGTCAGGGGTCGGTGCTGGGCCTCCAGGGAGCCACCTCCTGGGCCCCGGGAGGTCACCGCCCGCCCGCCCCTGCCGGCTCCCCCGGGCGGCGTGAGGAGCGGCCCGGCTGCCGGGAAAGGGCACCTTAGGTGCGGGAAGGCGTCAAGGAAGCCAGGTCACCGGGGTGAAGGAAGAGCTCCCACTCTTCCTGAAGGCCGGTTCCTCAACGCCGGCCGTAACGCGGAGCGGCTGTGACATGGTGAGGCGTATCTCACAGCTGAGGGGGGCCCTGAGGTGCACCCAGGGGTGTGGTAATGGCTCGTTTACAGGGAAGAGGCTGCTCCACGCCTGATGCAGAACTTTGAAATGGGTTTCTGACAATTCCATTTCTGCACCTTGTATTGGAGGGGTTTTAATTCTTCCCTTTTTAGTGGGTACAACACATTAAGCGCAAAAGCGGGAACTTCGTTGCTGAGAAGCTCAGCTGCTGTGGCTGTTTATTTGCCAGCTAAAGTTCCCATCATCTGTTCGTGACGTACAGCTGGCGGGTACGGCAATAAACGTGGTGTCGAGAACTGCAGACTATAGCTTCAGGTAGGAATGAGATGCAAGAACAGATGGACTTGCATCCTGCTTTCAAGCAAATGTTCTTTCAGTGATAAAGAAGGTGAAGGAAAAAATAATGATAGAGAGAGGCATATTTTCTGTGGTAGTAAAATGTCACTGCACCTTTCACTTTCCAATAAATGAAATTTTACAAAAACATACAAGGAGCAGAAATAGTTTAATTAAAATGCTTTGCAGAAAATGTTTTTTGAAGGTGACAGAGGTTACAAGAGCTTTCTGTACAAGAGAGATCAGTCCTGCTGAAAGAAGCCCCAAAAATTCTGTAATTTCAGTGAGGAAGGGGAGGAGGGCAGGGTCTTTTTGGTTTTTATTGGGTTTTTTTTTTTTTGGAAGCATGTGTTCATTTGACTGCAGTCAAGGGGCCAGGTTTATTTTCTCTTGAGTTTGATTGTAGGTTTGGAGGCATCCTGGTCACCCAGCTGCCCCTCCTGACAGGAGAAGGAGCCAGGGTGCTGCAAGCAGCTCTGACTGGCACTGGCAGAATATATCTTGGCTTTTCTGCCTCAAAGTTACCTAGATCTTGTAAGGAAATAATGAAGTTTAGCTAAGGTTCATGTACAGAGGTCTCTTGTGTTATATTAGTCTGTTTTGCTGATTGTGTTCTTGTGAACTGTTTTTGAAAGGCTTGACCCCTGTCACTGCACGTGTTTTTTGGTTACAGGCTTCTAAGAGAAAAGGTGCAAGGCAAACTGACCCCACTAAAAGTTCACAAAGAGAAGTAGGAAAGTTTCTCAGTCAGGTCTCGGAGTTGGAGGATTAGTGGACTCCGTTTTGATGGGGTAAAAGCCCGTGCTCTGTTGAGGGTTCTCTTGAGCGCTTGCAGCGTAGGTGAACCATGCGTCTTGATTTGTGGGGCAAGCAGAAAGAATGGCCAATCATATTTTCTATCTAATACCAGCCAAAGGGAAAGGAAAACATACCCGATTTGTTATTTTTTTCACATCGGAATCCTCTAAAATGACATAAATAATCATATGTGTATCACATGTAATGAATTACATGTTTGCACTACTTTATATACTGTAAGCAATGAATGCAGTGCTGCAAAATGCTTACTGTGGGAAATTAATTCATTCCCCACCCTTGTCTTCCAGAGAAAAGGTAAGCAAGGAGAGGAGTGTCTTGCCTCAGGCCTGTGCTGTGCCTGTAACAGAGCCAGGATTAGGCTGTTGATTCTTGCAGATGTCTGTTCTACCACTGCAGTCCCTGCCTGGCACTTGAAGGGGACAGTGGTGATGAGAAAACAAGTCTTTCTGGGTCACTCTGATCAAGGTCCCCCATCCCCTCCATAGTGTGTGGCTGTCTGCCACTGCCGCTGGAGTTGAACGCAGCCTCCAGGGCTGCATCACGTCTTCTCCCACCACTCATCAGCAAAGCACTTTCACAACTAGTCTGTAAGAGTTTCTAACAGGTTTTAGGTGCTCTTGGTGTTGCAAGAGCTCTTATTGAACCCTGGTTGTTTATATCTTCTGTTACTCCTGTACAATCTGCCTATGCTGTGGTGTCTTCACACCACTTGCAGTGAAGAGGTGGCCTGTTGCTGTGATCAGAACTGACTTTTGGTAAGCGCATACTCCCTTGTTTCTGTCCACCTGTTGTTTCTCATTGTAAAGCCTTTGGGACCACGAACAAATGTTTTGTTGTGGTTGCCCGAGGTCTGTCACAATGAGTTACTTGTGGCTTTATGGCCTGTAGACACTGTTGTGTTGATGGAGTCAGAGCTTCTGTTTGGTTGCTGCATGATCACTTGAGCTCTTGGCTGGGGGCAGTGCTAGGAATGCATCATTAGCAAAGGAGCAGTTAAAACTTGGCTTGTCAGGTTCCTTGGGGCTGCACGCATCAGATCACTGTGTCCTTCTCAGATGTTACCGTTGCTGTTTTGTATCTCGGCAGGGTTCATCAGTCATGGCACGAAGGGCCTTGAAACTTGCCTCGCTGGCGGCAGCCACTTCCGGCATCTACTTGTATGGCAACAAGTTCCTGGATCCCAATGACTTTGGAGTTGTTCGTGTGGGCCGAGCCATTGCCACAGTAAGTTTCATCCTAGTAGTGTGCAGGAAGATTCCTAGGTAGGTAAGGGAACTGGAGTTCACAGGAACTAGGGATTTCCTGCATTCTCTCTCTGCATTTACAGTTGGCAGCTGGCTCCGCATTCAGAAGGTCAACAGGGAGCTCTTCAACTTGTTGACACAGTGGGGAGAAAAGAGGCAAAAGCAGAGAAAGGAGAGAGCTGTTGATTGCACATTTTGAAAGAAACAAAGAGAGATATTGGGCTGCAGAGAACTGTCTCTGCTTCCCTGGATAGGGTGGGACCTTCAGAGCAAGGGTCTCACTTTGGGCCCACATCTTCATCTGACCCTTCAGGGTCAGTCACCCAGGTACAGTATCCTGCTGCCTTGAATAATGACTTAGTTCAAGCCATCTTGCCTGCATATGCCATTTTTTATACTGGAACTTACTGTTTTAAGGATTGTGGTAGTTGTGTTGACGTGCTATGGTAGCCGTGGTAGTTGTGTTGACATGCTATGGTAGCTGTTGCCCTGTGACCCTTAGTCTGAGAGATTTGAGGAGAGGAGGGCAGGTGTTGTGAGGATCATTCTCAAAGCAAGGATAAAGTGAGGATGGGAGATTATGTACTTCTGAGATTGGATTGGTGTCCAGATTTTTAAAATAAATGCTACAGCTGCCTAGCATCACTGCTATTTTACCGTTGTATTGGTCACCACTCCAGAAAACCTGAGAATGGAGACTGCCAGCCAAACAGGTTGCTGCCTTCTTCTTGAGGATATTCGCTGATGAATCCATGAGCAGCCAGGAACAAGGAGAGCAGAAACTCTGGAGGGGGGGGGGAATCAGTCTCCCTGTACCTCACTTGCATTATACATCTGTCACTTCAGGCCACAATCTCCATCGTTTACAGACTCCCAGTGGTAAGCAGCTGTCTGTCTGCATATTCTATGACTTTTAAGCACTTCATTAATGAGTTTTACAGGGAGTCAGTTCCTGAGGGCAGATGCAATGAGAAATAAGCTCTGTGGGTTGGCTTAGGTGCTGTGCCGTTTATATGTGCAAGCTGCACCACGAACTACTGTGAAAAATTAATGTTTATTTTGAAAGGGTGAGGGCAGAAATACAAACTGTTATCTTTCTGTCTTAGCTAATAGCTGCTAAATAAGTGCTAAGCTTTGTGCTCTGTCCCTGACCATGAGGCAGCGCTGCCTGGTGGCAGGGAGCAGCTTTCTCCCTTCTACTGCACAGGAAACTGAGGCACAGAGAAGGAACACAGCTTATCATGGCTGGAGAGGAATCTGCTGTACAGGCTGTTTGAGCTCTCCAGTCTGCCCTTGAGTTCTGCCTGTCAGACCAGTGTTTCTCGATCTTACTTGAAGCCATTGTTTTTTGTGGCTGTCTTCTGCTTAAGATAAAAATAAGAGAGAACTGTGCAGTGATGAAGCTATGCAGTTTGTCTGCATTTTGAGTGACAGTGAGAGATTACTTTCCTGATTAATAGAAAGTAGGGGAAAGGAGATTTTCTTTGGTTTAGATACTGGCAAGTCTAAAGATGTGCTTGACTTTCACGTCTTCTGCCTCAGGGAAGTCACAAGTCATGGGCTGTAAAGCAGTTCACTGGCCCTGCATTAGAAGGTTCCATATCCATAGCTGCAAGCAGTGACCTCCAAAACCTGCTGCCAGTGTTCTGTGTTCTGTAGGTGATGGCAGCATGTGTTTATGTCTCTGTGTCTATATATACTTTTCAAACGCAAATTTTCTGCCTCTGAATTCTCCCTTCCCTCTCCTACATAGGACTGCATATGGTTAGTTTGCTCCTTTAGCCGTGCTGCATCAGTGACCTCTGCCTTCCCAGCTTGAGGTCACTCCTTGTTGGAAAGGCGGAGGTCAGCTCTCATCTGAGCACTGGGAGCCCAGACTGTTCTCATTCCTTAGCCATAGGCTGTGTGAAAGTAGTAGAGCAATTAGGCTTGTTAATTTCTAAGCAGCTCAGCTTCTTGGGCTTGCTTTTTTCACAAATGAAAACTGAGACTCTGTAGCAAACAAGCGACTTTGGATATTGATGGCATGTATGTGGACCTAAAGCACCTGTCCTTCAATCTAGCCCTGCCCAGCTTTCTTACCTGGATGCTTGATTCAATCGTTGGACCATAGCCAGGCAAAAGCAGGCTGTAATTAAGAGGCTGTAGTCCTTAAGAGCTAAATTCAGCAGCAGCAGACAAAAATTTAAGAGAAGTTACAGTGTGGCAAACAAAACAAAAGCCTGGAGGAAAAAACCTATGGAGGTTAAGAAACCTGACGTAGAACTACAGGACTCTGGACAGATTTCATTGGAGTTTGATTAGAAAGATTTGAGTCTGCTTGCATTTTAAACATACTGGTTCAGCAGTCCTTTGCAGACTTTCCTAAGAAGCTTGATGAAGGGCACTAGCAGAAAATTTCTTCTTGAGCTTCAGTTTAGGCAACTGGCTTATGTGTGAGTAGACAGCTGTTCAGAGGTAACATTGTGCCGTGGCCTGGTGAGATCTGAGGATAGTTTAGGTGTGGTGGAACAGTGTAAGGTGTTGAGAATTCATTGATAAAAAGTGGAAGCCCCAGTCTTTGGGACGTTTAACGCTGGGCTGGATACACGATCAGTTAAAAAGGAATCTGACACTTGTAAGGGGAGGCACTGGTTGATCTTGTAGGTGTTTTTATGTCTCCGAGATTCAGTCTCACACTGTAACACGAATGACAGCACAAGTCTTGGATGAGAATGAAGTCAGTGGCCTGGATGCATCATGTTTCAGACAGTTTCTGTGTTCCAGTAAAATTAGAAACCTGGCAAAGCAGTTGTGTATTTGCTGTATTTCTTTGAGGGTATCCCACTTGTTTTGGGTATGTGTAAGGAACATTTTGTGCAGTAGCTGGACTACATCTCAGACACTAGCAGGGATTTGGCAATGTCAGAGTTGCCTATCAGGATCATCATAATACTAATTTAGTGTTTAAGATTATGATGTAATTAGCAACCGCTTAATTAATTCCCTTTTCCTCTGTAATACAGGCCTATCTGTTAGCTGCTTCTTTTCAAGTTGGAGGTAATAATTACCCTCGTGGACTAGAGATGAAATAAGAACCAACTCAAGCCTTCGTGCAAGGCTGATTTGAACCTCCCTTCACTTCAAAGTTGTTCTTTGGGGTTGGGAAGATGCTTTGAAAATTTTTCTTCTGAACATGACTCTGTGTAGCTGTGCAGCTCCTGAGTTCACTAGGGTCAAGAGAGCCTGAAAAGCTCAATTTCCAATCTGGAAAACAGGAAATGTGAATAACCTAACCTCCACAAGGAAGGAGTGTGTCTGCCTGTAACTGATTCCCAGGTCAATCCCCTCTTTGATGCATCTCTGAGCTTTTGACTGTTTCCTTATTGTCAGTTCCAGCATCTTCATCTCAAACCAGATTTGATCTGCTCGCCTTTCCTGCCTTTCACATTACATCGACTGTGCTTAATGCCCTTACTAGGTATGTTTGTGGTGAAAGGGGGGGTTAGTATCCTATCCCAGAATGGGATGCTATCCCTTCACTAGGGAGGTTTGAGGAAATCTGACTTGAGATCTAAGTTATGCAAATGGTTCTTTATGGCAAGGATCTTGGAGTTCAAATGACAGGTTTGTGGACAGGTTCATCTAGGTGTGCATTCCCTTCTCTCCCCCTATGTGAACTTTATGAGTGTGACCTCTATGTTTCTATTCTGTTTGCTGACTGGGGAAAGAGAGGAACTTTAATTGTAGGATAAAATTGTGAAAGGCTCTAGATCCATTTTCAGAAATCATTAAGGCTCTTAGGAATCTAATTCCATTGTCTGTGGCTATGTCTAGCTAATAAGCTTTACCTGGATGCCTATGTTGTTGTTTTGTAATTGGGTATCTGACCCTTCAGCCCTCTAGTCCTTTGTGCAGTTGGATATTCCCCAAAGTACTGCTGCTTGTGTTAATTGGTGAGCTTGTCTTCAGCCTCTCCACTCCCTGCTGAACCATCTACCCAGGCTGAGCTCACTGTGCACCAGTGTGGTTAGGCAGGTTGGAGGTGTGAAAGTGAAGCATGGGATAACTGTTGGGGCACAGATAGGGTCTTCATGGCCTCTACTACTAGCAGCAGACCCTATGTGGAAGCTGACGGAGAATGGGAGTCTGCTGTGCAAGGTGCTGTGCAGAGGTTATGAACATGCTTAGAGTTTCTCAAATGGAAGATAGTATGAGTGCCACGTGTTGGTTATTTTTAGTAGCTGTATATCAATGAGGTCCCTGCACTGCTTTCTATAAATGTTCATTGAAATTTAAATATTTTAATTTAATTTCTTCTGAGTCTGTTGCCATAAACTCCACTGTGGAGCCAAAATTTTCGAACCTAAGCTGCATACATTCTCCCTAAGAGAAGGTTTGTTGTTGTGATCCAAGATAACTGCAGAGCTTGCTCAACATTTGTGGTTTCATTTGCAGACGGCAGTTATCACCTATGACTACCTCACTTCCCTTCGGAGCGTCCCATACGGATCAGAGGAGTATGACTTCCTTAAATCACAGGTGGGTGAAAGCACTGGACTGCATTCCCTGGAAACTGCAAGGCCCATGTGTGTTGCCAAAGTCACTGCTGTAAAGCAAGCCATCAAGCTGTCAGCTTAATAATTCAATACGCCTTCTACCAAAATGGTATAGCAGAGACAAACCGTGCTGCATATTACATGAGATTCTTGCAGGACCTGCATCACACAGTGCAGAAGATCCCTCATCAATGGTAGCCTCATGTGCTCACTTATGTCCATTAAAGATTCAGGTTCTCAGTGTATGGGATAAGATGCATTTGGGCTCTGTCACTGGTTCTCTGCTGCCCAGACTGGTTGTGTGGAAGTCAGCTGCTGGGAGGGGACTGGCAGTGGTTTCTTAACCTGCTTATTGGTTAGTAGTGTCCGTGACCTGAAGGCCGAGGCATTTAAGGAAAAGGAGCATGTTGGAGGGGAAACAATAGGGATGAATCAGGCTTGCAGATTTCTGAAGAAATCGGCAAAGAAAGGTGCATCTTGTTGCAAAACATATTGTTGTGTTTTGATATTGCTATAACATGCCAAATCAGGCCAGTCTGCGTAGTCTAAAGTAAAGGTCTTTAACCTAATTTTTTCTTCCTAGTGCAAGAAGGATTTAGGCCACTGATGTGGTTGTAATGTGTGGGGTGGTGCTCCCCAGGGACTCTTAGACTGGAGGGACTCTAAAGCTGGAAACAGTGGTGGGCCAGGTAGAAATGAGTGCCCTTGGACTCAAGCATGCTTTAGTATTCCTCTGGCAGAAAATCCACATCGTCATCAGTATGGTCTTAGAGTATTTGTGATAGTTTGCAGAGTTTCCATGGGCTTGTTCTCATCCTCTCCTGTCTAAAGATGCTAAGCTGTTCTGCTGTAGCTCCTCATCCAAGGTGAGTGGCACTGATGCCCTGGCATAAACTGGAGATAGATGTGTTGGAGTCCGGAGCTGCACTTTCCATCTGCCGATGTCTCTGCCACATGCCTTTGAAACCTAGTTTGCAGAAGGGCTTCTTGTAGCATTCTTGAGCAAAGCCCAAGTTATGGAATTATCAGTGCTGTGGGCAGCTTCTCATTTGGCAGCAGTTTGCAACGGCCCTTGCAAATTCCTGACCTTTTGCTGTGTCTCTCCATGGCTTCATTAACCTCTGTCATGCAGGTTTTGATGGTTTGTCAATTGATGACCCAGGCAGCCAGAAAGGGCCCTGTTTGCTGGCACTGTGCAGAGCTGTGCTCTCCCTGGTTGGCAGCCAAGGCTAGCTGAGTCAGCCTCTGCGCGTGCCAGAGCCAGTGGCAAGCGCAACATGTCAGCATGACATAAGGGAACTCTGTGGCATGGCCAGCACTAGCCGTTGGCTGCATGAAGAGGAATGAGCTGAGAGACAGAGAGAAGAAAGTAGGTGCAGGCTTAGCATGAGTTAGAAAAACTCGTTGGCCTGTGGAGGTCTGTCCTGCTGTTGGCAAGCGCCATGGAGAGCCACCACTAAGCCTGACAGTGACAGCCCTTGTGGCTTCCTCAGCAACATCCCTGTAGTGCTTGTGCTAGCAAAGCATCAGGTTGGCAGGGGAGAATTTTTTGGGCTTGGCAATTGCACAGCGAACCCTTTATCTCAGTGCAGCTCTAAGTGGGTGGCAACCAAGTCTTTACCATCTTGCAGCTCTCCTAACACTGTAGGAGCTGATTTTGTTGGTCTCAGACTAGCTCAGAATGACTTGTAAGGAATTCCTCCGTCGGAATTGTTATTAAAGGTTAGTCACTGGACTGGGCCAAGATGATGGGAGTGGCCCTCCCAAGTAAGTGTTGTGTGTGAAGGATACTTATCCAGCTGTTGCTTCTGCTTGCCTGTGTCCTGGGTAGATCTTTGGTACTCACAGCTATTTGTTGTGCTCTCTTGGCTTTCTGTCCTTCGAGTGAGGCCAGCTTTACCTGCTCCTCATATGCTAAGAGTCTGGAATTTTCTTTTAAGTGTGCGTATGACTTAGTTACTGGTTTCCAGCCTCACATTTGGTGCTTGCTTGGAACAGAGGTTCTGTGAGGCAGGGATTTGGTGATCCCGGTGCTGTGGATAGTGCCAGCAGGTATGGGTGCAGCTGCTGCGCCTCTGTCTCCAGTGAGGGGCTGCAGCTGGGCGTGTGTCTGGGATAGGCTTGCAGCTGGGAGTGGAAAATCACTTTTTCTGTGTGTCTCCTCCTGGTACTCAGCATACTGGTGGGTGTTACTCCAGTGCAAATGATAATGCTTAACTCATTCTCCTTGGATTCCCAGCCAGCCATTAAACTGGAGCCTCTAAATTACCCATGGCCTCAGATGAGAGATGGGAGACGTCAGTGGCAGCACCAGTCCTTGAGCCTGTTGTGACCAAACAGGGACATGGTCATTAGGAAACAATTAAATGCAAAGCAGATTAAGAAGGAAATGGGTTCCCCAGGGGCTTTTAGACAGGTTCCCTCTTAGCTCCAAGGAATTCTCTTCAATCTTATTCTGTTTTTCAATCCCTCATGGGCCGCTTTTGATACTAATGCTCTCAGCCACTCAGTTCTCAGCAGATTGGCCAGCAGATTGGGGGTATATTTACTACTTTCCATGAGGTGGGGAGCTGTAGCTGTAAATTCACTGTGTGTCCCTGGGGTTGGTTTGCGCCTCTCTGTGTCTTCCATCAGCCAGGAGATACAAGAATCCACCTTCCTGGTGGCACTCACAGCCTTCCTCAGCAACAGTCAAGAGAAAAAATGTCCTTATCTTTTCCATTCCTGCCCTTGCCTGCAGCAGGGATAAACTTGCTTAAGTGGTCAGGCTTTATGTCCATCCCAGTGGTTGCTTCCTCTCATCTGAGTTAAGAATCCTTTCCTGGGGTGTCTGCCCTTTTTCTGCATATGATGATAATGCCAGTGTACTGATGTCAAGGCCAGTGGTAGCCATGGTTACCCCCAAGACATCGGATGTCTGTAGGTCTAGTGTCAGGAGCATTAGGGAAGATATGAACTTTCTTCACTTCATGTCTATTTCATTGAATGACTCTAGCCATCTTTGCACATGTAATCTTGGGCATTTCTTCCTCTTTCTGCCCCTGCTTGTACCGGGTCAGAGGAGGAAGGAGGACAGCTGTCTCAATGCGGTTTCCTTATCTATTGCTTTCTCAACAAACCATTTTATTCTGTAGAGGGCTGCATTTCTCCGACATTCCTCTACCTCTTTGGGTGTTTGCCTCCTTGAGTGTTTGTCTCCTCAGTCTCAAGTTAGCCTACCCTGAGATGTTTCCAGTGTGCCTCTCATTGTAGCACCTGGATGTCTTGGTTGACACTTCTTATATTGCTGACATCGATTTCTGTTGATCCTGATGTTAGTCAGGAGGTATCTCACAACATGCAGTTTGTTTAAGGGCTGGCATCAATGGATGTCCGAGTTGTTGTCAGTGTAGTAAGAGGATTGCAATGGGTCAATCATCTTGCAGATTTTGGCACTAGTGGCCATAGTTGAAAATCTTGAGCAGAGCTTTTTTTTTTGTTGTTTTCCTATGTAAGACAAAAGATTACTGCTGTGAATGTGGATACAGGTATTTTTTTAATGGAGAGAAGGTAGCAAGGGGAGAAAGGATCTGTGGTCAGGGTGTCTCAGGAGACAGTGGGAATCCATTCTTGAATTAACTTTGTTGGCTACAGAATTGCTTTGTCAGGGAAAAGCCATTTGGGGAGGTTAATTAACTTTCCTCCTTTTGAGAGCAGAATGAGGATGTTCTCCTCATTCAAACTCCTGGCTATTGGGCTGTCAGTATCTGGGCAAATATTTGGAAGTTGTAACCTTGTACCATCATTATACAGAATATGATTTCTTGCTCCACGGAGGCTATTCCTGGCATTGGTTGTGTTTGCTTCTCATGGTGGGGTGAGTGTTTTCAAAATGAGTTGCGCAGTGGAGTTGCCGGACTGAAGAATACTGGAAAGAAAGTGAGTGGGTGTACATATGCGTGTGTTTTTTGAAAATAATCTATAGTTTCTGTATATTTCAGACCAACAAAATAGCCAGTCTTTGGACTTACCTCGTGATTCAGTAGCACTGTGTGCCTTAAATAATAGGAAGTGATGCCCTAAAATAATTTCTTCGTGATGGAGGTGGACGGCGTCTGCAGAGAGAAATCCCCAGGAGCTCTCCATGGCATTTCTTCAAAAAGGCAATTGTGAATGGGGTTTGTGGGCTGTTCTACACCCCAGCCAGTGTGTGCGGTGGTGGCTCTCTTTGCTTGTGCTTCAACCTGTGGTGAACTGGGGTGAGAAGCAAATGAACTTCCCTATGAGACATGGAATAGCCATTAGGTGGCAGTGACTTTCTGTCACCAAGCTAAATGGGAACCAGTAATAGAGAGGTGAAGAGCTTCGCAGCCCATCCACAGTCCCTGAACTGATTGTGTTTGGTTGCCCTATTATGTACTCCCCAGGATCTCTCTCCATCTAAAAGGCATGGTCGATGCTAATGCAGTCTAAAAAAGCTACTAGCACGGCCAGCTGGTGGCTTGATGACTCTACATTTGAGCACTGCTGTCTAGCAAACTTCCTGCCAACACATAAAGCATGAAAGCTTTGCACTGAAAACACATAACAAGCTGTAAAATAAATCTTATAATTATAAGACACTTCCTTTTCCTCCTTCTGCTTTCTAGAGTGGTGTCAGCTGAACATTATGGCCACAGCATCTCTAGGTTTTAATTTTGTAGCATTAAGAAGGTCCATTTTTTTCTGGGATGCGTGCCTATGAAACAAGATGTTCTTCAGTCCTCTGCAGTGATTTATTCAGAGAAATGGGCCATCTCACTGTGACTTTTTTGGAGGAGGAAGGAGGAGAGAAGTGAGGGGAAAGAGGCAGTGCCTCATTTAGTGCACATTTTTTCCTGGCTGTGCACCCTCGTCCCTGAAGTGCTTTGCTCCAGGAGCATGGCTGTGAGGTGCCAGGCACACCACTTACCGAAGTCGTCCTGCGTCTGTCTCGCTCCTCCTAAGCTGAGTGAAATTGAGTGCCTTGGGAGCATTTAGCCCTCTCTCCTGCAGGTGGGGCTATCCCTTTTCATTTGAATCCCTGAAGAGCTCATTGCTTTGTTATAGCTGCTGAAGAGGTACATAATACCGGAGGAATATCTGAAGAAATGGTAAAGTGAGGAAACCATTAGGAAGCCATTGAAGGATGTAGGCTGTAAGAAGGACCATGAGGAGCACTATAAAAAAAGCAAATGGAAAATGAAGAAATAATCTTGTTTTATTTAGTGTTTGGACTACGCCTTGAGTCCCAGTGTGAAATGAACACTCAGCAGTGCAAAGTCAAGAGATGTGTCAAGAGATGGTATCTTCTCTGAAGAGCTTATGGCTGAGATTTATTTATTTGCCTAGATTTTCATCCTAGATGTGAGTGGTGCAAATAGATGTGCACATAGGATTTCTCAAAGGGTTGAAGGACTGCGTAAAGAGGGAAGGAAACGAAAATCTGGAATTGCTTAGGATGTGAGTAACTTAAGGCTGGTCCCATTGACTTTGGATCAGGCTCTAATTAGGCACGTCTTAATGAAGGACTGTGTAGCCTTGAACTACTGGCTAGTTTATATGACTTGGTTGTTGTAGGCCACCTGTAAAATCACTAGAGTGGAATAATCTTATCTGAGACTAGGGAAAATAGATACCTAAAGGGTTAATTTGAGGATAGAGACACATCAGTACTTGCAGTGGCAAACTGGGTTTCTCAAGTGTTGTTTTATTTGTCCTTTGAGTCCTTAAGAAGACCTGTATTTTGGATTCTGTTCCCCCTTCTGAGTTTACTGTAGCAGCTTGCAATGAAACGCCAACTTGAAGGACCCCAAATTAGGAATACAGAAGTATTCTTTTCGCAGGAGTGAAAAGACTAGCATGGCGTGCAGAGGATATTTCATGTATCGGGCCAGGTTGGAATTTCAGAGTAGGACTGAATACTGTAGACTTGCTCTGCTAAACCAGTGACCTTATCACATTCTCCCCAAAGTGTATCTGATAAAAGAATGTGCTGGAGGGTAGCACACAGTTATCTTACCTGTCAAGCCAGTGTCTTCATTTGGTCTGTTACGTCACTGTTGAGGGAATTGCTGTAGTGGGTGTTGTCTTGCAAACACTTCTCTGGAGTTCTTGGCAATACTGAAGGCATCTTAGTGGGTTCCAGGCAAACCCTTTTACCTATGTGGGGGCCACTTTGTTTGCATACTTGAGGGAAAAGTGTCTCCGAATAGAACTCTGGTTTCTTCCTTCATCTGATGCCCCAGGACCAGGCAGGACTCTGCCAGGCTGAGGAGGCCCTGAGGTCTAATCAAAAATGAAGCTATGTTTCTCTTGAGTTGGAACAGTTCCTGATTTAGTCTAGGAACAAAACAAAATGTAAAAGTTCAGTGCCAGGTTTGGAAGCTACCCCTTACTTTATTTACTAAGGTGTTCAGGTGCCCTGCCTAGAAATCTGCTGATGTGAGCACGTGTCTCTATTTTTGTACTTCCAGACAGGCACATCTGTCTGCCTGTCGACATGTGCCTGTGCGTTCAGGTGTGAGTGCTTCAGTCAAAGTAGCCATTTCTGAGACAGAGTCAAAGGTTGAAAGGTGTCTTTGGAGGACTGAATCCATAGAACTGGTGTAGTCTTTGTTGTTGTTGTTGTTTGGGGTTTTTTTTTTTGTTTTCTTGTCTCTTTTTTGACTTGAGAGTCCAGTCTCTGTGGCTGCAAATTCTGCTGATGGTGCACTATTCAGAGCAGCTTGCTGCTCCTTCCTCTGCAGCATCATCATCTTGGCAGGTCTGACACCAGTAACAACTTGTTTTTGTCAGTGTACTGAGCTGATACGACTTGGAAGGGGCCCACAGGGAGCAGATAAACATAGTGACGGGGGTCATCTTTATACAGCGTACACTCTATTCCTAGCTCCATGTTAACAATGAATCTGCATGTGAGCCTGCACACATATGCATGTGCACAGTGCTTTATGAAATGCCTCCTGCCAAGCCTGGATCCATTTACTGTCTTGCCAGCTTTGCTGAATTTAGAGTTAAATTCATTGAAAAGGTCACTAGCAGAATTGCTTTTCAAAAAAACCCAACTCCTGAAATGTCTTTACTGCCCCTGCAGTCTCTGTTTGAAAATGTACTCATTTTGAGTTCCCTGTGAACTCTGTAACTGTGCAGCCTGTTTGTTATTGTAGGGTTGCTCTGAACACAAGTTGTTTTTTGCAGGATTGCTGAAGGGCAGTAGGCTTTGCACTCCCATTTGTTTATCGTAGAACTGTTGTGTGAAAAGAAGTAGGGAAGATACACTTTCTTCCCTTGAGCCCTTTCCTGTGCTTTCACAGTCAGGCAGCACAGCTGGGCATTTCCAAAGCCCAGCAGGAGCCGTTTCATCTCTGCAGTGCCCTGGTATCGCCTGTTCTCTCTCTCCTCTACCTCTCCGGGACAGCTTCCCTGCTTCTATTTCTTGCAGCAAGCTGAGGTTTTGCTGTGGCACTCTGAATTGGGAGTTATTCGCTGCCAATATACAGAGTGGTGATCCTTGACTGGAGAACGTTGTTATAATGAAATGACGGCTCCTGAGCAACGGGGAGTGGGAAACAGCAAGGGTGTTAGCTGGTGCTGTGCTTTCCTCGCTCTGAGCTGGTACTTGTACTGGGCTGTGAGCTTGAAGACGAGAGGTGTCAGCAACCTGATGAATGTGAAGGGATCCCAAGAGCTACAACAGCTCCTGCTCCCTGACCAGCAGGTTTAGATCCACTGCAGCTTCCCTCGACTTCCACTGGCCCCAAAAGCTACAGGCTAGGGACTGAGTCTGTACCAGGAGTGAGGGCGATGTTTGATTCTTTTAAATCTATGTTTTGATTTTTAGGGTAGCAAGTGCTTGGTAATGTGGCTGAGGACTGAGCAAAATGCAGGCTGAAGCAGCTTCACGCATACGCCTCTCCTGGTATATTCCCATCTGAATCCATGCGGCTTCCCAGGCTAGCCCTGAAACAGCTGACCTCTCTGTTCACTGGCACTGCCATCCTGGACCAGGCCTGGACCAGCTTCCTGCTCTCCTGAGTCTCCTGCAGCATGCCCCCTGCCCTTACCTCTCCCCACTGATGCCTCAGCCCTGGCTGCTACCTCCCTGGCCCCCACCATGCTGCCAGCAGATTGGATGCAGAGTTACCCCACCTGGTCTCGTATTCATTAGTAACTCACATGGCAAAGATTTCCCACAATCTTAATTTTCTGAGAAAACAAAGACCCAGGAGCTGGGTGGATTCATTGCCAGCCCCAGGCAGGACAACTCTCCCAGGCTGCGGCTTTGCATGCCTGTGTCAATGGCAGCTGAGACAGCAGGTTTCCCCTACCCAGTCTCTTTCTGGAGTAGGATTCCCAGCTCTGGCAGAGCTTGGTCCTCACCTGGAGAGACGAGCTCCACATTGTATGTGTCTTAGCTTCATTCCTGGAAATCTCACTCCAGAAACAGTCAGATGTCAGGTTCCATAACATGCTGAAATCCAATGAGCTGACAGCCCGAGGAACTCTTCCATTTACAAACAGCCTAGAAACCTGTTGTATTCCATATTATTATTGAAAGACTAATGCAGGCATGTGATTTTTATTTGAAGGGCACTAAATTTAAATAAAGCAACACCAAAGTAGTCAAGCTCAGTCGTTCTGCAAAATCTTTGAAATGGTGGGATGTATGTGTAGCTAATGAAGGAGAGTTCCTTTAAATAGTGTTCATTGCTTACAACTGCTTATATGTGTAGTAAATTAAAGAAGCAGGAATGTGTAAATAACACCACTTCCCCACACAATCCCCCTCCCAGTGGCAGATGCCCCTCCTTCCACCTGCATTGCTCAACAAATTTCATCTCAAGAGGGGAAATGAATTCTCAATTGCAACATGCCTAGTAATTAACCGCACTGTAATTCTGATGTGCAGTGCTGTCACCAACCATCGGGTGGGAGTGGAAAAGGCACTGCATTTTGTTGATGGTTGAACATTTGTTTTCCTCGTCATTTTGACACCAGAGGTAATTGCCATTCCTGAAGTATTCTCTCGCTACCATTACAAAGCAACTGTTAGGGACAAATTAATTATGAAGAATCTCGTTATGACAGATTAATAGGCCAACAGAGGAGATTTCTTTTTCTTCTTTCAGGCAACCGAATGGTAAAAGCTAACAGCTAGAAACATGTGCTTCTCTGTAAGCCAACACATATTTTGTTGGAGATGGGGGATTTGCAAAACTAGGACTACAGTGCAGAGTGGGTTTCCAGGCTTGTTTTTACTGAGCTTTTGGTTTCCTAACATCATGTGCCAAAATGAGCTTGAGTCTGGCATTGCCATATGGAGGGGAAGTCTCCGTGATTGGTATTGGACCAATGTCTTCTGTCTGGGCCATGGTTGAGTAGCATCATGAAGGCTTGGAATTGAGGAATGCTGGAATTGTGGATTTGATGCATTTTAGAACAAGACATAAAGTCATTATCTGGACAGCTTTATTGCCACTAAGGGTTTTCTGTGTCAGGGAGGTCAGATGTGATGTGCTGGTTGAGTTCCAAGTGGCCAGTGATGTTCTCTCTGCCTGTGTCCCCCTGGAAGTTGCAGACTAGCAGCCCCAAACTATTCTTGTGGGGTGCTCTCTGGGGACTGTTGTGATGTGGCACATAGACGGCTGCCTTCCTGTAGTGGAGATGATAGAGGCACCCTGCCTCCCTATGACTGAACCATTCTGTCAAAGCCCAAGGGAGGAGGAGTTTGAAATATCTGGATTGCTCATGGCTGCGTTTAGAAGCTCACCCGATTTATGTGTAGTCAGGACAGCAATTCATGTAGGCTTGGTAATTGTGCTTTTGAAGAGGCCGTAGATATGTATCTCATAGTTGACTGGCTACTATGGGATGCTAGTGAATCCCAGGTGCTGATGAGCACATGCTTAAAAGGAGACTATTTTAGGCCTCAGAATATGCATAATGTAGATTTAAAGAGGCTCCTGGAGGAGGCCTGTTCACCTTTTCAGCTTTGCCTTCTTTACCGTCTCACTCAAGTTGTCAGAAAGTAGTGACTCAGCAAAGAACCTCTCTTTTTGGGACTGGAGTCCCCTTTTACCACCTCCAGCCAGGCGCTTGTACATGCCACACTCTGTCCCTGCCAAGGAAAGGAACAAATCTTCAGTGGTAATCAACGTACAGCCCCTCTTCATGCCATGATCTCCTTAATGAGAGAACAGTGAGGTTCCTCATTTCCAGAGACCAAATCAAGACTATGTTTATCCCATTTTCCATCTTCTCCTGCTTGCTGATGTCAACTCTCAGTTTCATGATGATTTCATCCTTCTTCATGGGATCGCTGTATCACTGTGTGGAGTATGTAAATGCTTTAATATTAAATGTTTGAGGCTAGAAGTCATAGACAGCATAACTTTTGGATTACTAGCATCTGATTTCATTGCTTTGTTTCATGTCCATATTGTGTAGTGCTAATTCTCTGTGGTCCATTTTGGTGTACAAATTTTGTTTTGGGACTATCCACAGTGATTGTATTATGCCAGCAACATCTGATCCTTTGGAGGATCTTTGACAGTTTTATTTTTCTGGCAGGTTATGCACTGATTGCCTTTGTGATCAGCCTTTTGTCTTGAGGTTACTATTTACCTTCTAGTCAACATCAGAAATCGGTTGTCTTTGACTAGCCTGTTGGTGGAGATTGTCTCCTGCCTATAATCTCCTCTGCATTGTCATCTTTGTTTCTTCTTGTCCAGTACTAGTCTCTTATACCAGATTCTTCCCCTTTTGACAAAGGAGCTTTAACTTTTGTTTATGTGGGATTCAGACTGGAACCTCTGTATTCCTAGACGGTGCTTTCTTTTTTAAATAGTGGCACATGCTGCCCAACTTGCAGTTTCCTCCACAGAGAAGTTGTAACTGGGTACAGCTAGGTAGTGATGGGCCAGGCTTCCCTTACTCCACCCCTTGGGGTATTTGCACAGGTGATCTGTGGTAATGACCATCTTTTAAATCAAGAAAAAATTCAACCGAGATTTCCACTTGATAAAGCCCATTTCCCGCTATTTGTAGTTGCTTCTCTGGAGGAATGAGGGATAAAGGTAGGGATATTCCTTCACAGGCAGTTGTGGAGAAATGTATTTTATCATGTCCTGGGCTGAACCACTCTTAAATATTGACCAGTCACTTCGATCCTGGGTGGGACAGGTAACCTGGAGGTAGGGGCTTTCTGCTCCTTTTCGTCTTGGCTGTGTGCCCAGCTCCCTGTGCACTGATAATGTTTCCTGTTGCACCCAATTCCTCATAAATAAAGCAATGGCTGACAGGGAGTCTGCAGGTGGAGGGACACTCCGTTTTCTTAAAATTAGAATGAGGCAAGACATCCAACAGCTTTACTGACTATTTTAGTCTAGGTTCTTGTAATATGTTTGACATTTACAAATGCAGCATCCCTGCCTCGTGAATGCTCATTCATCTCTTAGATGAGAGAGAAAACTCAACAACTGGCAGTGGAAAGGGCAAAATGTTGAATTTGTAATCATATATAAAGATGATCTCAGTTTTATTCCCGTCACAACCTTGGTGAACCACAGCCAAGTGCAGGGCAGACACGTACAATATTGTTCATTGTGATACCAGCTGCAATAAAGGGAATTGCCTCTGGTACTGCTGGGGGTAATTCCTTCTGCTTATTGTGGGAGCAAAAGCAATCTACTCTGGATAATGAACAGCCAACACGCGGCCTCACCTGGGCTCTCCTTTTGTTCACCTCAGTGTGGTGCCATGTCAAATATTCATATGTTGAACTTTATTAAACTGCTATCTGTCTCATGCTATTGTAAAGCAGCACTCTCAAAGCCAGTATGGGTTCTCTCTGTTGCTTGCGTTCCTAGCAGCTATAGACCTGGCATTCAGTAGACCAAATGCTACCTTCACTGGCACTCACATAAGCCCATTTTTTTCCAAATTCTGCTTCCACTGGCACCTGCAGAAGCCTAAAGTTTTCAGTGAAAAAGCATGGGAGTGGCTGCAAGGAAGGATCTGACCTTTTAATTGCAGTTTAACAAGCCTATTGATTGTGCATGAATCAGAAGAGGCACCAGCTCAGTCTCCCATAGTGGTGACATTGCTGGGATGCTAACAGACACTGACTGCCTTTCTTGGTGTGGAGCTGTGTGTTGTTAACTGGATGAAAAAGCTGGAATAATTTATATATGTATTTTTTTCACTGAAATCGGCAACTCTGACTGATACCCAGAGGGGAACAGACCTGCTGAGTAACACAGGGATATTTCTTGGTTTTTGTTTTTTTTCCCAACACAGGCACTTTTAAAAGTAGAACCCCGTTGATGATGACTTACTGGCACCACAGCCACTCTCCATCTGTTGGATGTGGTGCTGGGACAGTCACTGCAGTTTTTTGGAACTGACAGCGTGATCCTATGGTTGTTATCTTTCCTGACTTCCTCGTCAATCCAATTTAATCACTTCTAGGTATTTCATGTGTTACTGTCTCTCTCCTCTTCAGGCATCCTTGAAGATGGTTTGTACTTTAAAGGTCAGAGCTTCTCAGATTAAAGAAGGGGAAAGGAGTCTGCCTCTGTCCGTTTGGTAAGGGGCTGTACTGAGATGTCTAGAGAGACTGCAATGGAAACCCTTCGTTCTGGTTCTGTGACCAAGCTGAATGCTGCTGCCCATCTGTGTGGCTGTAAGAGAGGGAGCCTGCTTGCCCTGCTCCCCTGGCCATTGGAGTGACCTGCCGAGAGAGAAGCTGCATATGCACAAGGGGGAGAAGCTGCTGTTGCATGATTTAATCGCCTGACATTGACTCAGATAGGTCCTGACTGGAGGTCAGCTGTGACGTGCAGCTGGTAGGGTGGGATTCGACTGTTGGGTAGAGAAAAATGTCAGCTCAGATTCTTCGGTGTTGACAAAGTGGATGTGACGATTTCTCCCCTCCAGCTGCAATGGCTGCCTCTGCACTTCCCTCTTCCCTGCACACCCACACTAGGAGAGCAGACTGTGTGAAGCTACCCTGTCCTAACCCCCAGCTGATGAACTAGATGAGACTTAGCTGAGCTTTCTCCATCTTTCCTCCAGTGCTTGGGCCATCCATCCTGATAAACCTCACCTTTCATTGTGTCTTTCAGTGTATCTTCTGTCTCTTGGTGCTTCCTATGGAGTCCATGGCTTTTCCAGCTCCATTTTATTGCAGGATGGGATGTGGGGACTAAGGGAAGAGGCTGTCAGACATTCATCCTCATCTCTGCTCCAGGATCCTTCGCTTTGCTTTGAAGGCCAGGAATGTTCAGCATTGAACAGCTTCCCTTGATACTCATTTAATCTCATCTTCCACCTCTTAACTAGCTCTAGTTACACCCTGTACATTTCCCTTCCTGTTTACAGTGTCTGACCTCTTGAGTAGCTGGAAAATGTTACCAGGTCAGCCTTCTTGGCACTGTCTCATTTTATTATTGAGGACAAATCATGGAGCTCTTTCCCTTTCATACAATACTGGTTCAGCTGTCTTGCAGTGGCTTCTGATGTACTCTTCCTTGTTTATTTTGTTCTCTTTGTCTCTCTGGGACTTCAGACCTTTTTTTAAGTAAAGAGACTGTCTCTACACCCCTCTCCCAGATGCGAAGCCTCTCTATGCATAGCCATAACTGTTTGAGCTTCAGTGAGAGCTAATTCCTACTGTGGCTTTGTTTGACCTCTTCCTTCTATCTTCCCCATGGCCCAGGACCAGCCCTCATTTCTCGTGCTACTGCCTTCCCAGGGTCTCTGTACGTGGACATGGCTGTCTGGGGAGTGTTCTCCCTTCAGGTAATTTTTGCTGCGCCACATAATCTTTTGCTGTTCAGTCAGTAATCTACGGTTTCTGTAGGATGTGTGGCAGCTGCTCTTTAGGGAACATGCTTGAATGTAACGCACGTCTTGGTTGATCTTGTTCCTTATAGCAACTGAAAATAGCAAATAAAACAGGGCTTAATAAGACTGATGGCTGGGAGCCCCCTCCTACAGCTAAACAGAAGGCCATATAAGATGTCTTTACAGCCCTCAGCTTGTTTTCACTACCATCCCACATGGTCTGATCCAAGCTGAACTGAATTAATTTTGTTAGCAAGATTTTGAGGGATGCTGCATTCAAATTTATTATCATTTTACCTGCCTCCGTAACAGGAGCTGCAGGCACTGTGATCAGTGGATTGAGACACGTGCCTAATTTCGCTGTGGCTTCTGTAAATGTCTCTGTGCCTTCTGCATTTGTGCTGTTGAATTACTTCCTAACTTCCATGGGTGCTCTGCAATGAAGCCCAGAACAGATCTGTTCATACACCAGCCCTATCAGGACAACAGGGCACTGTGGGCACTTTTGGGAACCTGCTGACTTTGCAAGTATTATACATCTCTGTATACGTAGGTCTGGTCCTTCTCGTGCAAATCTGATCTGACCTTATCCTCCTGCCTAAGTACCATTCACATAAGTGTACATGCCCCAGAAGAGAGCCTGTGGGAAGGACCTGGTTTATAGTCATAGAGTAAAACAGCTTCACCAGCAGAACTTCGTTCGCTGGTGGTGATGTCTGTAGGTGTAAAGGACTCAGCTTGACTCTCAGATTCCTGTAGTCAACAGTTTGATCTGGAACTGCTAGTGGGAGAGAATAGACAGGTACTGCTATAGCCGTAGAAGTGGCATCCCAGTTACTTTAGCATGTTATTTTCCTCTTGTCTCTGACCATCCCTTCCCTGTGCTCCTTGTTCTCCCTGCTCAAGAGACTTACACAGAATCGTGCATTATATCACAGAGGTGTCTGGAGGGGAAACAGCTGCTCCCTTCTGATTTTCCTCCTGAACTGCCCCACAGATAACTAATTGCAGCTCAGTTGCTTCTATTAGCTATTTACCTAAAATTGAGCTGGCTAATGAAAATGTTTCTAATTAATACGAGGCAGATTAAAACTCATTACAGCAAGGTCGTCAGTAATGAGAGATAATCAGAGCACAAATGACCGAGCTTGGAGCAAAATGAAGAGGGAACACGAGCAGGCGATCGGTGCTGGTTGTGCACACACCAGCCAGCAAGGGCAGGGTTCAGCAAGGTGACTGCTGGAGCTCTGCGCTGCGGTCGAGCCACACTGCTTCCCCCTCTCCGGAGCAGTTTGTGAAGTTGACTGGCTGAAGAGATGGACCTTGTCCAGGCGTAAACCTTTCCTGAACCAAGCAGCAACTCAAACGAGGGGCCTGTTGCTAGGCCACCCTGTAGTCACCTGTATGGATTGGTAGGAACCATGCTGTGAATCGGGGTATTAAGGGGAAGAGCGTGGGAGTGTGTGTAGCATAGGTGGGAGGTCCATGTCTGCGTGTGCTTGTGTGTGTGGAAATTTAGAGTCCTGATGGCTCGGACAATGGGAGCTTGCACATCTCTTCAGCAAGAAAGGGGCTGGCCTGGGTTTGGAAAAGTCCCTTGTGATCTCCAGGGAAGTCTTGCACAAATGGTGAAATGTGTTTGCTTTAGTTTCAGTTGCCTTTAGCACTGGTGATACCAGGCCCCAGCACCAACACCAGATTTCAGCTGTCTCACTGTGTATATCCATCCATTTGTACAGTGTTCACTGACCATCTGGCTAGTTGTGTGACTCTTTGTTCCTGCATTTGTAAAACTGAGAAGCTAGGAAACTGTTGCGTTAGTGTAGGGGTTCATCTCTGTCCTTTATCCTTTGCAAGCTATAAAGCTCTCTTTCTCACTTCCTAGCTATCCCAATGGCAACCAACTGTTGTGCCAGATCTTCTGCAGGATCTTGGTCTCTGCTAGGACTATTTTGAGCTATGTAAATCAAAACTGAGAATTAGGGGGATGCCTTTTTAACCCGAATTTGCACCAAGGGCAACTAACTAAAAAGTATAGAATGTAACAACGTACCTGCCTAAACAGGAACATATGTAATGTCCTACTCTCATATGGGCAGGCAGAGACCCTTAGGTAAATCTTTAGGAATGTTATACATAACTTACACAAATAATGAATTATTAGACAGTGGGGTACATTGCAGCAGGAGTTACTGTAATTTCAGAGATGTGTATCTGTCTGTGATCAGCAGTATGGTCAGTTAGTATTGGTATAAGGAAGCATTTGAATGGGAAATATCTGATGTGCCTAGGAACAAGCTTTTGTAAAAGGTAGAGAGGAAAAATAGTACCAAAAGGAAGCAATAACAATTCCTTTTAGAGTTGTGTGTCTCCCTGCAGCATCCCTGCTGTCATTCAGTTTGATTACCAGGCTGACAGTGTTCGTGAAGGCTATAGTAGTTTATATTAACTGTATGCTTATTTAGATTTGTTGAAAGAGAAGATAACAGCCCCTTAGATGCAACTGTGCTGTCATTGCAATGGGTTCTAGGTTTTCTATTGCTGTTTTTAAAGCTCCGAAGTACCCTGTTCACTTCACCAGTAACTGTATCCTCCCTAAACGTCTTCACAGATCTTTTGGCTTAATTTCAGTCGCTCACTGTGTTAAATCATGGTGGATGTCCTTTCATTCCTTTCTGGCTTGTGCTGTCCTGGGTCATCTAAAGCTGTTCCATGTTGTATGCATGTGGCCCTGTCATTGTCAGGGTGGAACAGAAAAGGACTGCGGCCAGATTCCTTTCCTTTCTTCTCTGACATGTCTTTTTTCCCTCCCTGACTTACTGTGTTTTGTGAATACCCACTACAGAGGTGTGATGACAACCTCTCTTCCCTCTGTATGGAGTCCAAGGGACAACCTGGCTTTTCCCATCTGGTCTCCTGCTACTGCAGGCGTTCCGGGAAGAGCTGTCCCACCCAAAGTGACTGGCAGCATATTTACCTGGGATGCTCCCACTCGCTCACTGTGTGCCACAAGATACTTCCCGGCATCCCACAGGCTTAATATTTAATATGAAAGACCATAAGCAGCAGTTCTGCTGTGCCATGAGAAGAAAGCAAGAGTCCGTCACCAATGTTCCAGTTCCTTGCAATGGCAGGTAATTTAGTAAATACAGAAGATCCTTGGAAGCAGGTTGAACTCGGCAGATGGGGTGAACGATATGACCGGAATGTGGGAGCTGGATATACCAAATAGGTTATTTAAAGATTTTAATGATGCTGGGAGCATCAGTGCACTGGGTTTGCATTCTGTCTCTCTCTGTGGCCGATCAATAGGGTAATTTTTGTCTTGATGCCTTGAGCAAGAGTGTTTAAAGCCCTTTAGACATTTTATTACACGTAATGTTCTTAGGAGTCTGTAAAATGGGGGATGGTGATCCTGAGTTTTGTAAAGAGCTTTGTAAAAGCACTTTTAGAGATGAAAAGCTCCATATAAAATCAGGTATGGTTGTTTTATCATAAATGTCTAAAGCCTTTCTGAATTCTATTAAGCTCTTGGCTTCTCTATCCTCTGACAGTGAGTGCCACTGGTTAATGCTATACTGTGCAAAATGGGATGTAGAAAAAACTTTAAAAAGGTTGTTGCTTTGTGGAATGCCCTATTATTTGCTGTTTTGTGAGAGCTGGAAATAGGAATGAGGGATTTTCTTTTTATTATTTCATGTAACTCTTCTCTCTTATGCATCAACTCTCTCTAATCTAAACAGTCCCCTAACATTTCTGATGTCTTTTTACAGATTTTTTTCAAGTCCATGATCATTTTTCCCCTGTCCTTCTCTGTCCACTTCTTTTTATTCTGTACCTCTTTTTGTGATGGGATGTCCAGAATCCGAGGTGAGATTGTGCTTTCAATTTATACAATGGCATTTTGATTTTTTTTAAATGTTTTTCTCTTTCCCTTTCTTAACACAGCCAAAGAACTTGTTTGTGTTTTCCTGACCCCCACTGTGCATTGAGCAGGTGCCTTCACTGAGCCATCCACAACAATGCAATGCAAGTGTTGGGTGGTTACAGTTAATTTAGAGCCCATCAGTGTGTGCGGGCAGGATAAATTGCACCTTCCGATATGTGTAACCCTGCAGCCATCTATGCTGAGGGTGATCTGCCAGTCTATTGATTGTCCACCTGTCTTTGGTAGGGTCTTGGCAGGGCTTTTTTTTCCCATGGTGATGAATAATTTCTATTGTATCTCATGCAATTTTTGTCACTGCACTGTCCTCTCCTTTGCCAGATCACAAGCAGGGAAATTAAACCTTGATGTAAGAATAGGTCTAATGGGACACTGCTGTTTGGTTTTGACAGTGATCTGGGTCAACCTGTTTATAGTAGAGAGCCCCTTCTGCCTTCTGGGTGCTACCTGGACCTGTTTCCCTTTTCATCACATTTCTCAGTGATTCCAGTGCTAGTTCAGCCTCACTGGAAGTAACAACATTGCAGGTGCTAACACAGACAGGGCTTCTGCAGTATCACCTCATCTAAAAGAGCTCAGAGCAGGTCGAAAGGAAGCTGTGGTAGAAACATCACTAAATGTTGCACCCTTGTCCTATCTAGAGAATCCCCCACTGCTGCTCTCTGTAGTGCTGGGCTTGGTGTTGCACAGAGGGAATTCTGAGCAGGAAATGGGATAAAATGAGCGAGTGATGTTCTTGCATATTCTCCAGTAATTACTCAGTTTTCTTTTCACTCTTTGTGAGGGAATTTGTTGAAAGCCACTTGAAAATCCCAATAAATCTCTCCCTTTTCTCTTCTATTGACCATTGTATTAACATGCTCAGCGTATTTTAGTGGACAGGTGAAGAACGATTTTTTTCCTCTCAAAATCCCTGTTGGCTTCTTTCAGTCATATCACATTTAGCTAGATGATTTTTAGTACTCTCTATAATTATTGTCTCAACTAATTTAGCTGGTACAGAATAAAAGCTTGCAGGACTATAATTTCCCAGATTACTCTGGATTTTTCTTAAAAACAGGGCAACATTTGTTCCTCTTCAGTCCTCTGGAAGCTAATGGTTTTAATGTGCGATGCCATTTTTATTATGATTATTAGCATCTCAGCTACTTTTTTAATTAATCTGTAATTTTTATGTGTTTGAAGTTTTGGGGGTATTTTCTGGAGACGTCTTTCTTGAAATACTGTCTTGGAGAGTGTATCTCCATTGTAAGCAGTGATGGGCAGGCTCCTCCTCAGCATCCTGCCCCATGCAGGGAATTGCCTGCAGCGGGAGAAGGTGCCTCCTTTCCCTTGGATCATGTTGGGAGTAGGTGGGATGTGAGAGGCCACCACCTGGTGTGGAGCTGTTCCTGCTCACCTGTACAGGATTGCTCTCTGGTAGGGAGGCGAGAGGAGGAGCAGCCCTTCTAACGCTGTCCTCTGGGAGAAATCCAGCCTGATGTCCTTTGTGACAGCCCTTTGTGACAGAGGAGCCCTCTGTGTTCACAGAGTTCCTGGAGGCAGCGCTCATCACCAGGAATTTCTGGTGACCTGTTTGTTATGTCTTTGACTAATTGCATTTCAAATTTTCTCTCTGCATCCCTAATCCTCATTTCACGTTTTGCCAGCTATGAGAATGCCCTTCAGGGTTGGAATGACTTTTCTGAAGGATTTTTCACATGAAGAGTGGCTTCCACCACTTACCTTACCTTTCTGAGCCCTTTTGTCACCAAGTCTGTCACCAGATACCAGATACTCAAGTTTTCACCAGTAATTTTTAACTTTGGTATTTATTTTCTTTGAAATGAATTCCTTTATTTTTAAGACCAGGTTAGCATCTGCCAATTTGTGACACCTGCATGTCTGATGCTCTGAAGAGTAGTTCTTTGCCAAAGTCTCTGTGAATAAAAGCTCCTTCAAAAGCATCAAAATCACTTGAGAAGCCAGGTCTTCTTGTACATCAAGGGTAAATTAAAAAATGTCCCTTTGCAGCTGTGCTTGCTGAGTATATGCTTCATCTCAGATGTGCCTCCTCTCCGTACCTGAGAGTTGTTACTTTCACTGTGGCCCACATCGAACAATTTTAATAATCAGTGTTAATCCCAGTCTACCCAGGGTTTAAGTAAACCACAAGTCTGATAGCTGTGCTGTGGGGCAATGGAGAATTTGTCCTGCTGAAATTCAGGGAAGGGGTTTGAGACAGAAAGAGATGCTCATGTGGACTGAGGAAAGAACCACATGCACACTCAGGCAGCATTTGTGATCTGAAGTGCTTCCCGAGGGAGGCTTATTCTTGGTAATCTGTGGTACATGAAATGCTTCTTTCTCTGCAGGATGCTCCCAGGCATGATGCATACAAGGGGGTCTGTATCTAACTGGCTGTTCCAAGCCCTTTTCCCTGGTAAGAAGAGTCTTCAAGGTATTGCTTGTGCAACAAAGAGCAATATCTTGTGAGATTTCTTGGAGAAAAGCTCTGAGCCATTCTGGGGGTTTCTGTTTACCCTGCAGTTTCTTTAAGGTAGGACAGAAACCTGGGTGAGCAGTATTGGTGAGCACAGTAGTAGGAATGTGGTGTTCTTACTTTGCCTATGACTCGGAGAAGGTCATCTATCAGAGAAACAAGTGCTGCATCTGGACCTAGCTTGGGGATACCCAGGCAATTAATAGATAGCGTTATGGACATTATTCTGCACAAAATCCTTACCTGGTTGATAAGAAAAGAGAACTTGGAAGCTGCATTCGCAGTCCTGCTTAATTCTCACTGTACTTGTGCCTCTACCGCTGACTGAAGTTTTGTTAAATTTCCTTCTTCTGAGACAAGTTACCTTGTCATCTTCAGTCTCTCTATCAGGGGCAGGAGCTGGCATTCCCTGGTCTAGGCAGCCAGTCAAGCCTCTCAGGAGTTTTAGCTGAGCTAGTTGTGAGAGCGTGGTGGAGGATGCTGTGCATGGGGGTTTTGTTCTGTTTTGTTCCAGGAGCCCTCTGTAAGGATGCTTTTGTCTCTCTTGGCCAGGACTGCTGTGCCTATGAAGCCAACCAGGTTCGCTACAGGGTGGATAAGTTTGGGAGGGCCAAAATTTCCCCTGGCCATATGCTAGAGGAGAGAGAGGCTATTTCTGCCTCCTCCTCTGCAGTGACTGACATGAAGATGCACCCTGCATCCAAGTGTGGCTACAACCAGTTGTGTTTTCAGCTACATGAGTTTTCCATCCTTTTTTTCCATCTCCCTTGGCAATAAGTGTGGAGTGGGCAGGTGCATTGGAGCCCGCACCTCTCCCTGGAGCTGTCTGCCTGGCCTCACGTCCAGCACCGTGCTACAGCCCCCGGGGTTGCTGCCGCTCTGCCCTGAGCCGCGCCGCAGCCTGGAGTTATTTGATGGGCTCCTGCTGTGGCTGCGGGAGGTTGCAGGGCCCTGTGCTGGCCCATGCTCAGTGCTGGGGTTTTTTGGAGCACATCTGCAAGGAGCTTTGCCACTGTTTCCCCGTCAGTGCCCTGGGCTGTGGCTGCCCGATGCCTCGGGGTGGGGCTGGCCACTGGTCCCCTTCCCCTTCGCTGCTGGTGGGGGGCTTCCTCCACGGCTGCAGTCAGCGGGCAGAGTGCGATTATCGAAGCTGCATAAAAGCTGTTTCCCTGTAATGGGCTGCACTCCCGGTGCTGTGACAAACTACCCAGCTGCTCTGCCTCCTTCCCTCCCACTGCCTTTCTCTTTCATCCCATTACTCCCTTTCTGCTTTTCTTGCTCTCTCGTCCTCTTTCACAGCTTCCTTTCCTTGTCCCCTTTTGGCTTGCTTTTGCCCTTGCTGCACAAAGGGGAGGAAAGCAGGGAAACAGCCAGGGCAGAGGCTTGCTTCTTACAGCAGGAGCTTTACAGCTGGTGTGCAAAATGCAGTGCAGTGATGTGGGAGAATTCAGGCGTGCTCGTGGATGTTATTTTCTGCCTAGGTATTTGCAAGTGCTTTTGAGCAGGCAATTTGCTGGTGGAAGCTCACCATCCTAGCGTGAGTTACACTTGCCTGCATACACCCACCCAGGAAAGTGTGTGTGTGCATGTGTACATCCGCGTTTGCACATCAGGCTTTCTCCTCACACTCCCGCAGGCTTGTGTTTCATGCACTTGCAGCTCCATCCGCTTCTGGTCTATCCCCTGATGCGTTCCCAAATGTGAGACACTTGCCTTGTCCCATGATGTGACATGGCACGGCTTTGCACAGCAGGTAAAGACAGCCACTAAATGGGGTGGGTGGGTGTGGGTGGTGTTCATGCATGTTTGTGATGCTGTTCCTTTCTGGCATGTACTTTGAGGCTTTTGGTGGAGTCCCTCACCATAGTATCTTGGGTGGATGTGGTCTGCGGACACAGGATTTGACCTTCAGTGACTTCTGACACAGAAGCCCGAGAAATTAGGAGCCTCCATGCAGATAGGTGTCAGGCATCAACAGGAGATGGGTGCGGCGTTATTTTTTGTCACCGATTTGCTTAGATTTTATTAATATATCAGGGTAAACTTATCTGAAGTTTATTAGAGAATATTGAGTATAGCTGTGTCCTTGTCAGGAGGCTTTTCTAGTGAGAGTAATAAAGGCAGAATAAATCACTGTCACTGAAGGATGGGGTGGCTGGTCTGTTCTTGATAGGCGGAATGAACCTCAGGAGCTGAAATCCAAAGCAGGCAAGTGGTTGGTGCTGGGTTTTGTGGCTGTGTTTTGGTCAACGTGAGCAAAGCTGGCAAGTTTTCTAATGCTTAGTTTCTGAAACCACTGTCACTGCAGACTTTGTTGGCAATGTAAGCAGCAAGACCAAGAGCTGGTTGGACTGCAGGGATGTGATTTCTCCTTGTGGTGTGTCAGAGTGAGCTGGGGAGGATGAAGGACTGTCCTCGTCGCTGCCAGTTAGACATCTGTAATTTTGATTTTTAACAGATTCTTTTTCCAAGTTCGTGGAAGTTCCTGGGGTAGTATCTGTGGTGTTCTTCTCACTTTAATTCGTCACACTCATACTATGAGTCTAACATACATGGTGGTGGTCCTGACTTTTGTCTTTTGACAAGGGGTTCCCAAATGCTGCATTGTAGCGGTGGATCACAGTAACAAACCAATGCTGCCCTATGGCTAGACATCTTATTCTGTGCAAGGATATAGCCCTGGAGAAAGCCAAAACCTAATGTGGTGTCCTTGATCATGGTGCTTGTGCAAACAAGCACTGAAGCTCCTTATACTCTGGAGCATCCTGTCCTGGTCTGGTTCAGCCCCTCTAAATCAAGACAGAGTTCTAATACTTATCTGATACAGATGATGATGCCCAAAATCAAGAAGGGAAATCCCTGGTCTGTTTAAATACTAGACAAATAAAAGGTACATAAGTGGGCGTGTGTATGTAACAGACAGCAAAAGGGCTTGGCTGATGTTCTGCTCTCTCCGCAGGTGCACCTGCGCTCTGCTGAGCGCCTCCGGGAGCTGTGCTGTGCCAACCGAGGCACCTTCATCAAGGTGGGACAGCATCTGGGAGCGCTGGACTACCTGCTTCCTGAGGAGTACACCCGCACCCTCAAAGTGCTGCACAGCCAGGCCCCACAGAGCACCAGGCAGGAGATTGAGCAAGTTATCCGTGAGGATCTGGGCAAAGAGGTAGGGGCAGCCAGAGCCTGTGTTGGCTTCTCAGGCCTCAGCAAGCCCTGGGCAGCTAAGGGAAAGAGAACATGAGCAAGGAGGTCCCTGGTGGTTCTCCGTTGCAAGAGATACCAAGGAGAGATATCTTCTCTTTGCCCCTGGGAGAATGCCATGCCAATTTTTCTTATCCATTGATGGGCATTATTTATCAGGCTTAGGAAAGGGGAAGATTGCAGGATTAAGGGTTTTAAAGCTGCCAGGTGGAAATGACGGGACTTGGCAGAGCAGCGTACCCCAGAGGTTATGCTAAGACTAACAGGGTTGCTGAAGGTCAGGGTGGAAGGCTGTCTGCCACACTGAGGAGTGGGAGCTGGAGGAACTGATGTTCAAGACAAAGATCTATTAGCAGAGCTCTGTGAGGGACGACTGCTCTCCCCTGGCTGCACTAGACCAATTCCAGATAGCACTGACAGCCCTTTACTTTCTTGAGCCCCTAATTAACCCCCAAAGAAAATAATAACATAAATCACTTTTGGTGCTTGCAGTCAGGTAATGCAGTAGTCCAGGAGTCTGTGTCACCATTAACCCTCAGCAGGCCACAGCACTGAGATCAGAGAAAGGTGTTCATTAGACATGAGGGAAGTATCCACAGTATTTCGAGAGGGTGTTCTGCTACTTTGCGTCTTGTCCCTTATAAGAAGAGATCCCCTCACACTCCATCCCAGGTTGAGGAGAGGCCTTTCAAGGATCACAACTGACATGGCGAGAAGGAGGCAGGAGGCAACAGTGTGCAAAGGCAGTGGTAGAGAAGGTGTCTTTCAGAGGCTGAGGCAGGTGCTTGAAGGTGGGCCCTTTTCTTTCCCTTTCTCTCAAGTACGTGGTCAGCTGCCACGGATACGCCCTGGTTTCTTTCAGCTTTTTGGGACCTAGGTGAGCCCTCCATGCCTCATTGATTTCCAGTGAGGCAGCTCGAATCCAGTCTCCAGGGCAGCCTTCCCTCTTAGCATTCACTTCACCCACATGGGCAGTGCTGGGCAATATTTAAAGAGACAGAGACAGGGAGGGAAAAAAGGGTAGAAATGGAAAGAAAGGGGTAGAGAGGAAATGCTAATGAGAGAAAGAGAGCGACAATAAAGGAGAGAAATGAAGAGAACAACATGTATAAAAATAAAGAAGCTGCTGAAACCGGGCGGTATTAAAAGCCGAGGTAAATGTCCATTTCCATTAGTTACAAAGTACCCAGTCAAGGTACTTAAAAGCAAAAAGGATTTGGTAAACCTAATGCACTGAAGTTGGTTTTGCCTGACGCCCAGAGGATTTAATAGGGTTACTTCAGGAACAAATTTAATTCCATTGTAGCTACGTCTTCTGTACATTCTAAATACGGGACTGAAATACAGGTGGCAGAATGGGAAGGTGGAGCATCAGAGCACAGGGGAGTGCAAAGGGGAATCCTGAAACTTTCCCCTTGGGGCCAGCATCACACCTGGGAACTTGCAAATGAATTCAAAAAGAAAATGACAGTGAGGGAACCTTCCCAGGAGGCCTACGCCTAACCCTGCTGCTCTCAAATGCAGTGATAAGACTTCCAGTTCCCCTGTCAGGTGCAAGAGCGGGCTTCTCAGATGAATTTCAAGTGCAGGCAAAAGGTAATTACACACAGTTTGGATCAGTGCAGAACAAATAGGGGAAACAGCAACTGGAAAAACAGAGATACCTAGGGAGGAATGTGACAAGCTGACAAATTAGGCAAGAGCCTGCAAAAGGGCATGATGATCAAAAAAAGCCAATTTCGCTTATAGAAGCATTGTATCTTTAGTCAATTAGAAATAGTCTGTCTTCTGATGTGACCTACTCCTGAGAATCCTATCAGAGGTTTGGATGTTTGACAAATGGAGTGGTTTTGTGGTCAAACTGGCGTAAATGGAGAGCATGCCAATGGGACTGATCTTTGAGCAAAGGCAGAGGCTTGTGAGGTGGGTTTACAGCAGCTCAACACGGCTCTGCTGTCACCACGCAGACTTGCGTGACACCCTCCTGATGGGGGAACTCTCATTCTGGGCCAGCATCATGGCTGGAGACTGGGAGCTGCAGCATGTAGGTCTGCTGCATGAGCTAATGAAGTGATTTAAAGGCAAATGGTATGTGTGCTGATCTGGCACAGGGGGAGAACCGTCATATATGCTGACTAGTGGGTTGTCCTGTCAAACCCTGTTTTAAGTCTAGGGTGAATCTGTACCTATCAGGGATTATAGAGATTAAAATAATCAGTAGTGAGCAGATGCTGGCTTTCTAATCCCAGCCATAGTGGTTTGGCTAAGGGGTGGTGGGAGGTGGTCATTCTCTTGATGTTGTATGCAAGAGGTTGGGGTGGAGGTGGGATTCTCAGGACAACACAAGTAGTAGCAGTGGGAGAGGCTACACAAAGAAATCTTTACAATGACTCCTGGAAATTGTCACTAGCAAGATCATAGAAGTAAAAGTCTTTTGGGGAGACGGCGGAGATACAGCAGGAAGGGCTTGTTCTGAGTGGATACCTTGGATCAGTTGGCAAAAGCTGTGTGCATAAGAATGGGTGATGAGATACGAATGAAAGAGTCTCTCCTACCTCTATTCACGTTTTCCCTATTTGAGCAAGGTTCTGAAAGTGAAAAGGTGTCAGGCATGGAAAAGGGATGCAAAATGAGTATGTTCCCTACCCCAAAATTGTCATTGTCTCTGCAGGGCTATTAATGACACAGGGAAAGATAGCTAGTTCAACTGAGCTCTCTAACTGAACAAGATGCACGCAGAGCAGAGCCAGGCGACTTCTGGTGAAGTTTGGACACCAGAAATTTAGGGAGAAAGAGTGATCAGAGGCTCTGGAAGATGAATCTTTTGGAGTGGCTGCACCTTAAAAGTGCAAAATAATTGTGCTTAGAAACTGGAAATGATGGAAGAAATGTTTTGCCAGCACTGGGATTAGGGGCATTTCCTCGCTCTGGCAGGTGTGTTGGAAGACTGGCTTGTGGCCCTCGAATATAGGGATACTGGGCAGGTGATGCCAGTTTGGTCCTGGAGCAGAGGTGCAGAACCCAGGACATCTCTGATTTTGGCCAAGCCGATTCCACCTGACAGCCCTTTGGTGTCTGTCAGAAAGGGTTCCTGTAGGTCTTTCTGTGTGTGATTTCCGTCAACAAGGTGCTCAGAGGAGTTTATCGCTCATTGCTAATACTGATCTGGCTATTGTGAAACTCGCCCCCTTCAAAAATACATCTGCTTCTCTCTGCTCTGACCAAGGCCATTCCAAGCATCCCTCCTCACAGGACTGAGTGGCTGCAGAATGACTTGTCAGCTTTTACAACCCTGCTCTTCCAAATATCCTTGGTGTCTTTCTGTTGTCTGGCTCCAGTGCTGTCCTAATATGGCTCTGTGGGTCTTGCATCTCTGCCACTGTGCAATGATAATGAGTTAGATCCCGTGACATCTCCGGACTTTGCTGTGTACTCCTATCTATGCCAACACACTCCTACCTCTGTCTAATCCTAAAATACCTCCTGGTGTGCAGTCATCCATCTGCCCTACACATCCCAGTAGGCCACAGCATAGCTCTACCCACTTGGCACTACTGTAATCCCTCTCTTTTGTACAGCAAGATGTCACTTTCCAGAGCCTGTTGCTCATCACCTTCCAGGCCATCCTCACGCGTTGGTATTTTGTAATCAACTTTTCCCCAAGACTCCCTATTCTCCCCCTCGGTGTGTTTGTGTACTTAATACTCTATGCAGGCTTTTACTCATGTAAGGTAAGGTAAGGCAAGGTAATTTTTCTTGGTGGAAGAAATTCCCTCCACACCCATCTCTCACCACTTTCCCTTCAGAAATATTCCAGTTCTTCCACCTGTTCTCCTTTCTGGCAGGTTCCCACCAATCCCTGCTCCGACATCTGGTCTGAGGATGTGCACTTGTGAGTTAGGGCAAGGATAGGGCTAGCATGCCCATGAGGCCAGCATGATCTGAGTGAGGGCCTTTCCTACAGATGCTCTGTGTTCAGGCTGCCTCTTTGCCTGGGGGGCCAGGGGCTGGTGTAGGGCTCAGGGCCGGCCTCCCTGCTGTGGGAGTGTGAGTCTCTCCTTCCTCCTTGCCCCTTGACTTACCCTCACATCTCTGGCCTCTTGCTAACAGTCGTTGAAGCTGTCTCAGAGATTTGTGGAAATTGCGGAAGCTGAGCAGTTTCAGATGCTATTAATTGAGGAATCCTGAGAAATCCTGACCAGCTCTCTGCCTGGACCCCAGGTGTCCATACCTGCACACACACTTATACCATTGCTGGTGAGGTTTTGCGCTCCAGGAAGGCTGAGAGGTAAAACAGGCTCCATAGGGAGAACATACCAGTGATTGAATGTGTTGCTTCCAGTGCTTGCTTTGTTCAAAGCTGGGAGAAAGGTCTGGGGAGAGCCCAGAGGTCAAGACTTTTCTCTGCTGAAGACAAATTTTATGAAGGGCATAAATTGATGGAAAGATAGTCATTTGGAAGGATGTCAGTCCAGCTCTGCTTTGTGGGAGTGCAGGTAATGGGAAGTAGTTTCTAATTGCTTGATTAGACAACACCTCCAAGGAGACCGTCCTTTTCATCCACAGTTAATTGCGGCTTTTACCTGTTGTTCAAGGACTATTTTGCCATTTGCAAGAAGCCTCCTGCAGCCATACAATAATGGAACTCACTGATGGAGCAGGGCAGAATATGTCAGTGAGTTGGCTGTGATTTGTAAGCAAAACACGTGTGGTAGAGGAACCTCCTGTGCTGTGGTTTGTGAAGCAGGATGCATTTTTACAGATAGTGATGCTTGGGGGATCCAGCTTTCTGTTTTCTCTCCCTGGATTCCTACCCTTTTACCTGGCATGACACCAGTGCTGTGCTGTAAGAAGCAGATACTCCTCATCTGAGAAGTCATTGTCCCTGCAGCAAAACTGTGGCTTGTGGCACAAGTCAGGTGCTGCCCTTTGTCCCTCTACCTTAAATTGCTCCAAAGGTTCTCAAAGTGTTTTCTAGATTGGATACATGAGCTTTATTCAACCACCGTTGAAATGTATCCATACACACGGGGGAGCATGGTCACTGCAATGATGCACAGCAATGCCACGTGTCCATTTGACAGGAAGGAACAAAAATCATATGCCCAGGTGAACCTGCCATGGGAAAGATTTAGAATGAGACTGCAGCAAGGTGCTAATCCCCACAGCAAGAGACTTCCCTGCCAGTGAACTGCTGGAGTCTGAGAAAAGACAGGGAGTTGCAGAGGCTCATCTTTTTACTCCTATTTCTGTACACACTCTTGGTACAGCATGGCCGTCTTTGCTGTGCCAGTGAGAGGGAGAAGGGCAAACCGATTCCCTTCCTTCTGGAACTCTTGATTAGCATTTTAAGCTCTGGCAAGACACGTGCTTACTTCTGGTTTGCAGAACTACTGAAGCAGTGCTCAGCGCTGTGGGAGAGCAGCTAGACCTTCAATAGGCTGTTGGGGATTACACTGCATGTCCTACAGCATCCAAGTTGTTCCCAAGGGAACATGAGCCACTTTGGGTAGCTGGCACCATATGTTGCTCTAGAGAAGGTTCATTTACCCTGCTAGATCACAAGGTCTTCAGGTCACGATGCTGCAGATCCTGTTATGTCCCTAGAAAGCCTCTTCCCAGGCTGGCAGTGTTCTCCAACCCACCCAGGATGCCCAGACACATGCCTGCTTCCTCCAGTGTTGCACAGCCGTGTGGCTGAGTGTTCTGCCCACAAGCACTGATGTGTGGCACAGTCAGAGCATGTTTGCTGTCATGGTTGCTCAGGGCTGTGGGACTGATACTGAGTGGCTCTGCTGAACACCTGGATCTCCTGTAGCTTGTGACCCTGGTTCTGTCCCTAAGTACCCCGCTCGAGCAGTGCTGTGCCAGGGTGCTTGTGAAATTGGCCCTCACGTACAACACTAACAGACATGGGGAAACTAGCTTTAGGTCAGCAAGGGCCTTTTCTGCCTGCTATGGATGTTATGTCCATCACAGGAAATCTGCTCCTCCTGTGTGACGTTACCCACCCTCCATTACCCCCAGAGTGGAGGCTGGGCTGTGGTGTCACTCCTGTTACTCTGCTGGTGTGAGGGGCGGGGAAGTGGGGTGGGAGGATTTGGCCCTTCTCCCACCCCCCTCAGCCTCTCTCAGTTGGCCTGTCAGGGCTTCCAAGCAGCCGTCAATAAAAAACACATTTGTATTAAAAACTATAATGAGGAATAAAAAAACTTCAGATTTTTTTCAATAACTCGGGATATAAAAAAGAGATTTTTATCAATTATGAAAAGGATTTTGGCCATATAAAGGTAATTTAAAGAGTCTGAGATGGATGGCAAATATCATTAATGTCACCCAGAACAAATGGGCCCGCATTACTCAACTGAAAGGCAGGAGCGGCTGCCTGCGCGGGTCCCGCTGCTGCTGCAGCCTCTGCAGTGGTCTCCCTGCCCTGTCTCTGGTAAGAGGCCCCAGTCGCTGGTGGGTCTCAGTGTGGCTGCCTCTACCCCGAGCCCCCGTGCGGACAGTGTTTGCCCAGAACCGCTGTTCCACTTCCAAGGGCAGACAGGGAAAGCAAACATGGAGTTTTGTGTGGCTCAGGTGGCCCACCTTGCCTTGTCCCTTGTGTCACTGCTCGCTCTGTTTGCAAGCTCCAGGGTCACACCAAGGACAACCTGGTGTCCTTCTTGCCAGGGAAGCTTTGGGACAGGGTGCTCCCTCCTTCCATGGGTTTTCTCTCTGCTCACAGCTCCTGGGTGAGTCCTGCTCATGGCAACCTCTTCCTGGGTGCTCTAAGCCCCATTGCCTAAGAGTGGGAAGGTTTTGTGTATAGATTAGAGGATAATCTCCTCTGGCTTCCTTCAAGTTAGTAAGGTTTACAATACAGGAGGTTGGACAGTGGATTTTCTGAAGGATTTTTTTTGGAGGGCCATCTGCAAAGAAGTGAAAGATTTGGGATCAGAGAATGCAATGAGGAATGGCCTAGTAAGCAGTAGTTCTGATCTGCATGCTTAGTGATGTTTTTTTCTTTAATTTACAAATTCTTTAAGTACCTGGGGGTTAATGTATGACATACCTGCATGGACTTTGTTGGCTCACAGTGTCTTGTGTGCAGATGGTAACCTCTGCTCAGCATAGTTTTCTTGGAGTTTTGATAACACCTGAAGTGTTGGTCTGATGCAAATACATCTTGGCTGGCAATGCACGCCACAGCTGCCTCGGGCTGTGGTCAGGGTCCACGTCCTGCGGAGGTGGTGGTTGTGCTGCACAGCAGCGCTCTAGCCATCAGCAGAAACCACTTCTCAGCACATGGGTAAACCTTCCAGTTCCGAACAGTCACTGGAAATCCAGGATTAATAGTCTTTATGTGGCCTTCTTGCATATGGAGACTTTCTTTTTCAAACATGGTGTGTTTGCTCACATTTGCTCAGCAATCTATCTCTTGCATTTGTGATACAACGGGATCTGGGCAGGGGCAGAAACACTGAGCTGCCATGTGGACGGACTGGCTTCTGTTTTGAAGCCTGCTGGTGATACACTCAGGAATGTTCTTACTTGATGTTCTGATCTAGACACAGGCTGGGTTTAGTATGCCTGATTTTTCTCTGAGGGAGCAGAGAGTCCTGTCATCTGCCTGCCCACTGATCTTTTAATATCCTCCTTGATTCTGCCTGGTTAGTATCTCCTGATTTCTTTCAGAATTTTACATCTGCCCGATTACTTGGCTCTTGACCCATTGAGAACATGAAAACATGATGCAGTGAGTCTGGTGACTTTTGGCAATAGGTTATTTGTGATTAAACAAATGACTTAAGATGAAATAAGGAGTTATAGGGCCTGACCTTGGCTTATCTGCATTTTCCTAGCGCACAGAATAGACACATAGCATTTCTATGAATTTTTAAGATGTACAGTGATCTAATAAGCTTTGTTTTATGGCACTTCTGGGATCTGTCTGAGAGACAGCTCATGGAAGGATGCTGAGGATCCATGGAAGGATGCTAAGCTATAGAAAGCACTTCAGTCCTGCCTGCAGGTTTTCCTCCCGGTGAAAAAGTTGCTTCGAGTGACAACACTGGAAATTCTCATGGGAAGCCTCACACTCAACATGCTTTTGTGTTCTGAGAAGTGAAGGAAAAATTGGGATCTAAGGGGTCTCAAAGGTCACTATTGTGAGCAAAGCGTGTCAGTCCCTACTAGGCAGGCCAGCCTGAGAGAGAGGAGATTTTCTCATGTTCCCTTTGGAAATCTAGTTATGTTTGTGAACATTAAGCACATTTTGCACATATTTTCTATAAGCTTTGCAGTGCTGTGGTTTTACAGGATACATGGTTCAGAGCCAAACCTGTGAAGCTGTCTGTGCGAACTGAAGCAATAAACTCACATGACCTACTGCTTATGCCAGGAGAGCTCAGCTGAAGCAAACCCATGAGTTTCTCCTTTACAAAGCACACATAACCACTCCGTCTCAAATTGGCAAGTTCTTGGAAGAGGCTGTTCAGCACCAACCTTTCCAAATTTCAGATGATTAGTAGAAAATACACATTAGTTGGTTCATTTCAGATAATGAATGGAACTGAGGTGGTATCAGTTGTGAGTGGAGAACAAAGCTAATTTTGCCAAACACCTTATTGGATGTAACTGATTGGTTCAGGTCTATTAACCGTTATTCCCATTTATCAAGAAAGGCTACAAAGAGGCTATAGCAATTAAAATTACCAGGGCATGTTAGGAGGGGTTATATTAAGGAACTCTCTCTGTGTAACTTTTGCTGCCTTTTCCTTTGTGAACTGTTGGTGTCTTTGCCCTGGCTGCCAAGAAAACCTCTTAAGCCCACACCTCCTGTCCCAGGTTGTCTTTTGTCCTTTGGACCATAAACTGACCTCTTCCTCTTATTTTTTTTTCGTTTTTGTTTGAAAGAGCTACGAGGCTGGTTCTTAATGGGATATCCTGTCAAAGGCCTTTGCCAATCCCTTGCAATCTGCGAGACCAGCTCAAGAATTACAGATTGACTGCTCCATGCTAAACATTTTGGACACTGTGGTTCTCAGTGAGTGAGCAGGGAGGAAAGGAAGGGTATGGATTGCACTGGTTCTGTGGGCTTTATCTCTCTGTTGACTACACAGCCATAGCACGCTGATGACAGTGTGTTGGGTTGAGCAACTCCATTGACTTAGTGTCCTGTACCCAATGAAGGAGGAGGTGAAGCCTGACCAGTAGCAGGATCTGGGCTACTCTCTTCTGGCTTTGCTGTCCATGGGGCATGTCTGTAATGGATCTCAGTCCTTATCCCTTCTTTGTTGAGGTGGCTCCCCAGGTCATGATGAGGTGTTTTGTGAGATTGGTGCCCCTGCTTACATTAGATAGAATCCACCAAACTGCTTTACCTCATCCACGGGAGCCCAATGATTTTGAACTATAGGAAACAGCTAGATACCAGTCAGTGTTCAGAGGCTCCCTGTCCCATTCCTATTCCAGAGGCTGACTCTGTTGCTCCGTCTGTTTTTGCGCTGCAGGAGCCCTAGGGAGGGAAGCAGGGCAATTGGATTCTGGCTCTAGAATAGTGAGTTGCTGGATTGCTTGGAAATGTATGTGAATTAATCAAAATTAACCCCCTACCTTTGTTTCCTTAGCCGGCTTTTCTCCTTGCAACAACCTCTAGCAGTACATCCTGGGGGTGCCAGAGGAGAACTTGCATTCAAGGTGGAAAACAAACGAGCTTTTTCCCACTGCACCCCAGACTGGCAGCCCTTCCCTTTGCAACACTTATCACCCTGCAGTGGTAGCAGCAATGCTGGGCCTGTAAGTGTGGTTGATTTATGTTAACTTTTGAAACGATAATGTTTAATCTGTAAAGTGCTAATCTATTTTTTATGTTGATTATGAATAGGCCAGCTGTGCCTGCTTTCCTATTCATAGAGTTTAGTGAACAAGCCCATTTCACAGGCTGGGTTTGGAGGGTGATTTACGTGAGAGCAGATACTGCTTTAAGGAGAGTAAATCAGCTGAGTTACACCACCAAACCGGGGACCTGGCAGCCCAACAAAAAGATCTGGGGGCAAGGGAAAGAACGTGGGAGGAAGAGGAGGAAGAGACAGATAACAAGTAAACTGTAGAAGGAGCAGATGGATCAGAGCAGAGACATGAAAAATAGGGGGAATATGGGCAGGAGAAGAAAGGAGAGGTTGATATTCAGAGGAGAGATTGACAAGAAGAAAGTAGGAAATTATGTGGCTGGTTTAGCATAGGAATTTCCTCTCTGGGGAGGAGAGAGACCTCTGGGCTCCAGGGTTTGTATGACTGGTCATTTATGGGATGCATGGAACTCCTTCCCCAGCATGGTGCCAGTGATGCTATTGGCAGAGTCAGTTGTGGATTTAATTTGCTGTGCAGTTGCTTCTCTCAAATGACTTTCCTGGATCTCTGTACATTTTTTCTGAGAGTAGGGCTGCATAGGATACAAAATGCAGGGTTCCATCCAGATCTCTTTGTAAGTTATTCTACGTGTACTTCTCTTCAGTCCCTGTACCTTGTTCTCTGTGGCGCTGACTGCTGTACAGCTGTGCCGCTTGCGTTGACTGGCCTGCCAGCTGTGCTGGTGTTTTGGTATCCCATCAAGGCACGCAACTGGCTTATGAGCTTTACATCTTCAGCAGAGCTTTACTACCTTTTTAGAATCTTTCTTCTAATGTAGCCAGCTCATTAAATCCCTTCTTTGATACAAATTCCAGAAAGGGAACTCAGGCAGTGATGCCCACTACTTGTACTTCCATGTCCACCTCAGATCCTCATTCACAGAATCATAGAATCATAGGGTTGGAAGGGACCTTAGTAGATCATCTAGTCCAACCCCCTGCCAGAGCAGGGCCACCTTAGAGCAGGTTACACAGGAACGCGTCCAGGCGGGTTTTGAATGTCTCCAGAGACGGAGACTCCACCACCTCCCTGGGCAGCTTGTTCCAGGGCTCTGCCACCCTCAAGGTAAAGAAGTTCCTCCTCATGTTTAGGTGGAACTTCCTGTGCTCAAGTTTGTGCCCATTACCTCTTGTCCTGTCACTGGGCACCACTGAAAAGAGCCTGGCCCCATCCTGCTGACACCCACCCCTTAAGTATTTGTAAGCATTGATAAGGTCCCCCCTCAGCTGTCTTTTTTCCANTGCTCCCAGACATCCCCTAACTGCTCTCTCTATAGCCACATAAACCTGCCCGTAGATATTTCTCCCTCGCCACTCCTTCTCTCGTGCGCTTCTCAAAGCCCCCAGGCTTTCAAAGCTGAATCAGAGGCATTTGAGATGAGGCACAGGTGATGTGTGTTCCCGAAGGTCCCTATGTATCCTCAGGCTCTGGCAGCTGGTTATTTCTCACAGGACTGCTGCTGTTGTGCAGGCTTACAGCTGACAGGGCCCTTGGGGCATCTCTGCAGTCCTTGGCAGAGCCTCCCTCTGCCTGTCTGTGACTAATGTAGAGCCTATTCGTTGTGGGTCCGTTGACCCTTTCCTACTCCGGTTTCAGCCAGTGCAGGGCAGGGATGTGTTTATGCCTGGTGGCAAAGCGGTCTTGGAAATTCATTTGCTTCTGAGTACTTTCTTAAATCTTGTCTTCTTGCTTAATGTGCCAACTGGCCCCATCTCTCTGACATTTCTTCTTCTCTGTGGCATTTTGGGAGAGGTTTCATCTTGATATAAGAAAGATTATTATTTTTTTTTATATTGAGAACTATCAATCATGGGAACCATCTCCCCAGGGGTGTGGTAGAGTCCCCATTGCTGGAGGTTTTCAAGATGTGTTAATCTCATCTAGGCTCCCTCTCCCATGAAAAGCTAGACCAGATGGGCTCTTTTGAGGTCTCTTCTAACCTGAGCTGCTCTATGATTCGATGATTCTTTCCAAATGTGCTGTCTTTGCAGCAGGCAAAGGTCTCTATAGGGGTGATATGTCCTTTGGGAATATGTCTACAGGAACTCGGTCAGGGGATTCTGTGTGCACTGGGGACTCCTGTGTGCCTTACTATGTGTGTGGCTCAAGAGAAATGGGAACTTTGCGGGGGACACAGTTGGATAGTTGTCACCTGTCACTTGTGAGCATTAGTACTCGATGTCTAGTACTAGATTCAGACCTGGCCTGGAAATGAGATCTGGGCAGAGGTCAATGTTGATCACAAGGCCAAGGCTGCAGCCATGCTTGACAGAAAGTTGGTGACATTGTCCATTGTGATGAGAAAGGGGACAGGAGGGATGGTTTGAATGAGAAGACTAGGAACCATGCTTTAGCTTTATTGAATGTGAACAGAGACAAGTATCTGAAAGAAGGTGTCTGAGAGACAGATTGGAATTGTAGTTTGGCAGTAGAAGCAGGCTGATCTAGAGTACAGAGGTGGAACTACGAGTCATGAGAAAGGAGGTGGGAATTTTATGTGAGCTAATATTCAGATGCAGTGGTTGGGGTAGGAGCTGTGAGCAGAGCTTTGTGGAACATCTCCAGAAAGCTGGGGAAGGGATGAGGAAGCTGCTCAGACACACTAACAGAGAAGACGACTGAGGAAACTGCTCCCTTCCTTAGGAACTACAGGGATGTTAGCGCTTTCAGCTCTAGTGATTGGGAATTGGAAGAGCTGCAGAGAACACAGTAAGCCTCAAAGATCTCAGTAGAAAGGGGCCACTATTGCTCCTCCTGAACCATGGAATAAGAGTCCCTTTGGGCAGATGGGATGGCAGCAGAGAGTTGGCTTCTGCCCTGCTCTCACTGCATACTGGTATAACAAGTGAGAGCCTCCTTTGTTAGCAGGGATAGAAAAAGAAAGAAAGAGACAGAGTACTTTAAATTAATACACAAAAAATGGCTGGGAGTGGAGAAGTTGTGTGCTCTTGAAGGACGGTGATTCCAGTCTGTCTGAACAATTGACAAGTGTGGCTCCATCCTCACGAACAGGAGATGCAGGTGAAGTAATATTTCTCCAAAAAGACAGAGAGAAGAGAGTGAATTTAATGAGCACTGTTCAAGTGGCAGACAGCTCAAGATGAAAGAGCAAATTAAGATAAAGGGAAACAGTTGTATGTATAAGGGGAGGGCGGGGAGCATGGAGCAGGTTGGAGCATCATAAAGACTTTGGTCTGTGCACAGACTGCAAGATGCTTGTATCGTTCAAAATAGAGTGCACGGTGACACTATTTACCATGACTTTGAGAGATTATCATTTTCTGTCTTCTCTGTCAACACAAACGCAGTTGCTGGTGGACTCTGGCTTGACTCTCTGGATCAGGAAACATTGGCTGCTGTTGGAGGCCAGTCATGTACAGACTGGATTGTGGAAGTGGTTTAGGGTAATGGGAAGGTGACTAGCTGCATGAGGTGTTTATTCTGAGGTGGAAAGAATTGGGGTGCTGAACAAGCCAGGTCATTGTGCTGATCCGCTGCATCCGGAAACAGGAAATTAACATTTTCTCAATGGCCACATCAGGGTTAGAGGGACTGGTACTTTGTTATCACTCGGAGGAATTCTGAGGAAATCATTAATTTCAGTGGTGCTTTCATGGTTCTTCCAGCTTCTCTACAGGGAAGTGAACTGGATTTGCAGCTTAAAATTATGATGCAGCTTCCAGCAGCAAAATCTTTCCTTTGATAATGGACATTTTGGAAAGAAAGAGCTTCTTGGAATTTAATTCTGAGCATGGAATTACAGGCATGGGGGAAAACTATCTCCATTGTCTGAAATGGAGTACTTTGACCAGGCATAATGTTCACACTGCTGGATGCGTTAGAGTCCTGTTCTGAGACATCCCAGCTTTGCTGTTTCCTCTCTCTGGTTTGCCATGTGCATGTACTATAGAAGATGTTGTGTTAGTCCTGCAGGTAATGCCTAGACTCTGCTTTCCTACTATCCAGCTTGATATCTGCCTTATGTCAGAAGTCTGATGTGCAGTCTCTCTGCTTTCAGAGGGCTTTGTGAAACCAGCACCTGGACAAAGAACATCTGAATGAAGCTAGGCATGGAAGAGGCTATGGTGATGCTAATGGAAAAGCTGTAGAACTCCAACTGTTGAAAGCATTGACTCTCGGGGTGCTGAGCTACTCTATTAATCTTAGCATACTGTGTCTCTGGAAGGTAGTAGGACACCCAATAGCTTAATCGATGAAAAACAGTCAGGAGGATGTTCCTGAGCCAGTTAGGTACCAGTCTGGCCATGACAATCCTTGCTTTTCTTGGACTGACTATTGTTTGTTTGTGGGAGCCATGGGTAAGTGGCTCACCTTTCAGCCAGATGGGAGATGAGGTCCACCTCACAGGTAGGGTCTCAGAAGACATACATCATCTCTGTCTGCTCTTTGCTGTTACTGCCTGTTGAAGCTGTCACCACTGAGATTGGTTTTGATCCAGGATGAGTGATATTCTCAGGCAGTTATGCCTTGTCTTAAGGATTTGACTTTACTCAGGAAAATAAATGAAGCTACCATGTGTGTGTCTGAGCACAGACTATTAAGCAGGAATTGTCAGAGACAAAATAAACCATGCGTTTCCTCAAAGTATGGCTCTGTAGCAGTTAAAGGTACTATAGCAAGTAGACTGATACTGTTCCTGTATAGCTCAGTGGATGGATGAGATGAAAGCAAGGATGCCTTCATATAGGCTTTCCCACTGCTTTTCTAGCCAGAAGAGACTACAAAAAGAGGATGGTAGGTGAGCAGAACACGGAATAGCCAGGACCCTAGGTATCAGGCAGTGAATGAGTGAGCCAGCTTTGGTCTCCAGATGATGAGATCAAGGATTCTTCCTTTAGCAGAGTTTATTTTCTGTAACATTCATGGCGCTGGCACTGGGAAGTTGTATTCGTAGGACCCCAGTGGAGATTCTCAGGGGTGTAGTTGGCTGGAGAGTACCAAAGTGGTACCAGGTAGAAATAACAGCAACAGATGAACTTCATACTCCAGCTGGTTCATAGCCCTTTCCTAGAAGAAGGCTGATGGTTGATGGACAGCCCTGGTTTTGTGCTATTGAGATGCAACGCTAGCAGTGATTAACCAAGTTAGCAGTGATTGGTATGCCAGGAGCAAATGTAAACCATTGGCAGATGAAGTTCCATGTCTGTGGCTGGGTGGATAATAACTGCTGTATATGTATTATACTGATAGCTTTTAAAAAATATGTTAAAGTTAACAATTTGGTCCTGAGAAATTACATATGGGCATATTTATAGCTGACTGTACAGTCCTAATTCTGCTCATCCATGCATGAGCTCTGTGACATGGTGTGGCCCAGCATCATATGGGATATTAGGAAGAGCCAATATTACAGCTCTTCCAAATTCTAGGCAGGCATCTTAATGCACATCTCTTCTTGAAATGGACCACATTGCTTTGCCATCCTGTGCATAGAAAGGTGCAGGGATTTTGTGTAATAAGCCGTATGTCGTTGTTTGAGTGCATTAGAATACACACATACCTGTTACCTGTATTCGTTTGGATGCAGTGCATACCTCTTTATACACACACACTTACATGTATATGTAGTGTGAACACCAGGGAATCCATTCAGAAGAAAACCACTATTCTGTGTATATCTACAATATTATTAAAAATACTGAGTTAATAAATACATGTTCTTGACAGATGCATTTAGAAACTATCAATTAGGCTTGGCATTCATTAGGTGGGGAGAAGTCCAATCAGATTTCACTGACTCAACAAAACCACCCATAAATTGTGGGCTGTTTGTTCTGACGTTTGATGAATTATTCTTCATAATCCACTGTCTACTGTGATAAATCTAATCTTTCAGTTTTTGCTGTCTTAATAATTCTCGGAGCAACACTGTGACATTTTGTTTTCGTAGAGGGGATAGAAAGGCTGGGACAATGGAAAAAACCCTCCTTTGCTGCCTGGGAAGTAGATCACTCTACTTCAAGGTAACCTTTTTCTCACACCTAGAATTCTGGTCTTGCAGGGATCAGTGAGTGGTTGGTGCCATAGACAGGTACGTGTATGTTCTGGAAAAGATGACCAGCCTAGGATGAGGTTCATATCCCTTAAACCTAGTCCAGCAAAGGCATTCAGACTTTTGAGAGCAATAGGGTCCTAGGGTCAATAAAGTGAATTCCAAAAGTTCTGTGAGCCACAAGCCTTAGAAATGCTGTATCAGACATAGCTCTTCAGCTATTCTGCCACATGAAGTAGAGGGGACATTGTATTAGGTGTGTTAAGATGGCAGGTGCAGCCCCCAAAGCTTCCCTTGGAAAATTTGTGCTCTTCCCAGAGTGGTACTGTGTTGGGGTTTTTTTCCAGCAAGCTCACAAATCCCATTATCGTAGTGCCCTGTGCTGCCTTGGCTGGGAGGCTGCAGACAGCACAATCCCTGTGTAAATCTCTGTAAGCTCCTGCACACTGAGCTCACCTTAGCAAATTGCCATCCATGGAGCCATGATTAAGAGGGGACTGTTCAGTGCTGCCTCTGGAAAAAACAGATGATCGAGTCGCCTCATCAAGGGAATTCCATCTTGGAGCATCACAGCACAAGGAGATGTACAAAATTTACCTGCTCTAATCACTTTCTTGCTGTCAGCTTTTGCCGTGGGCCTGTATCCCAGCTCTATGAGTCCCTTGCTCTGGAATGGATTTATACGAATTTCCCCATGTGCATCTTCCTCCGCTGCTGCATGGCATCAGAATGCTAGGAGACTGCGAGCTGCTCTGGGCCATCGCAACAAAATACTGTTGTTAAGGGAGCTCTGTTGTATCATGGCCTGTGATGAGTATCCTGGAGGCAAGAAGTTCACGTTAATCCTGTGTTGCCTAGTCAGCCCCTTCTGAAATAGCAGGACATCTCATAGATTCCTATCTCCAAATACAAAATGCAAGACTCGGGAGCAATTACAGTATGCTGTGATCAGAAGAGGAGATCTGCTGTGAAATTTTGGTTGAGGTTTTGAATGTTTCAGTTTGCACTGCTTTTTGGTGATAAGAGGGTAGCATCATCCCTGTTGGGCTCCTTTTTGTCAATTATTTTGAGCATCTGTGATTGGTGAAGCTGTGGAGCAGTGAGGTGTCTGGAGATGGCCTCTGTTTGAGACAGTCTCAGCTCCTGCTGCATGTTCCCCAGATGTGCCGGATGGCATGGGCATATTTACACAGCCTGTAAGTTACATGACAGACATTTCAGGAAGACGCACTGTTACCAGAGCTCAGGGTTTATGCTGGAGACTGGGCAGCTTCCAGCTGTGGTTCCCTTATACCCTTTGCACTCTCAGAAGCTTACAGGTGAAACAATTCCTACACTGTCCATCCTGTTGTCATCAAGACTGGTCAGTCTGGTGGGAAAAGCTTCTGAAGAAGGTAAGGATGATGGTACAGATCAGACTCAGACGTGAAGCCCTCCTGAGCACCACTCAGCCCCCAACTGTAGCCAGTGTTGGCTAAGAGACGAATATAAAAGCATGGCAGGCACACAGTTAAGTTTTGCCTGGTATGATCTTCCCTCTTCCAGTAAACTGAAGGTTAGAGGTTTCTGGGGCCAGAGATTGTGTCTTGGTTCTTAATAACTTGTGATAGATTTTCTTCATTGACTTATCTACCCGCCTGGACTTCTGGTATTCATCCTGTGGCAATGGGTTCCACAGCTCAGTTGGTGGTAGGGCAGAAGACTTCTTTTTGCTTGTTTTAATTCTGCCATCTAGTAATCTTGTGCGTTGATTGGCAATTTGCTGCTCATGAGCTCATCTATGGAGTGAACAAGCATTCCCAATCCCATTCTCCGTGACAGAAATTATTTTTATAGAGCTCTGTGACATTCCCTCCCCGCTGTCTCTCTTTCCAGGCTGAAGAGTCCTTTGAAGTCCTGGGAAATATTTGAAGGCAGTTTTGAAATGCTTTGGTGAAGGACTCTTTTGCCCTGGGAAATGCTGAGCATTTGAAAGTCTCCTCACTGACACCACCTGTACTGAACTGGTTCAGCTCTGGCAGAGTTGAAGAAAGGTTCTTTGTAAGTGGTTATGGAAAAGCAGAATTGTCAAATCTGTCCCTGACTCTGCTGGAAACCTCCTGGATAGGACTTTTAATGCAAAATATTCTTACTTAGACCTCATAGTGGCCTCCTTCTGTCTGTACCATGTACAGAGGTCTGGAGCATCGTGCTGGAAGGGGATCAGCCTGCCAGCTGAAGAGGGCTGGGCTGTTGAGACACCTTCTGTTAGTGACCCTGCATCCCACTGCATCCTAGATTTGTCCGGAGCAGACGGCTGACACATGGCCACCGTTCATCTGCTGTGGTCACTGTGGCAGAGCAGAACCACCACGTCCCGTTTGGGGTGATGTTACATAGTGCTGGGCCAGGAAGGGTCTCCGTGACTTAGGCTCCTGCTCCAGGGTACCTTGTTTAAAGCCTTTCTGGAGAGGGAGTGGAGTGGGCAGGTTGAAACCAGGCAGTAATTTTTGATCATTTGCTGCAGCACACGGATATAAAAAGGTTGGGATTAAGAGGCAGTGTATTTCAAAAGAAATTAGCTGGCAAGGCATGCACATTTAACATTTATGGTTTGGAGATTAAGACATCAGGCTGGAATTTGGGCTATGTGGGTTAAATCCCAGCTCTGTCAAAGACTTTTCAGAACATGCTGGGCAGGTCGTGTAAGGTAATACTTTCAGAAAGGACTCAGGATTTGGGAGTTTAAATCCAATTGACTTCCAGTAACTTCCTCAGTGTTTAAGGACAGGATTCACAAAAAATACTGAGGCATTCTGATGCTCAGCATTGCAGCATTGGCTGATGGGCGCCACAGACCTCAGGCAGAGCAGTGTGTGCTTTGGGAAGGCACTTCAGCATGTGAGGAGGCCCGTAGGTGACAACTGGGGACTCCTGGAAAGTGTGAATTTGTGCAGGGCCCACGGTCGCTGCACACCTCCTACAATGGCACTCTGGGCTTAATGATGGTCTCTAGGTGCAACCTAAGCACAAATGCATACTAGTAAGTGTCTAAGTAGATAAATTGTGCAAGAGCTTTTATATCATCTCCCTGAGGTGTGAATACTAATACCAACAATCATGAAAAGACTTTGCATATTTAAAATTAAATGAGCTTCATTCTTTAGGATAAAACAGTCAGGGCTGTGTTTCCAGCCAGTGAAATACAGCGACACGTTCGTTTGCTGGTTGATGGGGAGCTGGCTGTGCGGAAGGCAAGTGAGGGGAGCCACGGCGGGCAGGGACACCGCTCACCTGTACAGCTGGAAACCCACAGCTGGCTGTCCTGCTCCTTTGAAAGAGCAACCCTAACCTTCCTTTTCTCACTTTTAAACCTTTATTAAACCTGGCTGGAAACTATGCTTGTATCGTCTCCTGCCAGGATTACAGATGGTGACAGCCAGTTTGATATGGTGCTTTGAGACCAGCTGTGGCTTGAAAGAAGCTTGAGAGTTCTTTAAATACCACGTCAGGTGGGCTCTGAGACTGTCCCAGACCTTTGCATGCTAATTATCCATCCTGAAAACGGTGGTTAAGAGTTGTTGTTAAGGCTGCTTATTAGCTGGGTGCTTGTGAGCAGTAAGAGCCTGCAGCCTGCTCCAAGAACTCCCTGCCTGATGAAATGGGTGCAGCTGCTTTCCCTTGGGAAGGGCCCTGCTCGCAGTGTGGGAGCCTGGCTCACTTTTTCTCTACTTCCATGTCATGCAGTCTCTGCTCGCTTTTGCCTGTCTGGGACACACAGCCTGCATCAGAGCCACTAGCTGCCTCCAGGGAGCTGTGAAAGGACAATTTCATAATGAATGAGGGTGATTTGCTAAGTGGGGGGTCCTGGAGCCCAGCAGTAATTGTGCTGCTGCTTTATCTCGGCCTCACACCTGCTCATGTAATGGCCCGGGTGTGCTATGCTCCCTCCCCCCTGTGCACGCTCTACCCTTCTGCTCCTGGAGGAGCCATCAATTCTCTGGCCTTGTTGCAGTCCCTCACCTTGCTGTCCTTGCCTGCAGCCTGTGGGTGCACACAAATTCCCCCTGGAATTGCAGTGGGGCTGCTGGGCTGGCTCTAACGGACACAATGGCTAACCTGGCTTTCGTTTCTTAAATAGCAAGTTTTTAAATGAAATCCTTCTGCCCCAAATTGCTCCTAGAGGCAGCTTGCTTCAAATGATGTTTCCTTAGAAAACTTAGTCACACAAGAATGTGGTGTATATTATTCCTGCCAGAGGGAATATGTGCAGCTTTTTTTTTTTCCTCCCGCATGCATTCAGTACTCATGAAAGTGGTTGGATTGACAGTGTAGGCAATTAAAAGCTTTTGAAATCCAGAGCAGATGGAATTTTATCCAATTTATATGTGGTCTTACTATAAACGTACCTTACTGGATTCAGGAACTCCCAATTCTGTGCTTTAACCTTTGGAGGAAGTTACCACCCTTATGACAGTTAGACTAGTAATATTGGCTGCTACTCTGTAAGGGGCACATCCCTTTAATATGAGCATGTAGGGTGGTGAGTTGAAGAAAGCCCCAGCTCGACCTCATGTGGCAAGTTCTCTGTTTGCATTTTTTCCTTCCTTACAAGATCTCTTAGCCCAACATGCTCCTGGCCACCTTAAGTCTCTTCCATTAATGGGTCCTCTCTTCAGCTGACTGACAAACTTCACATAAAGGTAAAAGTCCCTGCGTCTTGAACACGTCCCCTGAGCCTTCTGTCATCCTGTAGGTGCTTCTTTTTTAGTAGTAGTCTGAAATGAGAATCTCAATCCAGAAGTGAGAGAGAAAAGTAAAGGGCAGGAGGGAATGAGAGAAAAACCTTTTTTTGTCTGGAGACACAAGCGTCAATAGGTTTGAATTATGGACCTGCTGTAATTAAAAAACACGCACCTAGTTGTTTTTAAATGCAGTTGTTTTACTTAATTGATTTTGCCGCCAGGACCACAGGGAATTTAATAAATAAATAAAATGCACCTTCCTAGTGAATTACTGGAGGCAGCTGAGTCTCTGTTGGAATCTAATTGCTGCAAATGCTCTGGTTTTTTGCTAGCAATAGTTTTCTGTGGAAGGGGCTGGGAGAGAAGGGGTAGGGTGGTGTGGGAGGGGGCTCATTCCCTGGCAGCTGCAGGAGGGAACAGGCTGCACCTTGTATAGTATCTTTCTTCCTTGTCAGCAAAAGGAATACTCGTTTAACGCTTTGCATGAAGACTTTGCTTAGAAGGTCTTTATTCATATTTAATTACTAGCTCGCTGCAGCTCCCATCTTTAATTACCTCTAAAAAGCAGGTTATAAAAATGCACTGACATTATTTCTTTTTTGTTACTGCATAAATTACAGGCTTCTCAACTGCTCACCCGAAATCAGTCCAGCCTGCGGGAAGGGTGGGACACGTTGCTTTTGCTGACTTCTGGATACCTCAGAGTTTGTCTGCATCTTGCTTTACAGAGCAGGACAGAAACCCTTAACTAGCATTAGATGAACTAGCTCTGTGCCTGAAGCCACATAACCATGTTGGCACTCCCTCTGAGCTAATTAACTGTGTGGAGGGGCCTGGCTAATCAGCCAGGCTGATAACCATACTACCATGGTGATGGTGTTTCCAGGGCCTGAGCTGCCTGGTGCTGTGCTGAGGGTCTCTATCAGGGTGCTGTGTTATGCAGCACAGATGGGCTTTTGCCCATCTCCCATTGCCTCACCCACATCTGTCCAGGTTTTTGCTTCTCGGACATCCCTCTGGTAAATTTACTTCTTCATCTGCAGCTTTCCTTATAATCTAGTCCTGAGTGTCACAGCCAGAGCTGCTGCTAATTTCCTCTCCTGCCCACAAAGTGCTTTGCTGTCCCCACCTGGTGCTTTTTCTGAGCTGAGAGCACTGGTTACTTTTACTGGAGGTGTGCGAAAGTCCATCACATGAAACATGTTGTCACGTCAAGTCCTCAGAAGTGCAAAGTGCCATTTTTGTCCCCCTGCCTTGAATCTGGCCCTTACCACTGCTCCCTGTCACGTGCTGACTTTCACCAGTAAGCTACCTGATGCTGCTGTAATGCATGGGAATATCTGCTGTCAGGACTCAGGGAGTGATGGTCAGTGGTATTAAAAATCTGCAAAAGAAATACATGCAAAGGGGCAGCTATTGGCTTCTGCACTCAGTAACAACAAAGGATGCTGACCATAATCTCTCCAACCCATTCTCAGGATAGTCTGGAGGGGCCCCCCCACTCCATGTCCTAGATGAAACGTGCTGCTGGGGCTCTGCCCCAGGTTTCCACAAGCAGAGTATGTCCAGGGTGTTTCTGTGCTTGGCAGGCTTCACTGGGGGGCCAAGCAGTGACAAGGCTCAGGGAGGGGACAGAGGAGGGATGAAAGGGCTGAGCGTGCCCAACTTTGGCACGCACCATCTCTGGCCTGTGGACAGGGCTTTTCTTAGGATGGTCTCTGGCACCCCAAGCTGATGCCTCTTTCTCTTTTCCCAACAGATAAAAGAGCTCTTCGTGAGTTTTGAGGACACTCCCTTGGGAGCAGCATCGCTAGCCCAGGTGCACAAGGCAGTGCTGCAGGATGGGAGAACAGTGGCAGTGAAAATCCAGCACCCAAAGGTCCAAGCTCAGAGCTCCAAGGATATTTTCCTCATGGAGGTAAAACTTTCTGTTGACTTTGACTTACAGAGTAATTGCTACTGAAATGTGTGTGGGTCGCATTCACCCACAGCGTAAGCAGGGATAACAACACCATCCTGTGGCTTTGAAACCTCCGCAGAGATAAATGCTGTCTTGTGAGCATAACACAGAAAGTTGGTGAGGATTGCAGTGCAGGTCATTGTGTGGACGGAGAGACTGAACAAGAGGGTAAGAGTGAAGGAGGGCAGAAGGAGAAGGCAGGTAAACATGGATGACATCAGATTAAGCCCATATGAGATTTAAAAACTAGAGCCTGTGTGCCAATTAACTGGTTGATTAAACTGGTCTCAGTTGCCCTTGCAGTTAGGGCTGTGTGGCCAAGGAAAAATAATTCTCCATGATTAGCATGTTTTTTTCAGTAAAATTCTAGTGTGGATTCAACAGTGTCTGAGGTTGTGATTCAGTTTTGTTTCTTGGTCAGCTCCTTAATGCTGAGCTGATTCCTGCTGGAAACAAAACCACTGAAATGTAGAGAGTGTCACCAAACAGGGGCAGACACACAAATGAGGGATTCAGCTAGGAAAAAAGTTTCAGTGTGTGTCTCCTGTGTCTCTCCGCAATGGTGGGTATGGCTCATGTTCCTAGTGCAATACTGTAGCTTCGCGAAGAGTTCGAAGTCTAGCCCATTGAAGGGAGGAACTGGATAAAAGCTGTGGCACTGCACTGCATTGCAATAGTCAAAGATGGCAGCGGAATGGTAGGGAACAGAAAATGGAGATGGGGCTGAGGTCAAGGAGAGGGGAAGGATAAGGTCTGGTAACAGTAAAGTTTTTAGCTCTCCTAATAAGCATATAACTGTACATATAGTACAGTAATGTGCACATCCATTGGCAGACAGGTATGTCCATGGGACTAAAGAGGGGAAGATTAAGCTGAGATGGTCTGATAAGTGTTTAGAGGGTACTGCTGATGCAATGACACACGTTCTCCATCACAGGAGATCAAGAATCAAAGATCCTGCCGACACCCGCACAGAGGAGCACATAACTAATGCTTCTTAAGCAGCTAAAACACCCTGCTTTGAGCAATCCTGGCTAGTCTGCAAAAAAGCACAACTGATTCCAGCTGAAGCATATCAGTTTACAGTTGAATATTTATTTTGAACTCATAGTGAAAGAAATTTTGGGGTTCAATAAAGTTATCCTAGTAAGATGGGATATGTCTGTTTCAATGCTGGTTTGAGAACAGAGAACTGTTTGAATTGGCTTTGGGTCCAGCTGTAGATTTGGATTTCATTCAGGTCCTTTTCAGGACTGACTGCAGTGGTCTGCCCGGTGAGTTTGCTTTTGTGAGTTATCACTTGGACAGCAGTTCTCAGGGGACTTACAGCATCCTTCGCTCCTGCCCAGGACAGGGTGGCAGAAACTAAGGAGTCAAGGAAGAAGGATAAGTAGGTAATGAAGAGACTATGAGACCAAGGCAGTAAGAGGGTTGTGTATGAATGAGCCAAGACCTAGACCCACCTTGCACTTTTAACAGTGGGTATCACAGAAAAAAACCCCTCTCACACTATGTTGCTGTGATTGCTGGTTATACTGGTGAGAGAAATTTTAAAAAAATTAGAATTATAAGAATGATTCTTGTATTTTCTGTTTTCAGACTAATCCTCCCAGGAAACTTGAAAGTGAAACAGTGTATTTCCTCTTGGCAATTTAGTATTGTCCTTCCTCCCCAGACAGTCTAGTTTGTCATCCTCGAGATCTGTCGTGTACACACAGCTATGGGAAAGTAGCTCTCAAGAAGACACATGCAGTCTTGTTCTTAAAGGGTCTCTTGTGGAGTGTTGGCTTACACACATCATATATCCTTGTGTTGGGACTATTTTTGTGTAGGCTGCACTGAAAGCCAGATTATGTGCACTGAGGTTCTGGTCCTTTAAGAATCAGACAGACATTGCAGCTAGGTAGGAGGTTGATTTAAATATTGATGGAGATGGTCTTATTTAGAGACTGATGGGAAGGAATCTGAATGGGAAAAGCTAGATGGAAAATTCCTAAATTCACTTGAGGTTTCATAGCATCAGTGCTGACTCTTTAAAAATCAGTACAGCATTTGATAAATCCAGAGAGAGACACCTCACTGCTCTTCTTACATCAATACTTGTTTCAAGACAATATGTTAGACAGATGTCAGGAAAGGGACAGGCCAAATACTTGTTAAGTATGTCCCTGCTGATGGTCAAGTTGGCAAATTGATTCAAAAGAGCATTTAAAGAAAGCAAAAAACAGTGCATGAATTTTCTCACATCAGGCACCAATGAAATAATCCTGCAGCCCCTATAAAGTTTATGTATACGTTTATGAAGATTGCTGGTTACATTTCATTTGGGTGACATAAATTCGAAAGGATTTGAGTCTAGATATAACAGTAGAAAAATCATTCAATAGTGTCTGGAACCTGGTGATTACATTTTTAAAGGAACATTGAGTTTGGAACTGACATTTAGATAAGAGAAGTAGAGAGAGGGGTGGGGAACAAATGTTTTCACACAGCTGAGCAGGAGCAGTGATGGTTCATAAATTTATTTTTTGTCATACATTTCAATGATAGCAGCTTTCTGTGCGTGCTTTACATCTTTCTCCTGCAGTGCAAGAATTCCCATCTCAACAATGGAGATCTAGAAAGGGAAACTGTCCAGGAACACACACTGACAAGTCTGGCTTCACTTTCAGATGGATGTACAGAAAGAGTAATATAAGGACAGCAAAGTGGATTGCATTGTTATGTTTTATTCTTGTTTTATGAATCAAGTAGTTAAAAAAAGCCAAACAATTGTTTTCCTTAAGGTGTGGTCTGAATTGTCAGCTTGTGTAAATTTGCGGCACTGGTTGAGAAGCTGGCCCTTCATTTGACCAGAAAGCATGTGTGGCTGTTCTGCAGTTTTGATTATGCCATCCAATTGCATAATCTTGATTTTCTTCAGGAAGAACTGCCCATCACTTGCCCCTTAAAGTCTGCTTTAACCAAACATTTCCAGGAACTTTTTGGCTGGGCTTTTTAAGGCCCTGAGCAGCTTGATATCTAATCCCTTTAGGAAGGAGAGGTTACCAGGTGGTGGATATATGATACTTAGAAAACACCACCTCAGCATTGCTGTGAATGGCTGTGACTGACACTGAGGAGCAACTCGCCCTCTGACCCCCACCAGAAGTGTCCTTTAAAGATCTGTAGCCTACTACCTGTATCCAATTCCACTGTCTTCTCTGAACTGCCCAATGGATTTTCTGTGCCAGCAAAACTCTTGCTCAAAACTGGAAGAAGAAACATACAGGTGACAAGTCTTACTTTAGATCTTCCTCTTCTGCATTATCTGAAGGCTGTTTGAATGAAGCCAAACAGTTACTTGTAAAATTATAGGACTCAGAAGAGAGTCGCTCCTGGACCATGCCCTTGGTGACATCTGGCCATGTGGTCCCTTCTCCAGGGCTTTGTTCTCTTCCCTCTAGGCAGCAGGCAGCTGGGCTTCCTTTGGTGTTTGTGCCATCATTTAATTCCTAGATGTGCCTGTGTGGAAGGGCAAGCCGAAATTTCTATTGCACAACCAAGGCATGACACCATGTGTTGTGTTATGATAACTGCAGGAACCCTACATGCACTTGGGGTGCGGGTTGGTTTTTTTGTGTCTGCAAATTACATGGAATGATCCTGTCAAAACAGCACTGTGTGTAGTTATGTGACTATGGAGCCAGAATGCAGCTGATTGTCTGTGTCCTTGTTCTCAGGTTCTCCTCTTGGTTGTGAAGCATATCTTTCCAGATTTTGAGTTCATGTGGCTGGTGGAAGAAGTTAAGAAGAATCTGCCCTTGGAGCTGGATTTCCTCAATGAAGGCAGGAATGCTGAGAAGGTTGCTCACATGCTCAAGAACTTTGACTTTCTGAAGGTGAGGGAACACATATTTCTCTGTATGTATGTGCATTAATAGTCTCACCTTATGTGTCTCGTACACCTCATCCACTACCTGGAGGAACCATACAGAGGGAGAATGGAGTTCAGACCCTCTGTGTTGTTCATCCTAGACTGCTTTGCTGATATGGACCAGAAACTGCTCTGAGACATGCTTCCTCCTTGTCTCTTTCCTACTGTAGGCACCATATATTGGATGAGGAGTGGTGGCTTGGGGCCAGCAGTCTCTGGAGCCTGCTGCTTATTTTCCCAAACACCATTTCTGAACTTGTCCAGAGACCTGAGAATTTGCCATTCTTTGCTGAACCATCTGATGGTACCTTTTCCTGGCCTTTATCTCAACCAAGGGCGAGAAACGGACATAAAACAGAAAAGCTAGACTGAAGCTGATGATGTCAAGTAGGATTAGGGACTCTGTGTATCTCAGGAGGAAGCATGTTCACATGAATCTTTCCTCCTGCAAAAAAGCATATTCTCCCTCTGGAATTGAGCATCCTTCATACATATCCGTGGCTAATGCATTCATGTTACCTTCATACACACACTCAACTGCATCCATATTGTGATTTTCCCCACTGGCACTCTTACCCCACCTCCCCTGCTACACACTGACTAAGGTCACTGACAAATGTCTCAGGTACAACCAGACGTGTACACATCTTATTCTTGGAAAGACATAAGCTCACATCTTCGAATTCACACGTGCACAATTCTTTTGCTGACGTACAAGAGGCACAAGCCTCCACTGTGTGCATTCTGGATATACACAAGTATGGTCAAGCACACAGTGCTGTGGGCACAGTCAGTGATGTAACTGCATTTGCATATACACAAAATCAGAAAAAAATGCACCCTCCTTTGGACCCCCCTGCATACACACATCAAAACGAGGTTTTCACCTCCTGTTTGTGCAGAAGTCACAAGATGGAAGACAAACGTCTGAAATGAGGTGAGTTTTTGTTAGACTTTACAGGTTGATACATCCATTTTTTTCCTTGCTTCCTCCATGCAAAGGCTGTAGTTCCTTGTCACCTGACTTTGGGGCAGGTTTGGCTCAGTCCTTTTGGAGCCCAGTGGCATCAGTGGCCTTCCCATAGACACAGATAACTAAAAGCCACCAGGCTGCAGAAGGCCAAAGGCCAATGATTTTGCTGAGTGGGCGCTTATCAGAAGTGATGCACCTTGGAGAGCTGTATCCGTTGCAGCTGTAACTAGGATACTGTGAAGTGAATCCCCATGGAGACGGCCAATCACCTCCTCACTGGGTTAAGGAGCTATCATGATATCAATATGTGTAACAATAACAAATGGCTTGAGATGGCTAAATAATGGATCCTCCCGTCTGACCTGCCAATTCACAGACGTGTTCATCACCCAAAGGCAACGGAAGAATTGGGCTCTTGTGTCATTAATTTTCCTAAACACGCTAGAAAGCTGAGAAGTAGATTTTGTGCTGTGAACCTGTTTGAGCTTTTAAAGCCAGAGATAAATTGTTTCCATGCACTAGCATTACAGCCAAACATCTGTGAGTAATTAAAAAAATCACTGAAGAATTTGGCTGTGAGCGAGAGAGGCATCTCCAAGAGATTCGACAGTGCTTTACAAGCCCACTGACTTGCCCCTGTAAATCTTGAGACAAGAATGAGTGTCATCTGAAATGATCTAAGGCAGCAGGGATCAGTGAGCTGGATGGGCTGGGGAAATATTCGTTTTGGAGTTGTTTTGCTTTCTCACCACTCTAACTGCAAGGAATGGACATCCAGAGAAGCTGGGAAGGCTGCAAGTAACTGAATCCCCCTTGCCTATAGGGGATATCTGGCATCAAAGTCTGTGCAAAGTTGACACGCAAAGTATGCCAGGAGTATTGAGTGGTGGGACTGAAGGACACTGGAGTTGCTCAGCAAAGGAGTATTTGATCTAAAGTGGTAAGGTAGAAGTGGGTGACATTGGGAAAATGGTCTCTCTAGGACAGGAACAGTGGGGGAGGCAGATAGTTTATGAGGGACTGAGACATGGTCAGTAGTTACATGCAGAGTATAAAACAAATGTGGCTTGTTCAGGAGTTACGATGAGCTCCAGTGGCCTGGCTGGTTCCCCTGGCTTTGGTCGCACTAGATGGACAACACCTCTTACCTCGTTCTGTCCTGCCCCGAGGTGCTGCACCCTTGCAGGGTGCGAGTCCTGAGTCCACAGTCGAGTCAGGCGGGTGAGGAGAAGGGGCTGCACAGCTGTCTCTCTCTTTACAGGATCCAAAATGTATATCTCTGTCCTGGGGCACGGTGATGGGAATGGGTGGAGCTCCCTTATATCTTTGATAAAATGTACCTGTGTGGCTTCACCCATGTGCAGAGGCAAATCTGGACAGCTTGGAAGATTGGTCAGCACAGTGACGTGAGGAATATCCAAAGGGAACTTCAGCAAAAGGACGCTTGACAGTAGAGACTTCATCAAGGGAAGCATTTGGCTGAAGAGAGAGGCTGGAAAAGGGGGAGCCAGGCTGTGTCACTTCCTCCCTGGGTGACACGAGGCCTCTTACTGGTACCTCACTCAGGTTGTTTTACTGCAGATTGAATGAAAAGTGCTTTGACATTTTACACTTGTTACTGTGTCATGTTGGCAATAAGATAGTTAAGAGTCTCCCAGGGTTTCTGTGACAAGCCCCTTATTTGTGACACTTGATTTTTCTCCCAGTTCAAGTGCAGATGGCCTAAGTATGCAGGGTTTGTCAGCTCAAAGGCGTTTGTGTTCCAAGGGGCACTGCAGAGATACAATTTATGACGATGGCTTATGATTTTTAGAGCTGCATAAGTGGGCCCTGTGCGTAGCAAACGAGATGCAGTTCCTGTCTGAAGGAGCTGAGTGGATGATTCAGAAAGTTGCACTAGGTACTAGTTAAACAGCCCAGCTAGAGGAGCTGCAGAGCAGATAAGAAAGCTCTCAGACATCAGTGGGGGTGGGAGGTGGTTAAAAGCTTGTAGAGCGTGGCCAGAAATGTTGCATGAGGACAGATCCTGCAGCCGTTGAATTGGTGTGTTGTCCTTGCACGCATTGCTGCTGTCCTGGGGAAGAGGCCAGTAGATGGATTTACCTCCCTTGTCCTCAGGAAAAAAAAAACAAGTCCTCACTTCAGCCCGTTTCAATTTTACTCCTTTTCTGGGTTGTGTGTGATATATTCTCCTTACTTTCCCAGCCTGTTGTTTGACTTAACCCATCTGTTCCTGTTTCAGGTCCCCAGGATCTACTGGGAGCTCTCAACAAGGCGTGTCCTTCTCATGGAGTTTATGGAAGGGGGACAGGTGAATGACAGGGCCTACATGGAGAGGAATGGCATCAATGTCAATGAGGTAGTTTCTCAGCCGTCTCTCAGTTGGGCATGGTGGGCAATACAAAACTGATGTTGACATCAACTGACACTGGTGGGAAACGAAGGCTGACAGAACAGGAAGGGGCAGAAAAGGGAGCACATACAGATGTGAACAGAGCAATCAGCCTGAGAGAGCTCAGTTCTTGTGCTTCTGGGAAAAGTATATAACCGCTTTTGGGGAACGCTGTCCTGTAGGCTACACAGCTAGAGACATCTTCAAGGAGACAGACAGTGAAAGATGACTATGCTGTTACATTACATACACCCAGGGTTTGTTCCAAGATGGCAGCTCCTGTTATCCTAAAGAAACAATTTCAGTTTCTGATTCTTTTTATTTCTCTTCTTTCCTTCTCTTTGTTCTGTGTTAACTTTCTCCTGGACAAATGCGTGGGATGTAGCTTTTATATCCCAACAGCTATCACCTTACGCAGGAGATAAACATCATAGGTCTTATATGATCACAGTTATTAGAGCGCTGGAGGCTCGGCCATGGTGCTTTGCATAATATTCTGAGCTGGGTTGTTTTCTTCTGCTTTCCAAAAATCTCCCTTTTTCTTCTGGATGCAAGTTTTCTTATTTGCTTCTTGGTCCTACATTACTGTGTAGATTTTGCAGTCCTTTAAACGGCTGCCAGATTTAATCCCTACAGAGAGGCTACATTTCCCAATGACTAAAATAGTTTGTATGTGTGGCATGAAATCAGGAGAGCACTCTGGATTCTTTGTGGCTGAGAGATTCTTGAGGAAAAGAAGGTATTACTTCCCAGAAGGCCTGAGAAGGTGCCAGGGACAAGGGTTCTGAGCCACTGGACAGTGTGTCGAGCCACCTCACCCAGTCAGTGAGCGCTGATTGAAGCACTGCTGCTTGCCCATCCCCTTGTGCCCCTGTCGATGAGCCTCAAAGCTGCACTTGATTGACGGGCTATCAGAGTGATACAGCTTAAAATCGGTTGTACTTAATCTGTCCATCCACTTACCTCCAAAATCTGAACGCTTCCTCTCTCTCTGCTTTCCCTCCTCTCTGCTCCCTTTCTATCTATGGCAAAGCTCATGTGGTATCAGTTAGAGACATGCCAAAGTCCTCTCAAGGGAGGGAAAATGTGAGTGTGAGGGAAAATATGCCCCGCAAGGAGAGAACGTTAAGTGTATCTTCTCAGCTGCCTCCCTAAGTCAGCATGCAGCTCTTTCTCTGCCTGAAGAGCTCAGCCAAATTACAGGTGGAGGACTGAGTAACCTGCGTGTTTCTCTTTGCCTCTTCCTCTGCTCTTGCACTCTGCAGAAGTCATTGAGATGTTTTCTAGTAATCTCTGCCGGCAGAAAGGCAGGCACCTTTTCATGTGTTTCTCCACTGAAATGGGAAAGGAAGGTCTAAGCTTAAAGTAGATTTTGAGACTGTCTTTCCATTGTAATCGTGATGAACAAGCCAAGGTCAATGGGTAATAGTGAACAATGCTCTCTTCCCTGAAATTTGTCTGGTCCTTTTTCATTCAAGAGACTTCTTAAATGAATACAACCTCACCTGTAGATACTGCAGTCTCTCTCCTTTCATGTCTCCATCAGGAAGAATTTGTCTGTTTGTCTTCCTCCCTCTCATCAGGGCATCACAGAGGTCATTGTCAGCTGATCAGAGGTAGACACAATTCCTTCTCTGTGTCTATTTTGTGATGATGATCTTTCTTTGTATTTACCAAGGTAAGTGCCTCAGTGATGCACCTGGTCTGCAAAGAGCAGATGTAACCCTTGAGAACATGGTAGCTCATGGACTTTGCTATCAAGAGAGATTTTTAAAAGCCTTGTCCATGGCAGAACATGTAGTCAGCTCCATTCACCTGGACAAGTCAACTGTTCAAAAGCAAGAGATCAGTTTCTTTGAGTGAGTTTATCCTATCCTTTTCTTCTGCTATAAAGATAGAAGGCAGATCTAGCCCATGGTGCTTAGATACAGCCAAGAATATTCCTCAAGTCTGGAAACAGTCAATCAGAAAAGCTGGTTTTGATGCATTAGCAGGAGGACTCTTGAGCAATGTGTACATTCAGATTTTGAGCTGGGCTTCTTTACAGCTCTTGGACAGCAGATCCATTCTGAGATCGAAGTAGCTAGTATAGTGTAGCTCCCCAGGACTTTAGTTGCTTCTTTGAATTTTATCAAACTGATGGAGATATTGCAAAGTTGTCTGGAGAAGCCCAGGGAAAACCACTCTTTGCAATCTTCTGTAGCTTTCTCCAGCCAGTCAGGGTGGAAAATTCAATGACTTCAGTCTTTCAGTGGGTTATTTTGCTGCCTCTATGTGCCAAAATAAAGTAGAGAAGCAGCTAATTTCAGTTTTTCGAACGTGCAGAGGATTTTGCTCATGATGAGAAATCTAGGGTGAAAACTCAGCTCATTTTTTTGTTCATCTGTGCCTTTGGGAAGGTTGTTTTGTCACATCTTGGCACAATAGGTTCCATGCAGCAATGAAACCACTTATTTTGCTGGTTCTGAGCTGGTCTCTAAATGATGGCTAAGATGCAATTTTTAAAAAGTTGCCAACAGACTTCTACTACTGCAAAGTATAAGCCTCAGAGGTTTCTGGCAATCTGTCAGGTGTGGGATGTTACTCAGCTCAGTGGTAGGACTGAGTTTCTGCAAACTCTCTCAGTGTCTGTGCTGAGCTGTTCTTTCTTCCTTTTCTCTCCCCACCCTCTGAAATTAATGATTAACTTTTACTGATTGCCATTAAAGCAACAGTAGAAAGGAGGGAATACCCAGCCTGTCAGAATCATGTGATGGGGAATGAGATCTGTTATTATGGCCATGGTAAGATGAGGCAGGAGCAGTGCACACCCCAGACTTCTCCTCTGGCAAGGTGCAGCAGATGGGGACAGATATGACCAAGGTCAGTTATCAGCTGCTGCTGTTGATGCCCTGGGTAAAGAACTGCATAGCATGGTGGTGAGGTGAGCAAAAGGCGAGCAGACCCTGAAAGGAGCAGGAGGAGCGGTGGCAACCCAGCTTTCAAAACTATGACGTGGCTTATTTAACAGCAGTTCTGGCTTTCAAGAGATAGATTAGCTCCCTATAAATCACCTCAATCTATTTATCTATCAACCCCTCTATCATCTTACTCCATTTTGTTTTACTGGGCGGAGGAGGAAGAGGAGTCTTCACTAAGCAGGATTGCTCTTGTGTGACAATGCAGCCTTGAAAAGCAAGCTGAGCCTCTCTCCTCTAAATGGAAAGGATCCCTGAGGTGAAAGCTGCCTTCAAACCAGGTTACTGACATTTACTTAATACCATCTGTAGCAGGATTATCATTAAAGCTGCCCAAAAGCACATTAATCTCTCTGGATCCGTCCAAGCGCTGGATTGTAATGGCATTTAATCAGAGAAAGCTTTGATTTCTAAAGACAAGTGCAAACACTGAAATATCTGCCTGTGGAACAGTTACTTATTCATGTGCAAGTGTAGCTGAGGATGAGCATGCAGCTAGGATATTGACAGTGGGAGGGAAGCCCGGAGAGGGGAGTTATCAAGAAATAAGATGGCATGACTTTTGAGGGAAGACCAGGCCATGTCAGGGTTAACAAGGGGGCTCCCTGGAGACTGGGCTGTTCCTGTGTCAAGACACATGAGCATTTATGGTTTTGGTTGGGAAGATACATTTGGAAGAAGTGGGTAGAGCAAGGGAGGCAGGAAAAATAGACTGAGGGGCAGACTGATTTAGCATACTGTATGCAGAAGAGAAGGAAGGGTAGCAAGGCTACTTAGAGCACGGACTTTTAAAGAAGACCCCAAATGCCACAAATGCTCCTTTTGCACCCATTCTGATTTTACCTGATTCATGTAGAGAGACCTTGTCTGTATACAAATCTTAACATTATGTCTGCATGGGTCCTCCCTGTCCCTCCTTGTGGATGCTCTGCCTGTCTCCACAGAGGCTGCTGGATCAGCAGGCTGTGGGAGCGGTGAAGCTCACAGATGCACTTGTGACATGTGCTGTATTGCCTCCTATTTACCAGCCAGCTCAGGTAGCCAAGTGGAGAGTCCCCCATGATTGCCCTGGCTTGGACTTGAGTCAGGGAAAGGAAACGATGCCATGTACTTCAGCTCACTAAGAGCCTGGTCATGAGCTGTAGATGATTCAGAAGTCAGGGAAGTGTTTTGTCCAGCTGAGAAGTGAAAGCAAACAGCTAAGGTACTTAAGATGAGCTACTGTGCGCAATTATTGCCATCTGTCACCCCATCCTGCTGTGGCTTTTTGCTTCCTTCTGTTACTAAATGGGTTCTGCACTGGAACAGTATCTCTTAGCTCGATAAAGAGCCCAGCTACCTTCTCATGGCTGACAGCTTTGCAATTTGAAATCTGCTTTCAGTGTAGGATTTACCCTTCTGCCAAAAGTCAGGAGCTGCTGCCTTGTAGCTGCTAAATTTTAAGTGGGATTTCCCAGGGTGGTGTCCCTTTGTCAGTGCAAGTGTGGAAACCTCTCATGTCTCAAGTATTTGTGCTTATAACACTCAAGTGTTGTGGAGTTATGAAATGGAGCATGGAGAAGAACACTGTTGGGAAAATGGCTATTCTTGCTCTTTGCGCCTGCTAATTTAGTCTGGAGAGAGGTTTCCTTGCAGAGCCTCCTACACTTCTTGTCTGAAGCTTAACGAAAATTCACAAGGCGCTGGTAAGCAAGAATAGTGGCCTCCAGCATTTCCAGCTTCTAAACTGTGCAACACCAGGTAAAAGAATGAAATTATATACGAACCTGTTTCTTATGGAAAGTTGGTCTCAAGCATCAGTGTCAATCAATTGCTTAAGTTTCAGCAAGATGCTTTACATGAAATCCAAGGAAGTACGACACCATTTAAAGCCAAGGGAAAATGATGCCCATAGTCATTTTGGGTCTAACAGAGGTGCAAGAAACAATTAAATAAGCAACAACTGGTCTTCTCTACCTATGTCCTTTTGATAATCTGTAGAAACGTATCAAGTTACTCCCTCAGTTCCCTGAGCGTATGAGTCAGAATATTTCTCCCCACTTAAATGCCGTGGAAGATGGGACACTGAGCAGTAAAATAATTTTCTCAGTCCCCAACAGAGAGTATGGGGCATGCCAGGAGTACACTCCAGGAGTCCTAAAAACTATTCCTGTATCTTAATAACATCGTGTGTGTCCAGGCATCCCCTTGCTGTGATGCCAGATCAGCACATAGTGATAGTACTGCATTACAGAGCACCATGTTTTGATCCTCACAACTGGATCACAGAGGGCAGAGTGTGAAATCGGATCTCTTGTGTGTGACCACCCTAATCCGCTATGGACCAGAGCCATTTCAGAGCAGAGGCACAGAGCGGGCTCCAAATTGTGGCTAGTCTCCATCCACACCCTTTGCTAATTTGACACCAGTTTAATTGTGCAGGATTGCCCTAGCAGGATTAAGCAAACCCTTAGATGATGGCTGTAATAACAACAATGAAAGAAAGCAAAAACCCAATACACTCTTCAATCCAATTAACCTTCGATTAAGGTTCCAAAATCAATGCTATTATTTTGGCCTGAGGAGGTAATATTGAGCCCTGAGAAATGAGCTGCACAACGACCTTTACTTTTAATGAGATCAATAGAAGTTAGTGTCGCCATCTCTTAAAATAATTGGCAAATATTACAGCCAAATTAAGGCAAGAGACTCGTATCTGCTCCTGATCTAAAGAGACAGTCACAGATGGAGGTGGGATGGGAATGGATGATGCCCTATCAGGCAGTTTCATCTGGGACTTATCAGGGGCAGGCGGTGAGATCAGCTCTGCAGGACCATGTCACAGGATTTTTTTCTTTGACTTTCTTCTTCATGTCAATTGGAGGCATGGAGCCAGGACTGCTCCAGCTTGCTCACAAGGCCAGGAAAGTATCAGTGACTTGCCCTGAATAACCCAGGCTGGTTTATTACATTGCAGCTACCCATGAATATCATATATGTGCCATCATTTTACTGTAGGAGTACTCATAGGCTCAAATTTCCACGCATTCTTTCCTTTCTGAGAGTTTTCTTGCGAACTATTGAGTGTTGGTGTTTGTGAAGATACTAATTTGTGATGGACTTTCCAGTGTTTTGTTATTGTCAGGTTGCTCTGTCAGGTGGGTGCGCTGATTTGTTCAGAGGAGAGTTGCGTACAGGGGCTGGTGTGTGCCCAGGAGTTTGCTGTTGTGGGGCTGTATGTAAGGGCATATAGTATGAGTTCATCAGAAGTAGCTCCTCGTGGCTCACGTGAGGGTAACAGGTTGTCTAGGCTTTCAAAACTGATGGTAGCAAGAGTTTGCAGCTGTGTACATGTACAAGAAGAAATATATCACTGATGCTACCCATGCTACAGCTTGGGATCCTCTGAATTAGATGACAGAAATGCAGTAGGAGTAATTGGTAAACTAAAAAAGGTAGGGATTAGTTAGGAAATTGCAAAGGAGGTAAGAAACTGATAGAGGCAATAGTGGAGAGAAATTTCTGTAGCGGAGTTTTGTGAGGTTTGCTTTACAAACTGATATTACTTAATAAATTCAGTGATGACCTCAATGGAAACAGAACTGCGTGAAGGAGGTTGTTGATGACACCAAGTTGGGAGGTTCTATCATTGTAGAGGAGGACCAGAGTAGCAATAGCACTTGGTGGCCTTGAGGACTGAAGTGATAGAAAGGGATAAAAATGAGCAATACCAAGTGAAAAGCCATGCGCTTAAATCTAATAAGAAAAGTTTCTTAAATATGCTGGGAGTTTATCAGAGGAAGGTGACATATTAGAATGAACTTTGGGATATTAGTCAATTGCAGGGTAAGCGTGTCAGTCCAGTGTAGTGCGACTTTGTAAAGTCAGGTTGACTCTTAGGACAGATCGGATAAAGAAGCATCCTGTAGAAATTATGCTGATAATTATCTTACTGATGAACATACTAGAGAAGGAGGGAACTAGTTAAACTCTAGGATTATCATAGAATCATAGAATGTGTTGGGTTGAAATGGACCCTTAAAGGTCATCTAGTCCAACCTCCCTGCAGTAAGCAGGGACATCTTCAACTAGATCAACTAGATCAGGTTACTCAGAGCCTCATCAAGCCTCGCCTTGAATGTCTCCAGGAATGGGGCCTTCACCACCTCTCTGGGCAACCTGTTCCAGTGTCTCACCACCCTCACTGTAAAGGGCTTCTTCCTAATGTCTAATCTAAACCTACCCTGCTCTAGTTTAAAACCATCACCCCTCGTTCTATCATGCTAACTAAGAAAATGATTTAAACTGAACATCATTAAAGTTAGTCTGGGATTTAGAGGAAAGGTTCTGACCATCTAAAGAGTGAATTTTTGGAACAGCCTCCGAAGTCATGCTTTCTACTTATTTCCTTAACCAGTTTGTAGAGAGAATATGTGATACTGTACAATAACAATCCTTAATGTCAGCACTGCGTTCTTATTTTCTTCTGTATTGGCTTGTAGCACGTAAGATGGTTTGTGACATGTAGCATCTTTGCCATATTGAGTACATAAAATTAACTTCATGTGCTTAGTTTGGTGAAGAGTTAGTCCAAGTCTGGCTGTTACATGTGTATCTGTCACTTTGTTGTTTTTGCCCAGGCTGCTGACTCTCCATTTTGTTGTCTGCAATCTGATTATTTCTCAGCTACAGTTTTTTTCGAACTGAAAGCACTGGGATGAAAATATGCGGTTTGCCTGACGCAGTGTCATGGTCATGTCACATAATGTGGCAATAGCTATTTGCATTGACTGGTGAGGCCACAGGCTCACTTGGTGGCTGCAGTCTCCATGTTCTGCTGCAGCACAGACAGACAAATTGAACTTCTTTTGGGCAATAACACACCTTCTGGCAATAGGCAAGGACATGCCTCTGACCAGAGCCAGATTCTGGTGTCATTGTGGCATATCAAGCTCAGCTCTGCTGGCTAGCATAGGGTTTTTTTCTTATATGTTATGCCTAAATTATGCCATTCTTGATTACACCCCCTTCTGCCCTGTTGTATTTCTTGTAGCACATCCAGTGCTACAAGTGCTTCTGCTTACTTGCTATTCAAACCTTATAACATTGGTAGTCTGACCCTCCTATGCCATTCCTTAGCCAGCTTCGGAATCTTCAGCTATTTTAATCTTTTTCCCAAGTAAAATCCTCCTGCATCTTGCTCATTTATTTGCTTTCTCTGAACTCACTCTGTGTCGTCTGCATCTCTCTGTTAATGAGGTGTCTGGAAGTGAAAGCAGGATTCCAAGGGTGATGATTATTTTTTCACAGTGTGCAGCAGAACAATGCTGGGGGACCCTGGTAATGATAAGGACCCTGTTTTGTTGGATGATAAACAGGGAGAGGAATGATGACCTCTCCGTGTCATAACAAAATGCCTGTGTGTTTGCTTTGGTCTTTGCTTCCATAAATCGCTGCAACCTTTTGTCTAATTTGTGATGCACCTTCACCCCGAGGGCTTACACAGCCTAAATGCATGCTGAATTCCTCCCTTCTTCTGAGTAGAGGTTTTCACGCGTTTGTTTTCTCATTTCACCTAACTGCATTCTTCCAAAATGAATTCTGTGTATGTTACTTATCCAATGGCCATCTCAATAATGGTGGATAAAGGCCCATAGCGATGGGGCGCAGTACTGCAGAATGAATGTGTATAAAGGTTTCGTGGTTTTTTCCTGAATTTTTTCTCTGGAAACATGAACTCCTTTTGTCTGAATTATAATGATAGGTCAGTATTCACATACTACGCTGTAAGCCTTAGGAATATAACCTTCCTTTTTTGTTTAAAATTGGACAGTATTGGTGCTTTCTATCTTAATTTAATTTTTATCCTATTTTAGAGGTATGTCAACAGACAAAAATATGTGAAAATACTTTAGTGTGTAGCCCAGCTCCATCTCTTGTGCTGTTTTTTTTTTTTTTCTAAAAGTCAAGACTATTTATATGCTTATATCATAAATCCCTGTAACATATCTTCCACATGCTAACTAAATTATACAGAATGTGTTCCTCTTTCTTAGAGAAGCCATAAAGTTTAGTTTCGATGAATTAACTAGTGCAGGTACTCAAGGTTGCATGCTGGGGAAGAGGTAAATATAAGTACAGCAGGGAGGGGAGAGAGGCTGAGGATCTTGCAGTGAAGATTGTCTTGTGCCTATGACCCAGCCTGTGGATCTGAACAGGGCTTTGATGCCTGTTTTCATGGGAAGATGAATCCTGAGCTGCTTTTGTGTTGCATTGTGGTCTGCAGAAGACTGTGATCACAGATCTGTTTAGTAACGTGTCTGCTGACACTGATTCAGGAGGGGAGACCTTCCCTGAACCTGGAGCCTACAGCCACACCGTAAGATGCTGTTGAGGGTGGCATGGATAACTAGGCAAGAGGTGTTTTTGTAGGATCCTAGGATATTTGAGGTTGGAAGGGACCTTGGGAGGTCGCCTGTCAAACCTCATGCTGGGGCAGGGTCAGCTATGAGGTCAGACTGGCTTACTCAGGGTGTTATCCAGTTAGGTCTTTAAAACCTCCAAGGATGGAGTTGACACAACCTCTCTGGGCAACTTGTTCCACTGCTTGACTTTCCCAACCTATGCCATTACCATAGCACAGGAGAATCTGCTCTCTTTGGAGCTGCCCATACTCCAGTGCCCCAGATTAATAGCTTTCCAGGCTTTAGCCCTGACCAACCAACAGGTTTTCAGAACTGCCAGCCCTTGTCTGGGCTTGTGTTTAATGTCTATGACGCATCACATTGTGCCCCAGATTGTCCTTAAATCCTCATCTTCAGTAATTCTGTGCTCTTCCAGGGGTGTCTGCATTTCAGAGATGGGTATAGCAAGCCCTTCTCTGGCTGTCTGGTTTTCTGCAAGACAAGCTGTCGTTAGTGTCTCCATTACCTCTTCTACCACCTCTGCTCATGGGGACGGCTGCCTCTTTGCTGCTTATACTGTGTGTCTGGGAACATGCTTGAAATCATTTATAATGATTTTCTTTTAATTGCTTATTCAGCACTCCGCTGTGGAGCACCATGCTGCTCTCTGATGGCAGGGAGGGCCGGCAGTGGGATGTTTGGGTGAGGCTGCTGTGTTAGTGCGTGGCAAGGGATTGATTCTGAACCCTGGGGATGTTTGCTTGCTCCTAGGAGGTTTTAAACTTTAATAACATCTCTTGGTGATAGGAAGCACCGGCATGGAGGGACACAGCAGCGACAGGATGATTTAAACAGCATTTCTGTGCTGCTTCATCTTCACAGACATTGCAAATCAGATTAGCATGGGTCTGAGGAAAGGAAGGGGGAAAGTGGGGGACAGTGTGATGGAGGTATGGAAGAAGGAACCCATGTTCATTCTGGTAGGCAGATGGACAGGCTGAGTCTCCTCCCACCCCTTCTTTGCTGGGTCCTGCTGCAATCCGTGGCCGGAAACACCTGAGTCTTCCTCCAAGAGGTCTGTCACCCACCCCAGCAGCTCTTTCCATGCCTTCCCTGTGAATGCCTGTCTACCCCTGTCTGCTGTCCCACTTTCTTCCTTATTACCAGAGACCCCATTCCTGCCCACAGGTATTTTCTCTTTTTTTATGCCAGGCGGGTGTCCTTAAATAAGCCCTGACCTCACCTTCATGGTGCTCCCTGTATGGATCCTTCCCTGAATGCCGTGGGTCACCCCGTGGTAGATGCCAGCAGCCCCCCTGTGCATTTGCCAGTGTGAGGAGCTGCCAGAGCTCTGCACAGGGACGTCGGCACCTACCAGACCCTTGCTCCCTGCAATGTTAGCACATGGGCACTGCCGTCCCTCCCCAGCAGGCACCCTGCTGTGGGTGGCGGTGTGTGGCCATCTTCTGTCTCCTCACAGATCTCTCGCAACCTGGGGAAGCTGTACAGCGAAATGATCTTTGTGAACGGCTTTGTGCACTGTGACCCGCACCCAGGCAACGTGCTAGTGAAGAAATGCCCAGCCTCTGGCAAGGCCCACATTATCCTCCTGGACCATGGGCTCTACCAGGTATGCAGCTATGGGGGGCTTCCAGGGCCTTGTGAAGCTGCCTGTGGGCATCAGGCTGAAAGGGCACAGCCAGATGCAGCCTTGCCTCCTGTAGCCCATGTGAGTGCATCTTTCCTACTACTCCCATAATCCTCCAAGGATATTTCCTGGCTCTGAAATGGGGGATAGGGCACAGCTAGGGGGGCAAGGCTTCCCCCCCCAGTTCACTGTCCTCCAGGGACTTCTGGGTGCCGTGTCTCCTTTCCCAGGTGCTGAGCGAGTCATTCCGCGTGGACTACTGCCGCCTTTGGCAGGCCCTCATCAAGGCTGATATGAAGAGAGTGCAGAAGTACAGCCGGCAGCTTGGGGCAGGGGATTTGTACCCTCTCTTTGCCTGCATGCTGACCGCCAGGTCCTGGGAGTCCGTCAACAGGGGCATTGACCGGTCACCAGTCTCAGCCAGCGAGGTAGGTCCTATGTGCCCTTCATTCTCCTTGAGTACCTTTCTTTGTTGTAACCACCTGCACCAACTGATATCACAGCGATGCCGGGCAACCCCTGGCAGCTCTGTAGCAACTTCTGAATTGATAGCTGAGCTTGAAAAAGCCAGGACTCCTTCTGCAATGTGTTCTATAATGGCTGAACTTAATTTCCTAGTTTCACTTGTCACAGGCTGCTTAAATTTTGTATAATATTTTAAGGGCTAAGTGTTCACCAGTTCTGGCAGGGGAAACATTTGTAGATCAACCTTTTCTTAAAAAAGTGTTGAATGCAGCTGTGCAGGGAACCATCAAGGAGGATAGGTTAAGGTAGAGGAGACATAAAGACTTAGTGGTAAGACATGAGAAGGATAATGCATTATCACTATTCATGTAAATGACTAACAGCACTGATACAAACTCCTAAAAACCCTTGGAAATTACCTCCCAATCAGAAACCCTATTAACTTGGAGTCAAGGTTGCTTAACTGCGGATCCTGTCAACTCAATCACTACAAATCTAGGAAATTGCCACTTACATTCTCCACCCTTTCCTATCCACACATCCTGGGATCCTTCTCACGCCTCCTTGCACTCCTGACACGCACACGCTGCCTTAAGAGTAGTGGCAGCCCCTGCCAACTGTGCTGTTGTTAGAAATGGGCACATAGTGATACATTCAGCCAATGGACAGTGTCAGTAGGTAGAAACATGCTGTATCCTATGGTTTGTTTTTATCTGCACACATTTGTAGTAGAGAGGATGAAATTCATTTACGTGCCTTATAATATTGTCCTGCAAAATTCTTTTATGGAAATTCCTTGGGGTTGATGTTTCATTTTGATGGATGTGGCAGGCTTTGCTGCACTGGCTTGCCGTTGTCCATAGCAATGAGTCAGATACCTTGGGTAATGGACCCCCCCAGCCCCGTAATTTGATTGCTTCCTACCTGAGTTAATTTTCTGCATATCAGAAATTATATAGTGATCTGGGCTTGATCTGGTGAGTTCTGAAGCTGGTAGCTCCAGAAAAAAATTCAGAGCCACCAAAGCGAATCAACACAGATCTGGCTCCAATACTACAAGGCCAGCGTTGAATCTGAGCTAATAAGCAACGCTTATCCTAAACTGGCTTGTGAAGGTTATGCCAGAGGTGTAACTGCAGCTGCATGGTGCCTTGTGTGGGTTAATGAACTTTGTCATCGAGTTGAATTGCGTGTATGGAGCCAGCTCTGTTGTCTTTGCCCACATGACACAATTGATGCTGGAACTGGATAATCCTGCAGCAGATAATGGGGAGCTGAGCAGATTTGCTGTGGCATTAGGAAATGAGCTGCTGCTTGCCCTTAATTTAGAGATGAGTTTGAAAGATTGTATCAGCAGCGACAGCCGAGCCCTGGGTAGGCAGGTACCATCAGCACAGGGCTCCAGAGAGCACGCTTGAGGGTGTATCAACATGAGAGTAGCCTGAGAGGCAAGGAAGCATCCCTCCTGAAAGAAAATCTTACCTGTAGTGCTGTGTCCAGTCTGGGGCACTGCGTCTCAAGAAAGGTTTGATGAAACTGGGGCGAGTCCAGTAGGAAGCTACGAGGGCTACTGGTCAAGCAGATGCGACCCATGAGGTGAGTCTGAGCAAGTTAGGGCAGAAAAAGTCCAGAAAAGCATGAGTTGAGAAGCGTTGTAGTAGTTATTTTCAAATATGTTAAAGACTGCTGCAAACCGGACAAGAAGTAATGGGTTTAAATTCAGCTAAGGAGTTTGGGGTTAAACATGACAAAAGCCAGATCTAACGGTAAGGCCAGTGACATGCTGGCGCACATGGTCTGGGGAGGCTTTGAGTCACATCACTGGAGAGTTTTAGGAGCAGGCTAGGCAAATGTGTGAGGATTGCCATAGGTGTAGTTGTTGCTGCCTTAAGCCAAGGCCAGGCGGCTGACTGCTCAGGGTGGCCACTAGCCTCACCGCATCTGATTTTATGATTGTGTTTTCCTGCATCCTGCAGCAGCCTCAGCGACTGTAGCCAAGGGCTTTTTCTCAGTTTCTGTGACATAGCTTATTTCTTCTTCTGTGTACAGGCTTTGCCCTTGACAGAAAATGACAGTTCTGATGACAGATCATGTGGCTGTTTTGTGATGTGGACAAGCAGCTGGAGCTAAAAATAAAAAGAAAAGAAATAGAAAAGAAAACCTATGTGTGGAAAATAAAGTAGGCTGTGCAGTGATGCTGGCTAGGATAAGGGATAAGAGATAATAATGGAAGAATTTTCTGCCAGCAAATAATGGAACAAAACATTTAACATTTAGGAGAGCTGAGTGTCATCTTGCTGAAGCTTTGTGCATTTGGTCAGTGATGGAAGCAGGAGGACACAAAGATTTATTTGTCAGCAGCAAAGCAACCATGGTGGTGTGTGAGCGTGTATATCTCTGACCACTACAGGCAGCACACTTGATTTGTGCAGGTCTGTTCCTTTTTAATAAGTCTGAAGTTCACAGAGTGAGTGTGAGGTCCCATTTTGTGAAATAGAGGCCATCCATCCCTCATTCCAGAGGAGAGGAGGTTTTAGAGTTGTCCCTTTCCCACAAAGGAGCCTCCCTCCTGTAAGAAGTCATGTACTGCCCTCTACATATGTCCTGCTGGATTCTGGAGATTTCAGACGTTCCAGGGACTTCTGTTTGGATTTGCTGATTCATGTCATGGCCTCTGTAGGAAGAGGCAGGGACACGGTATGTGTATGGGATCAGCTCCACACCACACTGTGCTACATTTACTGGGATGGTGAGGAATCTCTTAGGTCTAAAAAGAGGTAGAAGAGTGGAGGCTGTCTGTCTTGCAGGCTGTGGTGGCTCGCATTTGGAGGGAAGCCCATCTTAAGTGTCTCAGGCTATAGCCCATCAGTTGTCACTGGTATCTTACTGTGCACAGTGTATGTGTTGGAAGCTGGGGAACCAAGGAACATGAAGGATCACCCTATGTCTTCTTTGGTCTTACACTCTTTCCTTAAGCGTCTGCTACTGGCTGCTGCCAGACAGGATATGTGTCTAGATAGACCCTTAATCTGACAGATGACAGTTTTTGATCTTTTGGGTTAGCATGATGCTTAACTGCATAATACTTTCTCACCTCTGCCGAGTTGTGTTGAGGACAGAGGACTAAACTGGACCTTGGAAACAGCTTAATCAGTATAGCATAAAGCCATCAGTTGGATGGGACAGCAAGCCAAGGAGCAGCCTGGTTGTCATTGTAGGATGCTTCCACCTTCCTGAACAGTCTGCTACCTACAGCTCTGCCAGCTTTGGGGCTGGAGAGGTGAGACTCAGAAGGCTGCAAGGGCAGTAATGAGACATGGCTGCTGCTGCGGGCTGCCTGGGGCCAAGAACTGAGATACCAGCAAGTGCCCTGTTCTCCTGAGAGGCCATTAATCCTGCCAGTGAAGGCACAGGGCCTTATCTCACTTATCTCACATCTCAAAGAGTGATCTTTGACTGCTGTGAATGCTTGGGACAGCCAGGTGTCTGCAGGAAAGCAGGATATAGAGCTCTTTAGCTTCTGGCCTAGAGTTATATTCCGGAAAAACACCATCTCCTCCTGCCAAATATCAGCTGCATCTGGTGGACCTGGGTTTCCCGTGCACTCTCAGCTTCTCTCTCCTTTCTCCCTGACATGACTTGGCTGGCCTCAGGACGTGGAGATCCGGTCCAACGCCGCTGCTTACCTACCCCAGATCACCCAGCTCCTCAACAACGTCCCCCGCCAGATGCTGCTGCTGCTGAAGACCAATGACTTGTTAAGAGGGATCGAGTCAGCCCTGCACACGCGGGCCAGTGCCAGCTCCTTCCTCAACATGTCTCGCTGCTGCATCAGAGCCGTTTCCACGTGAGTCTCTTCTCCAAGCACCAGAGGCCAGACATGGAGCAGCAGGGGCTGGCTGTCCCTGGGGGCCAGGACCTGGGGAGGGGGAACCTGGGGCCAGCAGGCTAGCCAGATCCCAGTGCCACGGTATCTAAGCAAGACCAGCAGTAAAGACCCTGAGATGGTGGTCAGGTCCAATCAAAATTCCATATCATAGTGCAACATCATGGTGACAGGACGGGTCCAAGGTCAAACCAGAAAGTCCATCTCTAGATCGGGTCCAGTGTTTGGCAGGTAGGTCCATGGTGACAAGACAAGGCTGAGGTCAAGCCAAGAGGTCAGTACATGAGTTGAGGTCCAGGTCAAGGGGCTTCATAGCAGGGCATGAGCTGGGGACCATTACCCCTCCAGTCTAGCTTAGGCAGGGACTGAAGGTGCAGGCCTGAGATTAACTGGAGCTCCTGGGCCTACGAGCAGAAGTTTGGGGGAGCTCCCAGGCTAGTCAGGGCCATTAAAGCTTATTAGAGCCCCCATGCAGGGCACTGACAAGGCCTAACTTGACTGCTTGAGTTCTTACTCTTAGCTGCGGACCTCTCCCCCTCATTAGCACATCTGCTGGTCCTGCCCTTGCTCGGTTACACATCTCAGCCTCTGTCTATGCTGTTCTCATGCCCATCAGCCTCTTCAGAGGACAGGTCTGTCGCCCTGAGGCTAGGGACAGGGATGGAGTTGGAGGCCCTTAGGGTAAGGGTTTAGAGTTTGGCCCCTCCAGAGGAGGAGAAGGGGCTTTCTGACCATTACAGGCATCACCACTGGGAAGTACTTGTGAGTAGGAGAGATCTGCAAGTTCACTGCTGTCAGTTTCTGCAGCCTGATTGAGGGGCTAGGGCTGACTGTGAAGATCAGGCTGATGTTTAAATGCCAGGATCAGGAGTCGTGGAAGTGATTTCCATCTGTGAGTCTTATGAGTCAATGCACTTCTGCCTCAGATTCCTCCTCCTTGCAGAAGAAATAACAGTTATATCTCTGGCTGATGAAGAACCGATGAAGCCCAGTTAACCTCTACGACAAAAGAAAGGTGAACGGCTTTTCCTGGAATCGGTGTGTCAGGATTACTGGACTCTGATGAGTGTGCTACCAGGAAAGGCTGTCGGGGTGTGCACCTATCCCTGTTAGCTGAAATGAAGCTGGGCATAGAAGCAGAGGATGCCATAGCCAGGGTCACTATGCACAGTGGGGAGAGAACTGGGCTCACAAGGGAGCAGGCTGTCTCTTCTCACAGATTCATGCTAGGAAGGCAGTCCCCAGCTCCTCGGGAACATTACTTGGAGAAAATCCCTACTCCCGGGGGTCCCCACTGCTGGTATTTCTCGAGAAGTGGGACATTCCTCTCCTCTGGCGGAGGGTCACTTGTACTGAAGACAGGCCTCCTTCCTGCCAGGCTGCATCCTGCTGGATCCTAATGCGTCTGTTTCTCTCATTGTAGGTACCAGAGGAGCAAGAATCACTCGCTTTACAGGAGGGCCCAGATCTCACTCACAGAAGCCCTGAGCCTGTGGCAAATCAACTTGTATGAACTCTTCCTGTGGCTGAAGGGGTCCCCGCTGGGGAACTGGGTCATTGCTCTCCTAAACCGGATGCACCATTCCACCTACTGACGTGAACTGGTGGGAGAGGCCTGGGAACTCCCTTTCTCCCTTCTGCTCTCCGTGGCACATTCTGACTGTTTCTGTCTATTCTGTGGGCTATTTCTGGGTCTTGTTCCATGTTACACGCTGCACTGTCCTTGCCTGTTACAGCATTAGCTCTCTCTGTGGCACTGAGAGGTGGAGTTGGTACCAGAGCTCTGCCATTTCATGGTTTAGGAAAAGGAGGTGTGGGATACCGTGCGTCAGGAAGGACAGGGTACTTTTTTTCCCCATATGAACAGTGGAAATTCCACTCAGATTCCAGTGGGATTGCACTGGAAGCAAAAGCCTCTCTTTGGCTCTTTCTTAAACAATCTTACAGAATTTAAGAGAATCCCAGCCCAGCCTAGAATGCCCCAAAACATTTCTCAGACCCTCAGAGAGAGGTGGTAAGTCCCTTTAAAATCCAATAGGGTTTATAATAGTTTTTGCAATGTCCTTATTCTGATTTCTGTTCAGGTATGCAGAGAGTTTCTCAGGAATGAGACCTTGTGGAGAGCTGGCACTAGGGCTTCCTCTCCCAGCAGCAGGGAAAGGGGCCCTAATGCTGAGAGTGGTGGACTGGGAGTGCGGCTTTCTGAGGTTCATCTCCAGTCCTGTCAGCAAGTGCCTCTGTGGTTTTGGATTTTCCTGGCCTGTTTCCTTGCAGGTGAAATGGGGGAAGGGGACAATGGTCTCGCCTCTTTTCTGAAATTCAGGGAAGGCAGGAGGAATGACAGCTCAGGGCTCTGAAACTGCTGGTAATGTATGTGTACTGTATAGTGCTGCCACACAGCAAAATAAATGTGTTTTATCAAAGACCTTTATGGGAGGGATGCCTGGCTGTGTACACAGGGTGATGATTTTGCCTCTAACCTCAGTCCTGTTTCCATTTCTCCTCTGGGTGAGTAATGCCAGGCAGCACTGTTAACTCATTGCTAAACAAATGCAATGGCCTCTTGGTCTTTCCTCTTCCCAAGAGGTTTATTCCACATCTGGGTCCTCTGGTGCTGCGTCAGATATGTGTTGAGATGGGGTGGAGGACTGGGCGTCATTCTGCAGGGAGGACGCACCACTCCTTGCCACCCAGATCTACGCTGAGCCTGCCTCCTCCCTGCCGGTGGGATCGCGCTGCAGCACATCTGTGAGACACCACCATCCCCATGCCGTGCACCGGGCATTTCACATTGTCACTGCCTGTGACATTTCACTGCTCCTGCCTCACATGAAAACCTGCCACTTGCTTGCTGGTGTAAGCGACAGGTCTGGTGGCTCTGACTCTGCAGCTATGGGATGGCTTCCAGAAAGTCTCACCCAGAGGCCTCTTTTATGTGAGACATATTTGTGATCCTGGGAGACGTCCCTCCTGCTTATGAGGATTCCTATAGCCAGGAAGGGTGGATGGAGGTGACTGCTCAGATCATATCAGCTTCCTCATAAACTGTTTTGGTGAAAGGGGACAGAAGGACAGGATGGGAACATCCCTCAACTGCCAGCAAGCTTGCTAAGCTGAGGGTCGTTTCTCAGGCACCAGTCTGTGCCTGAGACCAAGCCACAAGAAGACCACGCACTCTTTTTGCATTCAGTCTCCCAGCTTGCACGGGTGCGAGACCCCACCTTGCAGTCAGTCCATTTCCATGGGAAGGGAATCAGGGGGCAGGGAGTGGGTGAGCGCATGTGTCAGTCCCTGAGGAACCGATTCTTTTGCTGTCTGTGTGGGAGAGGGAAGGCATACAATCCAGAAAAGGTGTGTCTTGGGCACAGTAAGTTAGTGACTACGGACGTGTGGCTTATGACAGCGATTGTGTGCATGTCCAAGAGTGTAGGCACAGCTGGCTGGTTCAGGACTGTCAGGAAGTGGTGTGTGAGTGGCAGAGTTGTGGACGAGGAATTACCGACCATGGGCTTTTGGTCTCCTGTGTGGTCAATCGCCTGAGCCTGGTGTTAGCTCTCTGAGCCCTTCCTGCTATGGGGGAAGCAGCAGGGGTGATGTGCTCTCGCATCTTTGCTAAGAGCAAAAAAAGAAACCCCAGTAAGACTGAATGTCGTCACAAAGCTTGTCCCCAACCTATGCAATGACAGGTCAGAGATTCCCCTGGTTTCTGAGTTGTGTGGTGGCGTCAGGGAATGGAGTGGTAGTAATTGCAGTGACGAGACTGCTGAGTCGACACAGAGTCATAGGGGCCCTGGAATATTGGTCCTGCAGCCTGTACGTGAGTGATCTTTGCTCGTGTGAGCCGTCTGGCTGAATCAGTGCCTTGCTTAGGCACTTACAGCTTGTAGCTGGCCAGCGTGGGTGGCCCTTGCGTTTGACTCACAAGCAGAGCTTTACTCAGAAAATTGCCCTGGTCCATCCAGTAAAGTCCAGGAGACCCTCTAGCAATGGTCACTGACTGCACATCCTCTTGTAGCTGCCCCTGCAAATGCCTTTGCCTATCCATGTCTGGATATACCGACCAGAGTCTGTGTCTAACATCTGTGCCTGAAAGCTCACCCCACAGTGAGACCCTGGTTGTATCCCTCATTTCCAGAGGATCCCGTGTTGTGGGGAGGCTCCCTGCAGCTGGCATTTGCATTAACTGCCAAGCCCCCAGCCCACTCTCGGCCATGCCTGTTCTTTCACCCCCCCCCAAAATCCCACCACGCGACTGCTAGTTCTGCTGCCTGAGGGAGGTCCTGGCTCTAAGAGTGGTGGGGCACCAGCAGCCCCTCAGACTGTTGTTTTTGGCAGTGTGCAGCAGTCAGAGCGCGGGGTGTATTTGGGAGAGCTTTGCCTGTTGACATTGGTGTCTGCCGGGAGGCTGCGTGCTTCAGCGTTAGCAGTGGGACTCCTCCCTCAGTTGTGCTCAGCTCTCACCCTTCCCACAGTCAATCAGTGCGGGTTTGCCTGAGGGAAGAACAAGCGAACACCCAGAGTCTGACCCTTTAACATTTCTGCCTTGTCTTTTTGCTGGAATCTCTCAAAGGTGAATGTGTTAAAAGGGTTTTGAAAAGACACTTTCTCATCCCAATTTGTGGTTGTCAAACATGGGTAACCTGGATTAGCTCTGCGCACTTGGCCTCTCCTTCCAACCTGCATTTATTGGTGTTTTCACCACCAGCAAACACAGCCTCGGCTGCTCCGCTTGCAGGCGGCACAGGGGCTGCTGTCTGCCCGGCTTCAGCTGCCAGCCAACTGCAGTTTGGTGCAGGCACTAAATATTTTCCTTGCAGCAGACTCCTGAGCCCACTGACTCTGTCTCGGGACCGACAAGTAGAGGGTAAGAGCTGGGGCCAGAGGTGCAAAACTGGTGGGCAGTTTTCAGCTCCTGTAATATGGAATACTACATTGTAGACTCATAGCATCTCCCATCCTAAAGGGTCTCAGTGCTCTCAGAAGTGTTGGGGAGCCACCATCTAGCATTAAAATGTGCCGTCATTAGGTTGGCTGGAGGTGGAAGATGGGGCAGTCAGGGTAAATGACGTTGCCATGCAAAACTGCAAGAATTTAGGGTATGAAGTAAACACACTTTTTCATATCCAGCTGAAGAAAAAGCCAGAAAGACGTTAGTCCAGGCTAAGCACAATATCCTTTACCTAGCACATCCAGTAAACTTTAATGATGACAAGTGGGTGGCATATAGATTTGCAAATCAAGGCTGCGCGGTGCCCTCTGCCATCTCAGGGGCGTATGAACCTCGTGCAGTCGCAGTGTGGAAGCTTTCCAAATGAATCACCCCCTGCTTCCCATAGCAAATGAACCGTGGCCGGCACGCAGCCTGGCCAGTGCCAAAGTCATTCCCCTCACAAATGACTCCCCCCTGGTCACCAGGGCTGCCTTCCAATGCATCGCTTGGCAGGGCTCTTCCCCCCACCGTACTGTGTATCTCTGTATCCCCCCAGCACCATTCTGCCCCCCGTACCCTGAACGCAGAGGGGTGCGGGCAGGCTGCTGCCTCCTGGAGCATCCAGGGCGCCGTCCCACACAGCGGGCTGTGCCAGGACACCGGCATTTAGGTGGGAGCAGAGAGAGCTGGAGGGGTGCAGTCCTCAGGGCAGCCAGTGCCTTCACCCTTCATCCCCTGACAACTGGATGGACAGAAAGGGGGTGACAGGCATTTCTTCCTCTTCGGCTCCTCTCTAGAAGAAAAAGGCTGGGGCTGTCTCCTGGCCCTGGAGCCTGAGCTCTGGTCGTTCCCATCTCACCCAGGGGATGTGCTTGTCCTGGGTGATGGAGAGAAGTCTGTGTTGCAGCTTTGTTTGCCCAGAGCAAACAAACCCCACTGAGATAAGAGGGGTGCAGGCTTGGGCCATGCTCTGTACTGGGAGGGGGCATTTGCTGGCGCTGCTGAGCTGGGAGGTGGGAGGGATACTTCAGAGGCTCACAGCCCTTGGGGTAAATCCAAGGTCTGCTTGGGGCTCCTGGTCCTCTGATAATTTGAATAGAGGTGCCATAAGGTGGAGCAGGGGGTGTAGGGAAGGAGCAACTGGAGCCTGTGGGTTTGTTCATCACCTGTCTCTTAATGTTGGCAGCAAAGGCTGCTCTCTGCCACACCAAAGAGCCGTCCCCCACCTGCAGGCTTAGCTGAAGGCCTCCGTTGCTGTAGGAGCGCAGCAGCCCCCAGGGAATCCTGCTGTCCCCCTGCTGCCCCCGCTTCAGGCTTCTGGGCCACACACCTCTGCAGCTTTGTACCTTGGGCAGGGCTGCAGCAGTGTTGGGGCCGGGACCTCCGACGCCCCCGAGGGGAGCGCCCCGGGCAACGCGGTGCCAGCAGCTGGTGTCTCTGGGGGCAAGCTGCTGCCGTCACTCCGCGTGCTGTGTGGAGCGAGTCTGCAAGGCCCAAAGGCTTTACGCCCCTTCCCATCGATAGTCCTCCTGTGTTCCCGGCTGGGGAGTGATTGCCGTCCTGCCCCTGGTGTTGGCAAGAGGACTCTGCCTCGGCTGCTTTGCTGCAGCGCGGTGGTGGCCGGCCCTTAGCAGCGGTGGTGGTGCTCCAGCCAGGCAGCAGGAGGATGTGCATGGTTCTGTGTTTGCAGCAATTAATTTTTGATAGTGAGGGCTGGGGGTTTGGAGATGGGAGGAGGGGAGGGTTGAGGAAGGGAAAGGGAATCACAGAATTGTAGGGGTTGGAAGGCACCTTGGGAGATCATCTAGTCCAACCCTCCTGCCGAAGCAGGTTCACCTACGGCAGGCTGGACAGGACTGCATCCAGGTGGGTTTTGAATATCTCCAGAGAAGGAGATTCCATAACCTCTCTGGGAAACCTGTTCCAGTGCTTTCTTACCCTCAAAGTAAAGGGAAGGGGAGAAAAGGGAATGGAAGGGGAAAGGGGAAGGGGAAAGGGAGGGCAGGGGGAGGGCTGTCCCCTGCCTTTTGGGAGTAAGTACCAAAACTCAGCATGGCTCTAAATGAACTTGTGATCTCTAAATGCTTCTGGACGGCACTCTGCTTTTTGTTTTACAGGTCAGACAGGCGCTGTGGCAGGCAAGTTGCTGTCTCTGCCACAATGAAGGGTTACCCCTTCCTTCTGCTGTGCCACACAGCAGCGCAGCGTGGTGCGACACTCGCTGAGGCACAGAGGTCTCTGCGAGATGGTTCAGAGACCTTTTTTGGCTTTTTTCCCCTCCCTGCCCCAGCCAGGACTTGTGGGCTATTCTACGTTGTAGTTTCAGCTGGTGAGCCAGCAGCTGTCACTCTGCCGGGATGACGGGCTAGTGGATGCAAGGCTCCTGGTCAGGAGACAGCCTGGGTCACCACTCTACCAGGGCACTGGACCCACCAGGCTCTGGCTGGCACGGGCATGGTCCACTGTTGGCCTGTCCGAGGCGCCTGCAGGGTGGCGTCATCATTCCTCCAGCAGTTGCTCAAGTGCTGCCCAGGACTGTAAAAGAGTTGGCCAGTGAGAGGTTGACATTTGTAATTAATTAAGTACCCTTCTGAGAAAAATTAACCTTTCCAGGCATCATACAGGTGATAGTGACGTCCCCTAACATCTTGCTCCATGAGGTATTGCCAGGACCTTTCAGCTGACAAGAAGACCTAGCGGAGTAGCAGCCCTGCTGAACAGGAGTGGGAAGGGGCTGTGGGGGACCTCAGGGAAACATGAGCTCGCAGTGGAAACCACATGCGGGGCTGCATCGGGAGGAGTGTGGCTGGTGAGGCTACTTATTCTCCTCTTCTGCTTGATGCTCCTGAGTCCACACCTGAAACAGCGTCCTCTATGTTGAAAAACTAGACTGGGTCTCGTGGAGGGCACACGACATGGCCAGGACCTACTGCCTACAGCATGCGAGGGAAATGGGCTTGTTTAGTCTGGCGAGGAAGAAGCAAAGGGCTGAGCTGATCATGGCTGTCGCCTCTTTGAAAGGGAGTTAGAGAGGCAATAGAGCCAAACTCCTTCTGGCAGTGTCAGATGACTTAGGGCCCATGGCCGCAAGTTACAGCTTGGATAGTTAGATTGGGCACAAGATGAGCTTCATCACCAGGAGTGTGGTGCAGAGCTAGGACACGTCACGAAGAGAGGGTCTCCATCCTGGAAGGCTTCGAGGACCTGGGCAGCCAAAGCATGGTCAGCCAGTCTCCTGTTGGTGAGGGTCTCCCTCGGAACGGGAGGGCGGGCAGAGAGGGACGCCCTGCGGCCCCTTCCAGCCGGCCTCTGCCCGTGAGGCCACAGCCACCGCGCGGAGCAGGCAGGGGGCCGGCTCACATCGCCCTTCGGCCAGCGCTGTGGGATGAGGTTGGCTCTGGGTTCCACCCTGCCCAGCTCTCCCTCTGTGCCAGTGTCTGTGCGCAGACACGAGATAAAGTCCCTGCCCAGGGCTCGTCTTTGCTCCGAACCCGCGGCAGAGCTTACCGGCTGGTTTGTTTGGTTCGGTTGTGGAGCCGGGGCTGTAAGCCTGCCTGTCCTGGCAGATGCCAGCCTGGGTAGCTCGCCTTGCATTTTTAATTGGCCCGATGCCTCTCAGGTCCTTCTTGGGCAAAATCTGCATGTCATGGTGCCTGAGAAGAAGCCGTGTGTGCCTACCCAGGGTCCTGCTGTGGCTACCTCAGACTTTTCAAAGGCTTTAAACCAGGAGTAAATTCTACTTAGGCCCAGCTGAAGTCTTTCTGAGCAGCCTGGAGGGATGCGCAGTGACCTCTGCGTGATAGTCCTCAGGCCCCATAGAGGCAGTGCGGAGCGTTTCCCTGGCTGAGGGCGTTCAGCGCACCGGGCAGTGGGAGCTGTGCCCGGCCGAGAGATCTTCCCCAGAAGAAGCAGCTGTCACCGCTTCTCTGCAGGATATCTGCGGTATCTGCATCTTCATTCCCTGCAGGGATCATTGCTGTGCTTTCTCCTGCTGCTGTGCCTGAGGGAGCCCTGGGCAGGATGTGACCCGTGCGCCTCCCCCCGACCCTGTGTAGCTCGAGGTGACCTTGTCAAAGGGTAACGTCCGTTCCAGGTCGGCTTGTGCGACCCAGAGAGCATCACTCTGCTTGCCATCTTCCATGGGGCTCCGGATCAGCCTCCGTGCCACATCACTGGCTGCTCTTTGCACAGCTTCCCTCTTGAGCTGCTTGCTGTAATCCAGGTACTTCAGTTTCTGGTGGTCTGGTAGAAACTGTTCAACCGGACTGCACGAGTAGTGTGGAGTAGGGAGGAGCTTGGGTATTTTACTATTTTATTTTACTTTACTTTATTTTCATGTGATTCAGATTCTTTTTTTTTGCTGAGCCTGCTTTTCCATACTTACACGCATGTGCATAAGTAACACTCATAAAGCCTCTTCCTGTAGCTGGAGCACCGCAAAGAAGGGAACAAGACTTAGGTCTGACCTAGCAGGACATGTCTGCCTGTGAAATGCACGTTAGCTGCCGGTGGTTTGCAGGCCTGCAGCTCCGGGCTCAGCATGGATGCAAGCAAGCATCTATCCCGGGGTGGGTGTCCTGTGAGCCCCTGCTCTCTGCTCAGCCCGCAGCCTAACGGCGCCTTGCGCTTTAATAAAGCCAAGATGGAAGAGATTACTAAATGGTAGCTAATAAACAAAGTGACACGCACAAAGCCTGGTAATATCATATTGCTCTTTAAGAAAATATGAAAAATAGTAATCGTGGCCATTGTTATTACTATCTGGTACTTCACCATGGCTAAACTATCCATCATGCCGATAAGGCTGAAAGGAAAACTCGGCAATATAAGATGCATATATCACAGGGCATCCAGTCCCACGGACGCCTCTGCTGCACCAGTCTGCGCTGGGACTGATGTTGCTCCTCTGTATCATGGGACCATCAGGTAAATCGGAGCAGGTTGAGCCCATCGGCGTAGCCACCAGGAGCAGCATGGCAATAGCTGTTCTGCAACAGCCGGCATGGAGACCTGAGCAATGAGGTGATGCGGGCTGGGGATTTATTTTGGGGTATCAACGCACCTAAAACACATTGGTGTGAGCCAGACAGAGCCACAGAGAAAGACAGAGAGAAGAAAGGAGATTGATGTGGTTTGGGAAGTCAGCTAAAAGTGTGATGCCACTGCTAACTTTGCACGGCAGGCTGAACAGGCAGTTTTATGGGAGAAGAGTCTCGCCCTGGAGAAATTATACTTGACTGTTCAGTTGTGTGGCCAGAGAATGAGAACTACTGAAGCCAGGGAAGGAGACGGAGAGCTGTGCAGGCTGTGAAGGTCGCCCTCGCAGCCCTCGCTGGCCAAGGGCTGTTCCCTGCAGTTTGCTCTTCAGTCGGCATCCTGGCCGGGTTATGCAGTTCAGGCAACTCCTTTATTTTGGAGACTGCTCCATGCTCCATCCCAGGTCTTCTCCCCATGCTTTCCTTTGTTCGCTGCATTCACAGTCCCCGTCAGGCAGTGGTCAGACAAGAGATGGAACCTAGAGGAGCCTCTGTGGGAGCGTACGAGGCTGCAAAGCTGCTCGGGTGCTCCTGTGCCACGTGTCCTGTCCCTGGCAGCACCTGAATTTTGCTATGGGAGAGGATGCTCCTGCAGCCCCTCTCCCGGAGCCTACCAATGGGGCTGGGCTGGGGACTCCCACCCCAATGACACAGGTAGCTCTGGGTGTGCTGCGTGAGCTCTGTCCACAGCTGGGAGTCCGAAGGATTATTTATTTGCTGCATTGTGCTACAAGAGCAAAAAAGTCACGACTACACGTGTAGCGAGCAGGCAGCAGGGCACAGCGCTGCCTGTGGTCATTGGCAGTTGCCCCCTTTGCTTGCTCAGGGGCCTATGGATGTCGGAGCATGGCTGCTGAAACAAAATGTTGTTAAACTTGGGACATGAATCCCAGGCAGGGGCTGCAGAACGCTGTGCAGCTTGTCACACTGGCACTGGAGCAGGGATGCTCTTCTGCCTGGGGACCCTGCTGGGCTGGGTCATGCTCTGTGTCCCAGGTGGCCCCATGCAAATGCGTCCTCTGGCAGTGGCAGCTGAGCAGAGCCCATGGAATGGCTCTCTGCCTCTTTCCCTTCCCTGTCTCTTTCCTTCCGGGATGGGCTTCCGCGATGACCTGCTGTAGCTGTGGCTGGGCCTGTCTCTGGCTGTTGGGGGAGGTTTGGGGAGGAGATGGGGCACCTCCTGGGAGAGAGGAGTTTTGGACTGCAGTGGCACATGCTGATAAAACACAAAATAAATTTAAAAAAGGCCTCGGGAATGGCCCAAGGCAAGCTGTGGTGCTACGGTGACCCTCCAACGGTGGCACAATGGCACTGTGTGATGCCAGGGCCATCCCCGGCTTACACCATGGCATGGCCAGGGCATAAGGGTCGGTCAGGAGCACAATGTGACCGAGCTCTGAACCGGGGCACGGGATGGGGTGGCAGGGCCAGGGGAGAGGGCCTTGCCAGGCTGCCCAGCTCTGGAAATCACCGGCACTGCTACTTCCAGGGCTGCTGGTCATGAAAAGTAACCGTACATGACAAATGCCAAAGGCTGGGGCTATCCCTGGATGGCTCAGGCTAGGTTGTTTGCTCGCTCCCCAGGCCTCGCACATCCCTACATCCCCCCTTCTTGTCTTGCTCCTGTACTTATATGGTCCCAGGGGACAAGCGGAGCTGTGGTGGCAGCAGACACGGGGACCCTGCTGCCATCTGTGCAGCCCCAGGCCCCTTGGAGGTACCTGTGGGGACAGGGAGCCCCGTGACCTGCCGGATCCAGCCCTAACGGCGGGGTAGGTCCCCATCAGCTGCCACCAGCCAGCTCAGGCCATGCTTTTCTCCCCCATACAGTAGGTATTTGGCACCGGCCACCCCCCGGGGACATCCAGCCGGTCCCCCCCCACGCAGTGACAAAGGCAATTACCTCGCTGCCAAGCTCCCTCGGATGGCCGCCGAGACACTTACCTGAAATTAGCTGCGGCCAGCCCGTCGCAGAGGTGAACGCGGTTGCGATTATGAATGCACTTCTTGTTTGTCTTTTCAGTGCCGAAATCCTGTCAGCGAGGAGAAGCGATAATAACATGCTATTAAGTTCTTTCTGGATAATGTAATTCAGGAGTCAGGAGGCAGTTTGGTCATTTATGCCTTTGAAAAGCTCAGAATAATTTTCAGTGTCATTATCTTCCATTTTAAAGAGCCCGTTTCAAACATCAATAGCCCCTCTCCTCACCGCCTCCCCCTTGCTTCTGTGGTTTTCTCCCACCCTTTGTTCCTGTTTTCTGTGAGTTTTCAGGGATTTGGGGTTTGTTTCCAGTCATTCGTACGCCCTGAAACACACGGCACATCCAGCCCTTTCTTGCTCCCTTTCTCTTTTTATAGTGGCTTTGGGAACTTGCTGCTATTTTATTCAGCATCTCTAAGTTGTGGTTGGTGAAACAGCTGCTTACAAGGCTGGGAAGCGCCGCTCAGGCCTCGGCGGCGGCGAGAGGAGGGTGAACGTGATGTGGCTTTGGGTCCGCAGGGAAGGAATAGGACCTCGAGGGTTCGCAGCAGCGTGTGTCCCCTCGGGGGACAGGCAAGGAGAGCCGCCTGGAAAGCCCAGCCGCCCTCAGGAAGAGGGGCTGTGCGGGGCCATGGTGCACGCTGGAGGTCTCCGTTGCATTGCGGTGCCCCGGGAGTGAGCTGTGGCGCCCAGGCCATGGCGCAGGCGTGGGGCCCCTGCGGCCGGGCCACCACGGCACAACCAGCCACCGCTCCCTCCATCTCTCCGGGCACGGCGGCAGTCGATGAGTTATATGCGGAGCTTGATGCGTTATTACGTTCTTTGCTTGTGCCTTTGTTAAGTGTGTGCTTCAGTGTAAGCAGTTAATGGGTATTTTTTGCCCTGAAATAGCCCCCAGGATGGGGAGCAGAGAGGCTCCTCAGCAGATGCAACTTCAACACCAGCTTCCACTGCAGGCATGAAAACAGACAGATGTCTCCGAGTGAATGCAGCAAAAATTATTAACCAGAACTGGGGCAGGAAAACAATCGGGCTCCTCTCCGGCATGCACAGAGGCACGACTGAAGAGGAGAATTTTATTCATTAAGTTAATTGGCAACAATCCCTGAAATGTCAGCCTTGGCCTTAAGTTTGTTTCTAAGCTCAGAGAGCATCCTAACCCCTTGTGTTTTTAAAAGAGGAAGGTATGTGGCTCCTTCCATTTTTTATGTGCTGGTACCGCCAATGTTTCCTTGCAAGTAGGAGGGATAATGCCCTTCCATTTGCTGCCTTCTTCCTTCAGAGGGGGAAATGGGATCTCCCAAGCAGAGTACAGAAGAATCTGCAGGGAGCAGGCAGGAGTCGCATCCCTCATTAAGCCTGGTTCAGATTGTTTGGCAGCTGCTGAAGGAAGTGGCGGGCACTCACGTGCCAGCAAAGTCAGCGCTGGAGTCAGGCTGTGACCTGGCGTGAGCTTATTTGTGGAGAGGGTGTGGGAAGACGCACAGAGAGCAGGCTCGTTGGCCTCGCTCTGCCTAGAGGATGTGGCAGCGTTAGCTGCGCAGTGTGGCTTCATTAGGGAGCTGGCCCAGCATCGTTAGCCTAGAGGATACAGTCTCCTTGGGGCAGGTGTAAAGAAGGATGAGGATGCTCTTTCCTTCATGAGAGATGGAGAGGCCTTTTAAACACTTTTGGCAGTCCCGGACATTAATGCACAGTTCAGTGCTGACCAATGATGCCAGGAAGGGAACCCACACGACAGCAGACGGGGTGCAACGGATGCATCTGGTCCCAGACAGCCGTGCCCTCCCTCTGCACAGAGGCCATGGGAGCAGAGACCTGCTGCTGATCCAGCCATGACGGGCTGTGCCTGCCTCCATCACCTGCTGAAGCCCTGCTCCCTGTCCAGCTGCAAGTGCCCTTCAGAGTGCAGGGGAGGATTACATGTGTTTCCTCTGGCCTGGTGTATTTACAGGGGCTCTCCCGTGAAGGTTTTCTGGTGCTTGGTATTTTAGCTCACGCTGCAGTCTCTCCCGCAGTGGGGACGCTCAGAGAGTCCTCTCTCCTCTATCCACCTACCTATTTTCATTAAATCTAAAGGACTTCCATTATCTCTGGGATCTCCGTGCTTCTCTCTTAGTTGAAACTGGGGAAGGATTTGAATAAGTGCCTATCAGTAGGGAACTGGTAGGGAGTCAGACAGCCCAGTCCCTCCTCTTGGGGCAGCTTGATGGGATAAGCTGTCTGCCCTTAAAAAACTGACTAACAAGGGAAACAAAGGAAAGAAGGGCAGGAGCAGATATTGAAAAGCAGAGGAAACTGGACTTCTTAAATGGCTTGTTATATCAGCCAGATCTCCATTCATTCCACCAGCAGCCTGGCCATCTCAGCCCCAGTCCCAGCAAGGAGCCTGCATCTCGCTGTTCGGCCTCTCCTTTTGCATATTTTTCCCACCTGCAACCGGTGTTCTCAGCCTGATTTTTCCCCAGTTTCTGCTGCGCTGACAGCCCATGTGCTCTCACCCCGTGGCACCGCTGGCCACTGCTACGGCCACGGTCACGGGGGCAGGGGCAGGGACGCCCAGCTGGCGCACGGCAGGCGGCTTCCCCTCGCTCTGGGCTTTAGCCAGGAGGCAGACCTTGCCCCATCCCAGCTGGACGAGGCTGGTAGGGCCGTGCCCAGCCGCCCCGAGCAGACTGCATGGCGCATCCACGTGCCGAGACATTCCCCTCTTGCTTTTCTTGCTGGACGCTGCCTTTGAGACCCGCTCTGCAATGATGTTTCTGTCACTCTTGGTTTGCCTCGCCAAGACGTCTTGGTGGGCGGAAGGAGGCCTGGCTGGGGTTTGGGCCATATCGTAAAGATGCTGATGTTGCTTGTTGATGGTCCTTATTGCAGAGGGATGGTGAATGCATTTTAGATCGCTCTGTAGAACAATAGTTTGGTCTTAAATAGTGGTGTAACTCAGCCCTCAGCTCAGCCTGGGCAGGTGGCTGGGACAGACACAGTGGCTGGGCTGGAGACATTTTGGCAGGGCTACGTTGGCAGCCAGGTCTGCAGTGGCATAACTGGGCCAGGAGGTGCCATCTCGCACTTCATGAGAGGGTGGCCTGGGCGCTGCGTGCAGAAAGGCTGTTAGCAGGGCAAAGGAGATGCTGCCTAACCACGGCAGGCTGCAGCCCGTCAGCCGGCCTGCAGGAGCCCCCAGCCCTGGCAGGGAGGTCCAGAAGCACCACAACAAGAGGGCTCAAGGCACCCTGTGTGCCCACGGCATGTGGGCTCAGCATGGGCACCGTGTTCAGCTTCAGTTCACTTTCTCATTTGCTTCAGATAATAACACTCTGCAGGATCCATAAGTCATCCAAAAACCCTACCCCTCTCTTTGTCTCTGCAGTGTAAGATGTTTCCTGATGGCTAATTCCTTCCTGGGCTCTTCTTCTGGCCATCTCCTGGGATTTGAGGCTGTGGAGCTGCTTGTATGAGCATGCACATGTGTGCGCCTGTCGATGTGTGCCCGTGCTGGCTGGAATGCTAAACTCCAGCCCCTGCAGGTTTTGCTCCCGGTGCGCTGAATTCTCCACGCTCCACCGGCCGTGCAGCCAGAGAGACCTTCCAGCACAAGTGCCAAAGGACTGCGTCAGACCCCTGGGTGGCAGCTGGCCATTTGGTTGATGGATTATCCACTCTGAACACGAGACAGTAATCTTCAGAGGAGCAGACCCAGGGAAAGCGGCAGAGTTAATCGCTTTGAGCATGGAGAGCGGATGGAGGAGGACACGGTGGGCAACTCTAAGAGAGAGCAGTGTGGTTTGGAGGGGAAGCAAAAGGGGAAATAAAAGCATAGAGCAAAATGTCAAGGGCTCTTGCTTGACTAGGGACAGAAGGGACCTGGGTGTTTTACAGCAGGACAGGACTCAGCCACCACCAGCACTCTCATTTTGTCATTGATTTCTCACGTGTTCAGTGGAAAACAGCTGCCCGGGATCTCTCCACAGTGGGACAGTGCAGCCTCTGCCCAGAAAGAAATGCCACGTGGTTACAAATAGGAGAAGCAGAGAGCAGAGAGTGCTGTTTAATCTCTGCCCTCATTGCCTCTATTGGGATGGCAATGAGAAGCACTCAGGCAGGTATTTTATGCCTCACAGATTCAAACAACAGGTTCTGCTGGATGTTACACTTAGAAACAGGAGAATCTCACGTACAAAGGCAGCTCAGTGATACTGTGGTATTCACAGAAAGATGTTTTTGAACTCCACACTACATTACACCAGGGAAGCCATTCTGGGCTTCACACTAAACCAACTCCATGTTGGGCAGAGGGTTTTGTCACTTTTCTGTAATTTGAATTCATTTTCAATGAATTTCAATTTCAAATTGAAATTCATTTTCTTCTACTGGGTCATCGAGTACATTAGCCACTATTACCAAATCTTAACAGGTTATCTCTAGGCTCCTACCAGCCTACATAGTATCTCTTTTCCCACAGAAGTGCTCTGATATATATATGAATTAAAAGTGTTATAAGTGCTGAGTGTGAATGCCTCAGTTAGAAAATGTATAACTAGTGGCAAGAAACAGGATGTGTTTGTATTGTTAAGGTATGTGTCAATGGGTGACCCCACTACAAATAGTCTTTCAAGTTATTTTTCTTATGTTGGGCCATGGAAGGATGTGATGTGGCATGGTGGTTTTGCAAGTTTTGGGGCAGAGCCAGGAGCCCTAGAGAGAGAGCCTTGTAAGCACCACTGCTTGGTCATCTGTTAATGTCAGTTCATAGGGAAATCCACACCAGTCCTGGGCTGAGGTCCCCCCTAGAGCCCTTGCAGGCTTTTCACCACCTCTGCTCCAGGGCTGCATGTCTAGAGAAAATGTGTAGAATATTTCCAGGCACAAATCTCCTAGTTCTCCTTTGCTGGAAGGACAAACCACATGCCCTGAACATCTGGCATTGCACAGGCTGAACTGCAATGGTGATGTCTGAATGGAAACAGTCACTAAAATATTAACGCTAGTCATAGTCAAAAGCTGCCATTTCTAACATTAAACTGGAATCTTAATGGCCAGATTAGATCAATGCTCCATCTAGTCCAGACTGCAACCTCCAAAAGTAGTTCATCCTGGCTGGCCCAGAGAGAGGTGGAAAAGCCACACAAATGGACAATATTTAAGACTTTCCAGCTGGAGAAGTTTCTTCCTACTCCATACTGCTGTTTATAACAGGTCTAAACTTTTAAGAAGAAAGTTTCCACCTCTTCTGTTAACATAGATAAATATATATATGTATGTATTTTTATGTAATGCAACTGTGCCTGTTTTCAATAATTACTGAGTACCTTGAAACCTTTATCTTTATAAGCAGTGCAGGGCACAGTGACTAACCAATTGACTGCGTCTGTCTGGGCCCAGCCATTCCTTGTGACACAACAGTGGCAAAGACTGAGTCACAGTGCTTACCGGGCTGTCCTGTCCAAGCCCTCCTGGTCATATGAGTCACCTGGCTCCGTCACATCACCGGATCATCTTGGGCACTTGAGTTATGTGGGCTGGAGTTGAATCACCAAGACCACATGAGGCATCTCGGTTCCCAAGATCAGTTTGGTTGCTCCAGTAAACTGCTGGTAAACTCCAAAGATGGCCTTTAAAAATACAGTAAAGGTACACTCCATCTTTCGTATTTAATCAATGAGGGCAATTATTGTTTGGGTTTGTTTTCTTCCACTCAAACTGATGCTGCCTCTGACCATTGCATCAGCTGTGTTATAAGGTAAGCTGGGCTTGGAGAACCTCTCCTGTCCACTCCCACACATTGGCCTGCATGTCATTCTGCGTAAAGGACTGTAGGGAAGCCAGAGAAAACACACTGCTGGTCACTATGGAAGAAGGAATAGGTTGATGAGAGAAACTTCTGGCTGTCATGGCTTTTGGAGAAGGAGTCAAGACTGAGGGCTGCAAAGGTTTTGGCTGAAGAATTTACAGGATGCAGAGTTGGAGACAAATGGACAGGAGATGAAGGTGGAGAACTGTCCCATGATATAAAGTCTCAGACTTTATATGTGGGGTAGAGAATGGCTGGATCCTTCTATTGATTGCCACTGCCTGGTGGGCCTGCAGAGCTGGGGGAATGCGGAGGCTGCCAAGCATCAGGGTCTTGTGGGGACGTCTGCGGTCCCAAGCTGAAAGAAGACAAGCAAACTCTTGATGTGATTCAAAGAACAGTCTTGCCAGTACACCACAAGCCCACACCAAAGGGATTGCCCTTGGGATGACAAGATATTCCCTATCCCCACCTCTCCACCCTCCCCCTGAAGCTGCCAGCAGGGAGGACACCTGGGGGAAGCGTGGCAGCACCTGATCTGCGTTTCTGCCTTGGGAGACCCCAGCCCTGTGCTCACTGTGCAGTCTTGACTGCATGCTCTTTTGTAAATACATGTTTTGTAGTTTTCCTCTGCTAGTGAGGTCACCTGACAGTATGCATCGCTTGAGGGGGACAATTTTTTAATAGGTAAAATACAATGGAAAAAGAGCATCCTCGTTTCAAGCACTTGTTAAAGGGTCTTCAAAACCCCAATCACAGCAGTCTCTGGGGTGCAACGTGACTCAGTGCCTTTGGCTGGCATCTTTGGTGACATTGCCGGTGACTAAAGAAAGGTTTTTCCCAAGCAGCGGAAAGCTTAACCCTTGATTTACAGCAAGGGCTGATATATTAATACCAGCAGTATTTCTCTTTTGATGTTGCCAGGGTGCAGTAGAGATTGGTGAAGAGTGACTATATCTCTTCCTGCTGGGGTGGGGGGAAAAGATACATGGGGAATGCCAGAAGCTGTCCTGCCATTACAGATGGGACAAAATGGGAGGCCAGCCAGCTTCCACTCATAATAATCAGGAGCTCATTATGGATTCTATTCAGGCAGAAATATTTTCCCATCAGCTCATTAGAAACTGTAACGAGGTTGTAGCTGTGGGTCGTGGCTGCTTTTTCTCTTGCTGTAGGTAATGAGTACACCTGCTGAAGGCTTTGGTAGCTCGTTTGGTGTAACACATGGGTGCTGTGGAGAAGGAAGGGGAGAAAGGGGCAGAGCCAGGAGCAGTGAGGTTGCTCCAAGGAGAGGGGTGTTGTTGCCTGGTTACCTGGAGAAAGGCAAGTATTTCCCTGTTTTCTGTTTGGGAAAATGCCAAGTGGAGGGATGGCTAGGGAAGGTCCTGCTCCTGGAGATGGTGGTGGTGGCTTTTGAATGCATGAAGGATGTATCTCTCCTTGGACTTGTCTGCAAGCTGACTTTGATGATGAGTAAAGGAGGGGACCTTCACCCAGCCTTGTGTGTAGATTGTGGGCCTGGGATGGCGTGTGGTGGCAGCTGAGGGCAGGTGGGAGAAGGTGTGAGAAAAGCAAAGCAGTGCTGAGGTTTTTGAAGGGTGCTGGATTCTGTGGAGGTCTCTACCTGCCTGTTTTCCTCCTCAGCCCATGTCAGTGAGGGACTTTTGACCTTGTGCACAAATACATTGCTCACACAGGTTCAAAACATTGCTGCCTGTTGGTTCACCAGCACCTCTGTTTTGCTCTCTGGTCTTCGAAGGGATTTAGGCATGTGAGGAGAAGCTTGCAGTAGAAAAGTCTTTGGGAGACTCTAAACATAAACCATGTTTTATTATGCAAGAACTGACACTTCTGCTGAGGATAACAGTAGGTCTTACTGACTGACCAAAGCTACCAAGTCTTTTGACCCTGAGAGGCCACTCTTAAATATGGAGATTTGTGGCAGGCTGTATTTATTACAGAGATAACCCATGGTCTTGTTAATCCTCGGCCTGTGACACTCGATAATCTCACAGATTCCTCTGGATCTGCAAAGCCATCTATCTGCTGAGACAAGCATCCACCTTTCCTCCCATCAGTGGCAAAGGTTGTCATCAAGGTGAAAGCAAAGAGCTTTTGTGAAGTGACAGAAATTTGTGGCAAAACTGTTTTGGGAGGGAGAGGTAGTTCTGTAAATTCACCTCCTGCATTGCTGTCAAGAAGCTAAATAACAGCTTTTTGCTTGTGCAGACCCTTCAAAGAAGTCTTGACTTTTTCAAGTTCTGTAGGAAACCCATGGTGTGTCCATCCTTCCTTCCTTCCCTGGGTTCCTCTATGCCTGATGTTGTGTGGCCACCGGCGCTGGAGATGCTGCCACAAATGGGGTGGATGTTTCTCTTAGCTGTGAGGACCCTCTAGAAACTTGAGAAACAAACAATGTCAGAGGGGTAATATCCAAGATGGAAGGAGTATAAGCAAGGCTAGAAGGCTGCTATCCAAGAAGGGTCTGTAAATAGAAAGGAACTGTTGAAGATAGGCTAGAAAAGCACTCTTGGGCTCTACGGCTAGCTCTCCCTTCCTGCAGAGTCAGGAAAGGAACCCAAGAAGCATCTGCTGGCTGCGGTTGACATGTAGTGGTGCATCTCTCTGGGCTGTATAACCCTCCCAGTAGCCTTTGTTGAAGCTCGATAGCTGTAGCTGTAGACAGATAGGATTGAAGGCACATTCTCTACCTCTTGCACTATTTTTTTTTTTTCTGTCTTTCCAGTTCTCAACACATAAGACGAAACCCACTTTGGCATTAAAATAATGCTATTCTGATTCAGTATCTAGGTAGTGACTAGCAGGAAAAGCTTTCAAGGAAAAAGACACTTGGATTCTCTTTGTGTTGGGGCATTAAATTAGACTTACTTTAATTTGGACAGAAGAATGCTAAGTACAAAAATTAAAACACACAAGTAATTAGCATCTGAGGTTTTAGGAAGGAATTCATTTAGTAAAGCCAGAGTAACTTGCTGGTTTTAAGGGTCTGGGGTGTGTTCTTAGTTTCTGTGCTTCTGTCAATCTTCCAGCTGCTATCAGTGTTCTACATTGCTTCACACCTGGGTTGACCTGCCTTTATAACGTGTCCTTGACATCCAGTCAAGGTGGTTTTGAAGCAGAAATGCTTCTATTAGAATGCTAGTGGTAAAGCTGAGGCTCTTTTTCTGGTGCTAATAATGGTGAGTTTGTATCCTTCACTAACGTGCCTTTGTGCTCCCACCTGAGCCCTGGATGTGCATGCCCTCTTTGGAGGTCCTGGTTTGCAATGCTGGGTGCATGTGATGGAGCACATGCGGAGGAGAAGCGCTGAACAGGGCTGGTGTCCAGTCTGAGTCTGGTGAAGGGCCTGGGACTAGAAACCGAAGCAGACTTTCTGGTAGCGCTCCTGCTGCTTGCCCTTTTTCTCAGGCTACATTTGCCTTTCTCCACCCGAGTGCAAGGAGGTAGAGAGCTCGGTGTGGTGACGGGGCAAACCTTGTGTGTGTGACAGGATTTAGCCAGGAAAGCTTTCTGGTAACTGTATGAAATCCCTTTTGCCTGATGTGGAGGGTACCTAAGGAGTCAGGCAGCTGAGCCGCGCTGAGAGGGCTGCGCAGTACAGCTCTTGCAGCAGGCAGCCCGCGCGGGCTGGGGAAAGGAGCGTGATGAGTAATTATGTGCCGTGTTACAACACGGCCACACAGGGAGGTTTAAATGGCCCTTGCCAGCTATTGCCTGGTTGCCGCTGTGTTAACAGGAGCAAAGATCCTCTCTCTTGGCATTCAAGCTCCCTTCCCCCACATGCACGCTACAGCATTTGTAGCAGAGACTTAAGCTTTGAGCTAATTTTGCTGCTGTTTTTGCAGTTTTCTACCTTTGCTGTCATCTCTATCCTTCCTTTCCAAAGCTGTCATGCCTGCTATCCACCCATCCATCGCAGCCCCTCGCCCCCTGCTCAGGATGTTGGCATTGGGGCATTAAAAGGCAAGTGCATTGCTTGGCACGCACAGTTTCTGTGGCAGCAGACAGAACAAGGGAAAGCCATAGAAAAGGCACATTGGCTTAGTTTCATTAATGCACTTGGCTTTAGGAAAGATAAGCCTTCTCTTGAAGCAAATAGTCTAAATCAGGCTACAGAGATGCTTCAAATGCATGGAGATCTTCAGGCTTTTAACTTTGGAACAGCTACTACTGCAGACTTTTTTTTTTTCTTTGGATGTTTTTTTTTTTTTCCCCTCTTTTCAGTGTCTTTTTTTTCTTTAGGATAGTCCCCAAAAGGGACTTTGAAAAACTAGGGCTTCACTTTGGACTATAGCCATCGCCCACCAGTATACTCGGTGTTTTCCCTCACTTTTGGATCAGCTGGGAGAAGGTAAAATGGAGTAAGTTGGAAAGATAGCCTGGCTTGGCTTCTACATCGAGATCCTCTCTTTTCTTGGAATGTTTTCACTTTTTATGCTCTTCCAGCAAAAGTCACTGAGTGCAGGTAGTGCATGTCCACTTAATAACCTGTGAGTAGCTGCCCATCTCAGTGTCCTCACCCAGCAGCTGAGCCACATAGCCAGCCTTTCCTTCAGATGTATATCCTGGGGGGGGGGGAGAGTAACCTGGAATCTGTTAACCTCTGCTTATCTGGGACTAGGGTCCAGATCAAGTGGGAAAGACAGGATTAAGATTATAGGAAGTGAAAGAAAAGCTGCTGAATGTCTAGCATAGAGCTTGGAGTTCGGCACTGGATTGTGAAGAACTGGTGTGGTTTTGGACATGGCAAATTGCCTTTAACACAGGTCTAAGAAGTTAAGTTGGGTTGGGACTTTTTTTCTGGAGGACTAACAGAGAATGCGCAGCCTTGGGGAGAGCCAAGATCATACAGTGTGGAAGTAAACACCTATTTTTGTTACAAAAAGGTTGAACAGTTCATCCCAGCCTTCTAGTCTCCTGGCAACAGTGAAGAACAGACCATACTGGGACCACTATTTTAATCAACCTAATTGCAGGTCCTTTCTCTCCTCCCCCAGCAATCAGCCTCCTGGGAGATGGAAAATCCTTTTGAGCACGTCATCTAAAGGACTTGGAGGCTCTCTAGTTTGCCACACTGCAGTTACACGTTGCTCAGATCTGTGCAGTACTCTTGTTTCATATTTCTTGCCTGGAAACAAGACGTTACTTTGGGGAGTTTGCATTCCACAGTTATATTAAAATGAATTTGTTGCTCTCACTTCACTAAAAAAATTCCAGTTGGATATTACCTCAAAATAGGAATGCTTAACAGTTCTGACCTGTTTCCTTAACTACTTCTCTGCCTGCCTATGATGTTCAGAAGGTCTCTCTACCTCTTGCTCTTCCCCATTCTCTAGAGTGCTTTCTTGCCTATGCAGATATGCAAAGCAATAAATGTTTTGTGTACAAACATACTATGACAAGAAACATCTGCTCTGATCATGGAAAACATCACCTATTTTCAGCCTTCTTAAAAAAAGAAAAAGAAAAATCTATTCTTCTAATACTTTATCAGAGGAGTTAGTTTAATCTTCACCTTCTAAAACTCCTGGACTTTTGTGGGCGGCCACCTGGGCTGCCCTTCCAGCATGGCCAGCTGGAAAGAGAAACCAGCTCTAGCGCTGGGTGGCAAAACGTTGCACAGTGGGAAATTCTGGCATCCAGGATGATAACGTGAACAAGCTCAGAAACGTGGGGCTACACTGGCAAACTGGTGTAAGGGCTGGCGTGGAGGTGCTTCAGGTCAGTGTAACATAATTGCTTAGTGCAAAGGAACCAGGGTGTCTCTTTGCTTCTTGCTCTGTTTCACTGTCTCTACCTATTGGCCCTAAAAGACAAAAATCACACTGTTTTGTACTTTTCTCCTTGAAATTGTGTACACAGTATTGGGAGAACAAACCCCACTGCTCCGCCTTGCTGCCCTGTGACAGTGATACAGCACTGGTTCCAGTGTCAGCTGGCAGGAAACATCAGGGGCTTCCCCTTTTTACTTCCTCCTCTTCAGAGCACCTGCAAACAGCTAGGAAGCCACTTTTTTCTGGTTACACTTTTTTTCCCCCCCACTTTATTCAAAGGAATTGACCTCAAATCTGTCCTTATAGGACAGGTGACCTGATCTGCGTGCTCACCTATAGCAGTGGCTCTTCCATGGTCACCGCTGGAAAGCCTCTGCTCCCAGGCATGAAAAGAGACTTGTGTTTCCGCTGCTGATACTGCAGCACCCCTTGCCCACACGAAACCTACCCAAGAAACGTGTGGGAGCCAGCACTGAGAAGAGCAATTGCTGGAGGTCCCTGGTGCCCGTGCCCATGTGGGTATCCTGCCGTGCCAGACATGCTGCCAGCGCTGAGTGCCCGGGAAGCTCTCCCACCCCTCTGCAAGTCTGCTCTGAAGCACTGGGCAGTATCTTGAGCTCTGCTGGGAACCTTGATGGAAGCAATTTTGCAGGCACTGGGGCAGGCTGATGCAATTCTTGCTTCCCCCCCCCACCTCTTTGTAGCTCAGCAAAGGCCTGTCAGAGCCGGGAGCAGCGCGCAGCCCTCGCAGGGGCACTAAATAAAACACCTGGTGCTGCTCAATGGCTTCTCAATTCCCCTTGTGTTGCTGTTACAGGAATCATACTTTCTTTCTTCATTTGTATCTTTGCCCTCCCTACCCTTTTTCTTTTTAAAAAATCCACTGAGCGATTAGATTTGCAAATGAACGAGCAGGGAAGTGACAACAAAAGGGAGCTGGAGCTGAGGAGCGCAGGTATAATTACTGTAATTAACTCAAGCAGCAGGGGCACAGCCAGCGATGGGAGCATCGCTCAGAGATGCCGTGGGCGAGAGACGGGAGAGGAAGGATGGCCAGCCGCAGAGACCGTCCTCCGCCCCGCGGGTCCCTGCTGCCCGCCTGAGTGCTTTGATAAGAAAAGCATAATTGTGCCCTGTCCCTGCAGCGGAGCCGCTCGGACAGGCTGCGGGGACCCGCATCCCCATAGGCAAGGCGTAGTGGGAGATCCTTCTGTCTCGTACCAAAATTGCTCTGACCCTAAGGGGTCACCCCGAGCCCTCGTTTCCTATTGATCCCCAAAAGCAAGGGGTGCTCAGCGTCGGCAGGACCAGCCCCTCACCAGGCAGCCGGAGCCCGAGCGCTGGGAGGACAACCCTCCGCAGCTGAGGCCCTGCAGGAGGAGCTGGGGCAACCAGGGCCAGCTGACAGCCTCTCTCAAAAGCTCTTTAGCATCAAAATATGTTACTCATTGACTTTGCTAGGTGCTGGTCTGGGACTTTATAGTCGATCTAAGAAATGGCATTAATTATCCTCATCACTGGGAGACTGAATAGGGAGCATGACCCTCTGAATTTGGAGACAGTCGCCATGGGTCTGTGTGGACACACGTGCACTCCTGATCATCTTAACACTAGGAAAGTTTTATGATCGCTTAAGTAGTAAGGAATATGTCTTCGCCCTACTTTTCCTAATTATAGTCTTGGGGTCACTTTTTCTTCTCATGCTAGTACCCACATCCACAACCCGTGTCCTGTTCAACTTGTGAGCGCTGCAGGGCACGGTGTTCCCAGCATATAGTCCCTCCCCATTTCCAAGGGCGTGCTCTGCCCTCCAGCAGGACAGCCTGGAGTCTGCGAGTTTGCCTGTGGGACAGGTCCTGCAACAGCCCTGGCTCTTGTCGGCAGTGCTTCTCCTCCTCTTCTCATAAAGAGATGGGGGTTGATTTCAAACACAGGTTTTGCAAACGTTGGTTGCTGTTGGTCCTATGCTCAGAGTCTGAGGCTGATACTGGATTTAGGGTTTTACAATCTTTTTACATTATGACCTTAGCTTATTGTGTGAGTGCATAAGATTTAATGTAGGAGAGGTTTCCACCAGAAGACATTAAAACAAAAGCATCAACCCCCCAAAACCTCTTTATTTTTGGGACTGCCCAGACCAGCGAACCTGGGATATAAACGCTTTTCTTAGCCGGGGCTACTGAGCGAGAAGGCATGTGCAGCGAGCCGCGGGGCTCTGTGGCTCTGTAGTCACCCTGAGGAACTGTTACGCAGGCTTGTTAGAAGAGGACTGTGGGTTTTTTGCTGAAAGATTAATGTCTCAAGCTCTGTTCCACATAGGATTGAGACTACCTAGACGAGTGTCTGGTGTATTTAGAAAACAGATTTGCTGAAGCTGGGTAGGGACTGGTGTGCGCGTGTGTTTTGCTGCACTGTAAAAACTTCACAACTCTCCCTTTTCATTGTGAAAAATATCTGATACAAGGGAAGGGGAATGGAGAGTTCTCTTTTTAAACTTGCTACTACTGATCAAAAAAGCTATAGGAAATAGGATTGGAAGGGACTTTGAGAGATCATCCATTCCATCTCCTTGCCTCAGGCATGTTCAGCTACACCTCTTTTGCCCTTGACAATATTTTGACTGAGCTCTCGGCAATCTATTCCAGTGCTTCCCTATTCTTACCAGATTAAACCAAATCTGAAGTTAAACTTATCACCTCTTATTCACCATGGGCATGGAAAACAGATTATTCTTTTCCTTGTAGCAGCTATTCAGGTATTTGAAAACTGTTGTGGTGTCCTCCTCAAGTCGTCCTTTCTTTATCTAGGCATCCTCTGTCCTCTTACACTCTTGTTGGCCACAGATTCTAAATGTTTCACCATTCCCCTTCTTCTCTCCTGTCTTCTCTCCGATTGGCCTCTGTCTCAGAGTGGGACACCCAACACTGGATGTAATCCTTTAGGGAAAACCGTACATCACAGGTCTATCAGACTAACCTTAGTGTTGCTATATGATACTTGATTGTCTTGTGGTGGTGAGGCAGGTTTTTTACTGCTTTTCAGCTTGTGATGTACATTAACTTCCAGACCCCTTTCTGCAGAATTGTCACCTCGCCTGCTGTTCCTTTTTCTGTATTTATGAAGTTGATTATTCCTGCTTAAGTCTAATTATATGAATATGTCCTGGTTGAATTTCATCTTGTGTTCTCAGATCATTTGTCCAATTTGTTGTGATTGTCTTGTATTCTATTTCTGTCCTCCAGCGTATTCAGTCCCTCCCAGCTTGATGTCATCTGCAGATTTAATAAGTATACTCTTTATTCCATTATCCAAGTCATTAATGGAAACATTGACTAGTGCTGGACCCTCCAATGAACACCTGTAGGATCCACTCAATACATCTTTCATCTGGCAATGAAATAATGATAACTATTTTCAAGGAATGTTTTTCTAACCAAATGTTATTATCCCACAGCAGGTTCACCTAGACAATCTTTTCTTGAATATCGTGAGTCACATGTCAAAATGTCAAAAGCTTCACTAGAGTCGAGACATAGCACTCGCTGCCTCCCAAGCCCTCTTACTCTGTTGGAAAAGGAAACTAGATCACTGTGACTAGAGCTGCTCTTGCAAATCCACATCAGCTGTTACGCTTCTTTTAAGAATAACTCCTACTTTAGGTTCAGGGCCTGTCGTGTTGAAAGGATATGGCTCAGCACTTGAAACCAATAGCTCTCAGCAGCTTCAATATACTCATAAAAATCCACTTCATGCTTGGAGGTAGTTACTAATTATATTATTTATACGGAAGGGAAGGCTGAGTCCCAGGAAGCCCTGTTGACCTGACCAGTCGCATGCAGAGAAGGTTGAACCTAAGAACATAAGGAAGCTTGTCTGTAGGTTCTGGTCCAAAAATGTAACGCAGGTGAGCCAGGATGCATTCCCTAATAATGCACGTGGGCAGCACCATCCTGCAGCAGCACCAGCAGCTTGCTTCAGAGATGCATCCAGCAAATGGGACTGGTTGTGGCAACCAACCCCACCTGTGCTGGCCACTGGGCCACCTAACGGACACCATGTAGGGTCAGTGCTTAGAAGAAACAGTTAGCATAGACCCATACGCCCTACAGAAATAAATTGCATCCTAATCCAGGAATGAGGATTGGGTTGTGTATCACGGTCGCTCAGAAATGTCCTGGGCTGAGAGTTTGGGGAGGCACCTTGCTCCAGGCGTATCCTCTCTCCCTGTGCGTGCCCTGCTGCTGGCTTTGGTGGCATGTGGCCCTGTCCCCTCTGCCTTGTCTGAGGGAGATATGGGCACCATCTCTCTGCCTCAGGTGAGGAGTGGTGACCACGGGCTCTCCGGGCTGAGCGTTGGCACACCTGGGTGTGCTGCCGAGCACCTCGGCTACCTGCTAGCCCCAGGGCCGGCCTGCTGGATTGGGTTCCTCACCGCCTCCTGCAAACACAGGCGTTTACGTGCTGTACGTTCAGCAGGCAACTGTCAGGGAATCTCAAATTGCAACTGTCTACCTCTCTTGTTGGTGGGATAATTGGATGGTAAAAAGCAGAAATGCTGATTCCCCCACCCCACCAATAAGTGCATTTAGGTATTTTTAGCAAGCAAATGTGCCAAAATGCAGAAGCTACTAAATATAGAAAGTCTCAGCTTTTTTTTTTTTTCTTTTCTTTTCTTGAAATTTTATTGATGAGAACTCTGCCTCACGTACTTAGGAAAGAAATGAAGCAATTCAACAGCAATACATAATTTTTTCTGGTTTGGAGAAAATCTTTTGTTCTGACCCATTAATTCCCAGCTGTATTCCAACATCACACTGGGCGGTGTTAGTGTGTCTGAAGGGACTCTTTCATTTTAAAGTTAAGGTTTTCAGTTTCTCGGCTCTTTCTCAGGAAAGACTCACCTGTCACTGCACCATGTTGTGAGTGGGTGAGAGCTGGATGGAAAATTCAGGAGAAATGGAAGAAAAAAAATCATAACAACCAACACGTAGAACAGTCTCTTAGTCATCCTGGGGTTGTCCTCTTCATGCCTGTCCCTTGTCCATTTTTATATCTGAAGCCCTGATGCTGAAGTCAAGCCTTCATGTATATGTGTAGGATCAAGGGGCTCAGACTGGAGCTTTTCAGGGCAACGGTTCCCTAATTAGATGCTTGAAAAACTCATAGCACACTTTTAGAAATAATTAGAAAAATAAGGGCTGATGCAAATTTGTGACAAAATGGTGTGAGTCATCAAAATGTCATCAAATTACATGCAAAAATGTTATCCTGCTGCTTCTTAAATTGACTTTAAGGCCAGTAAATATCCTGTAAGTCAAGGGTGCTACTGAAGCATATAATAGTGCCACCAGAATTAGGATGGGTGTTTGCTGTGACAATAGATCAGGTGGCTAAAAGGCATCTAGTTTTCTTGTGGTTTATACTATTAGAAATTGAGAATACTTGCAAAGTAGAAAATAGGTGCTCTTTTATAAAGAGGAGAGCATCTGTCCATGGATACCAAAGAACTGCTTCCTTATGACTTATACTTTTTTTTCCTCAGATGTTTCTGTAGTTGGCACATTGTTTGGTTTAGCCAGAGCCTTTAAGGCAAAGCTGGGGAATGGTACCTGAAAAGTGTGAAGCGTTGCCCTTATTGGAGCTACCTGAATGTGGAAGGAACTTCTAGAAGTGCTTTTAGAAGAACAGGCTTTCCCAGCGTGCTAGGGAAGTGGGAGCTGGGTGTTGATGCGAGCAATTAAACCTTATTTCCCTTATCTACTGAAAACATCTTCCCTGGGCATAGACCTAGCAGCAGAGAACAAAATATGAACTGGGGAAGAGGGAAAGCAGTAGAGGCCCTTTCTTCACTCACTGGTGTGTAGCACCCTGGCCACACGCACCCTCTCGGGCCATACCTCTGTCAGAGCCGCACCGATTCTTGGTGCAATGCAAGACAGTGTGGTAAAGGCCCTGCTGCCTGGGAAGCTCTGCGCAGATCTCCGTGGAGATCTGTAGGATGCAGCCATCTTCTGGCTCAGTGCGTGTGGGCTCAGTGGTTGCAGGGCAGGGAGCGCTTCAAAGAAAATGACTGATGAGCACTTGGGTTTACACTTGTTCCCAGCTGGATTCAACTTGCTGCTTTCTCTGATGTACACCTCAGAGGGGACATCCCTGGGGAATGGACTCAAACAGAATCGGATGGGAGAGCAGGTATCAGCATGGAACAGAATCTGGGGGTCTGGCTTATTCAAATCATAGTGGTTTTGCGCAATTGCTGGCCAAAAAACTACTGTTCAGAGAGTTGGAGTTTGAACTTTGTTGTGACACTTATAGCACCACTCTCCTGTTTGGGTTCTCCGCTGGGTGATAATACTGTTGAATTCACACTTCAGCATGTCCCTTCATAGAAACTTGGCTTCTCTCTGCTATTCATTTGCCTGTTTTCATGAAACTTGTAAAAATATAATACCAGATGGAGATGCAGCCATGTCAAATATTTAGCTGAAATTTGCCCACAAATTTAAAAGCTGTGGGGAGGTGGGGGAGGCAGGAGGAATGGCAGGCTGCTGTAGTTGCAAGCAGGATATCTATGTGAGCCAGGCTTCTCCAGGAAGCAGGCTCTGCAAAGCCTTAGTGCGCTTAGGAGAAAGTCCTAAGCAGGCTCTTCCTTGCTCTTGCTGTTCGCTCCCAGAGGATGCCTTGCCTGCTTGGGAGACCTTGGGGATGGAGTCTTCTCCCCTTCATACTGTCAGCTCCGGCAGGGATTCCTATCTCGACATGCCACCATGGCCTTCATGATCCCCTTTCCCTAGCCATCTTGTACTCTTCCCTTCCCTGCATCGCTCTTCCTTCTCTCCTTCCAACAGCCGCTTATTCTTTCCCTCTCTGACCCCTCCTGCCACTTCTTCCTCCCCTCTTACAAAAAGCTGGTTTGGGGGGCAGCAGAGAGGGTTAAGCCTGTGAGGTCTCATGGCTGCAAAAGCGTTGGTGGCCTCATGTGTGGTAAAGTGCCTTTTTGGCATGCAGAGCTGTGAGCAGCCTCCCTCTCCCCCTTCTCCTCCTCAGGCTCTGCGCCAGTGGGCAAGCATTTGCAAAGCAAAATTACAGAGCTCTCTGGGTAATGATCTGCCCGTTCTGTACAGCAGGTGGCTGGAGGCTGAATCCACACCACTCCCTCTCAGATCTATTCCCATGCACATCAGGAAGAGATGGTTATTCCTCCCTTAGAGCTGCTTCCAGCCGAGTGAGGCCAGGGGAGTCACCCTCCCCACAGGAGGACACCATGGGGGTGACCTTCTCTCTGTAAACAGATGCAGTGGGCTCTGACCCAAAATGCCAGACTGGAATGCCAGCCATGTGCATGGGCAGAAAGGAGGTGGCATCTTCGCTCCGACTTGTACAACGTGGTTGTGCAAGACAGCAGCGTCACTTCCCGCTTGCCTATTCCTCTCTGGGTGTCGAGGGCAGAGATGGGGAATTAGAGTCCACTGGACAGGACATTTGTAAAACCCCTGTAAGTTAGACCCCATGAGTCTTACACTGACTGCCGGGACTCATCAAACTCTGCTTGGAGGCTGGCTCGACTTCCCTGCAAAGCTTCAGGATAGCCTACAGTGCTCACTTCTAATCATAACTGCTTAACCTGTTGCATTTATCTGTATTTCCTCTGCCTTTTGCTTACCCAAAGAAAGGCTCAGCAGGTGTGTACTCAGGCTGCAGGCTTACCAGTGAACAGGCTAATCCCAGCTGCGCTCCATCCATGCGATTCCCTCTCTCCCTTTCCCTTTTCCATACTGCTGATGAAGGCTTCCTATACTGATGCCATCCCGCTTTCCCTTTCTGCCCTGCCAAACCCTTCCTGTAGCAACAGCAACAATACAGCAACCTGCAGGATTCGCTTTCATTGTTTTGGGAAGCACAGTGTGGCCAGCAGGTGGAGGGAGGTCATCCTCCCCCTCTGCTCTGCCTTGGNCCAGGAGGAGGGAAGGAGTGTCAGATCCCAGGCAAAGAAGAGCACAAGTCTCCTAAACATGTCAGATCCACTTCCTTTTGGCTGCTGGGAATAAAATAAGAAACTGAGCATTAGGTAGATGAAACTATTTATCTCTTACACTGTTAGGAAGGATGGGTGCTGTGTGCTGCTCTGGGTAACAACCCAACCTGGATCTCTACACCCATTTTGTCCTCTGAGACTCTTGATACTCTCTCTTCCCAGAAGTTATCCCGATAGGAAACCCTTATCCACATTTATCTTGCAAGATAAATATTTAATAAACATAGACAAATACTGTTAAAGGGCATTCTGAGACATTAAGTTATTCCCCTAAGCAATAGAACAAACAAAGCAACTTCATTAGCAGTAATAAATAACGTAGTGTCTGCCTTTGGGCAAAAGAACCAGGCTTGCTCAGGTAAGCCAGGGTTGCTGGGGACTGGGATGGACCAAATTATACTTACAAGGATGGAGGCTCTCCTGCGGCATGAAGGTGAAATTCTCCTTGAGGAGGACTTCAGCCTGGTCCCTGCAGAAAACCTGTGTGGCCACGGAAGTGACACATAAATCTGGAGTCCCAGATTGATGGCCCTGTCACGACTCCCAGAGGCAGTCAGTATGTCTGGAGGAAAAGACGCAAATGCTGCCGTCCCAGTGCGGCTGCCTCTGGGGCTCCAGGTTCCTTCTCATGCCTTTTCACTTCTGCATGAAATGAAAACCCAGTGAGCAGTAACTTCAGAACAGCAGACAGAGAAAGACCGGGTGAAATGGGGGATAATAGGAGCGTGGATTGTAGTGAAAAAGGAAGTGAGGGGGGAAAAAAAGACCGTGGGGAGGGGGTGAGTCGATGGGACAGAAATCTGTGAGTTACAACCTTTTCCTAGTTTCCCTGCGGAAGTTTTGTTCTTTTTAACACAGTGTGGGTCCTGTAAGGAATCACATATGATAGAGCACATCTTTATTTAAGATTGGTGCAAGAAGTACTTTAAAATTTCTATAATCTGATAAAATATTACAAGTATTGCAATATTTTCCCTGTCTCTTCTATCTTCTCCCTGGTGATCTTAAAGCACATTGCAAGTTTTCCATTCATTAAGTTTCCCAGCATCTTTGTAGGTCAGGCTTATCTCTCATTTACAGATAGCAAAATCTACACTAAAAGTTCAGATGGCTAAGCTGGGAAAATGACCCGGCATCCCAGGCCCCAGCAATGCTGGTTACCTTGAAGCCTGTCCATGGAGGCAGTCCCCTGTGCAGCTGTACAGCAGGGGCAGTGACTTGTGCAGAGCCCAGGGAAGAGCTGAGGAGGAGGAGGTTTGTGGTGCTCCGTGCTTGTGCACCGCTACCTTGTTTTTGCACCGGCACCTCATGGGAGAGCTTCATTAGCTGGCATGAGGCTGGCCCCAGCGCAGATCCAGCCACATGAGCAGTCCCCAGAGGGAGCTGTTAAGTGTTTAGGACACTGCCACTTTGGGCTTTGAAGTCTGTGGTTGTGCTAAGGGCAGGTCCCTCTTCGCTGGGGCTGCCTGAGCTGGCTCTGGCTCCTCCAGCTCTTCTCCAGTCCATGTGTTCCTGTCATCTCTGCAACGCTCAGCCCAGAAACGCTGCTGCCAGCGAGTGGGGCACCTGCATGCGCTGCCTTGTCGGTGGCAGCAAGGCAAGGGGGCCTTGGCCAGTGCTCATTTTGCTCTTGGCACTATCATCCTGAGGAGAAAATATTGCAGCACTGGTATAGAGAGGTCTGTCTCCCTCAGCACATGATGTACCTCTGGCAGATGAAAATTTGGTACTTTCAACGCAAGAAAAGGTGAAGCTAGGGATGGGTAATTTGTTCCCTTTGGACCCCTCCCCTATCTCTTTCTTTTTTGAGAACAGTGGCTTCTCTACCTCTCTTTGCTGCTGGACAGCCCTGTCACAGCCTGTTAAGTCAACAGCATCTTGCAGCACTGCCCTGGTGCTCCCCGTGCTCCCTTGTGCAGGCAGACTCTGTGAGTGTGTGTGTGCTGGAAAAGGACTGAGGGTATTCAGGCCAGATGCCTGTCCTGGGAGACTATTCCTGACTAGCTTGGCCATGCTGGGCCAACAGAGGTGGTTTGGTGGTGACCCTTGAGGGCAGCGAGTGGGTTGTTTGCAGTCCTGTTCTGGGTCACCTTATCTCCGAGATTGTCACCAACAGCCCCCCTCAGCCCTTGGCTGAACGGCTCCCCTCATTGCTAGGATACTGGTAGAGAGCAGCAATGTGGGGCTTGACGCAACATCGCTCCTGTGGTCCGAGATCAGGCAGGCTTCCTGCACCCAGGGAGCGCCAGCTGCTGACTCGGGACTCGGATCTTTTCTGTGTCCAAAGAGAGAAGACAGGATCAGATTTTGATTTCGGATAGAGCTGCACTAAGCCAGAACCATTGGTCTTCGGTAAACCAGAGCTGGCGTGGGTCCTTAGGGCTATCAAAGCAGTACAATTTCACCAGTGTTAAATTCTCCTCAAAACTAAAGATGTTCCCACCCCCTGGGAGGACGCACTGTAGAGCCAAGTCAGTCTGGCTTGGAAATGTGTATTCAGTCTGGATCCTGGTCCTCTCCCCCAACTGCTCTGCAGCATGCTCTCCCAAAAGTGATTCTTCTCAATCCCCAGCACATGTGCCACTGAATAAGGAACAGGAGATGCTGCCAGAGTTCACACTGAGTGCCACAGGGATCTAGAATAAATACTGCCATGTAATAGATTTTTATCCACTGCCTTGCCGTAATCCCCATCTGAATCCCTTCCAAATTGCAGTCAGGCGGCTGTTTGTACAAGTCAAACATTGATTCAGCTGCTCTCGAAAGGGATTCGGGGAGCGCAGGCTGGAGGGAGTGCTAGCCAGGGAGCTGGAACAATGGGATTTATTTGTTAGGTGCCCAAGGGTTAAACTCTTTTCACAGTGCCCAGCACTAGAGTATCTCCCCTTTCCACACACAAGTAGGAGGTATTCACAGAAAGGATAACTGCTTAAGCAGTGAGCCTGGCACCTCGAGGAGCTCTTCTGTCCCTGATGGGCAGAGCTGTGGAGGGCAGGATTACAGCTGCCCATGGCTGGCTTGTAGGGGCTGTGGGCTGGGAGACCTCCTTGCAGTGCTGGGTAGCCACCAGCTCCTCTGAGGTCAGAGCAAACCATGGTTTCCTCAGCATCCCGGGTAGCATGTGTGGAGCTTTTCTTCTTGGGTTGTACCTGGAGCTTCAAATATTCCCTTGTCAAAACCCTTGTCTAGGATTGCTCTTCCTCCTAGGGGTGCTGGGTGGCAGGGGCATGGCCTGGTGCCCAGCACATGGGGCCTCTCACAGGTTTCCTTTGCCCATCTCAGAGCTGTATGAAGGGAAGAAGTCAAGAAAATGTCCTAGACAGTGACTGCCAGCGCCACTCTGCTCACACTATCTGTCTTTCTTAGCATTTGGAAGGATTTTTCTCAGGAACAGACCTTTCAACCCCTCACCGTGTTTTATTTCTACTTCATTTCCTGCCTCCTGGATGGGCTTCAGCATTGTGCTCTTCTCTTTGTTTAACACTTCCCTGTCATTGGCAGGGTCAAAGCACAGGGCTGTCACCGACATCGGAGGCCTTGGCCCTTGGGATTGAGACAGTTTTGGGCAGCTTGTACAGGAGTACATGTGCTCTGGTTCAGGCCAGCTCCCCACACCAGCCTCCCAGCAGCCAGAATGATGGAGGGCTACAGTGAACGCTGAGCAAGACACTCTTGCTTTACCGGTGGTGACTTCTGCAGGGCTCAGCCTCTTACAGAGTGCTTCCATCCCCATGCCATCCTCAAGAGCAAGGTAGGAAATCCAGCAGAGCCAGTTGCAGGCTGATTAAGCATATCCTACTTCCATAGACTGGGACAGGCTGGAAAGAAACGTTGTGGTGGATTATAGGTCAGTGGGGTAGGGACCAGTTCTTGGCCTGTGCTTTCTACAGCGCTGAGCCCAGAACTTAGTCATTAGTGAGTAATTTCACAAATCCTCTTTCCTTTCTGCTTGCTGCAGATGGCCATGCTTGCCACTTACAAGGGTCCTGCTGGTGCTGAATTAGCTATGCAGCATCTCCAGCGGCTTAAGAGCTTGGTGGAGGTGTTCTCCATGGTCCCAATGGTTCGCACATTATTTGTGAGCACAAAGATCTTGGAGATCATGCTGTATGGTTCTAGGCACTGGTCCTAGGTACTAGTCCTCCGCACTACAGCCTCGGGTCAGCAGCCACTACAACTGCCTGCAGCAGAGCAAAATGAACAAGACAGGGGTAAGCAGGAAGTGAGGATGTGAAGTCCCTGAATGATGCTGAACTGGCAATGATGGTCTGCTGGAGCAGGGGAAAGAAATTTCCCTGGCAGTTGATCACCAACAGACAAATCGGAGATGTTCAGTCTAACCAAAGCCAGATCTGAACGAAATCTCAAGTTGAGCCTAGGACGAGTGTTGAGCTATCAGTGAAGTGGCTGAAGAGTTTCTAGGTGGGGTATTTAGGCTCATTTCCACACCTGCAGCAAACAGGCAGGATTATGGTGCCAGCCAGAGTGGCTGCAGTTCAGGGGCTGGGGCAGCCATGTGTAAGGGAGCAGGGGGATTGCTGGCAGCGCTTGGCTCCTACTTGGCTTGATCTTCACAGATCAAGTTGAAATTCATTGAGGGAGAGGAAACAAATTAATCACCTGATTCACGGAGAATCCTGCTGCAACCAGACTGGCCACAGACTCAGGGTCATCTCAGGCTGGGGAGGGAAGAGGAACGAGGCTGCCCACTCTTCAGGAGAGTGAGAGCGAGAGGCTTAAGGCTCCTCAGTGCTAGAGAAAGTAACGGAGTGCCCTGAAGCTCACAGCCCTGCTTGAAAATGATGGAGGCTGACAGATCTGGGATTAATCTAAAGGTTTCAGCTCTCTGAGCACCAAGTGGAAATTCGCCTGGAAACCACAGCGCAGGAGCTCAGTGTGACGAAAGCACTAACTGGGAGGGGGAAGGCATAAGCACGCATGGGTCAGATACTGCCTGATTATGCATGAAAGCCAGAGCCCTTGCCTCTTGCTCTCCCAGCCATGTGTTTGGGTAGGGAGGGAAGGCATTCAGTGCTAATAAGAGCATTAAAAAAATAGGCCACTTATTTTTTGTATGTTAGGCAGACATACAGGCTCTGCTGTGGGTACAGCTTTGCATTGCTAATTAGGTATAGAGGCAAAGCTACACTCTCAATACTCAGCACTCCTGATGTACCTGGTCACAATCTTGGAGCAGATGTGTGTTTGGCTGGGTTGGGCAGTCAGCACAAATACAGGCTGTAGTTTTGCCTGTGCAGGCATTTGTAGATGCTAGATTAGGTGTGCAGGATGGGAAGGCAGAGTGGGAGGCTGGCTAAGAGCTGGAGCCAAGGTGTGCTCTGCGGATGAAGACTTGGACTTCTCTTGCTCAGTTTGTCTAGCTGAATAAGGGAAAGGCTATCTCGTATCTTTCCTGTCAGGTTAGGATCTCTTGCTCAGTCCTGAATGTGGAAGACGAGGGCACTTCTTTTAATCTGGCTCAACATCCATTAAAACTCATGCTTTAGCCCACAGAGTTATGGGGGCATACCAACATTCATACTACTTACATGAGCAGTCTGCATGGAAGGATGTTACATGGACATGCATATGCCTCCCCTTGCCCACAGACACCAATTGCCTTCAGCTGAAGCTGATGAAAGTCTTTTCTCAGTGTGAGAAACCCAAAAATTCTCATACATCCTGCACTACGTGAGCCTCTGAGTATTAGCGCAGCTGTCATGATACTTAGCCACATCTGCATGTTCATGTCTTCATATCCGATTCCAATAAAAGAACGCCATCATCCCTGTTGCTCACATGAAAAGACTGAATGCATCGCAGTGCACAGTCTTTACTCCTTTCAGTTAGCTTGCTCTATAAATACATAACCCATGGTGAGCGGGCATGTGTAATATATACCTGTGTACGCTTCTGCTAAGCGCTGCGGATGGAATTGCTGATCTAATTATTTTAAAGTCACTGGGCTACATCTTCTGCAGTAGATACAAATTGGTGCAGCACAGTGGTGTTACCAGTGAGAATTCAGCCCATAATGCTGATCTATAATAGAAACTTGTTTGTGTTTCTGAAAAGGGGATGTCTTTTGAGTGTGCAATCAAATTGGTATTCTTATCCAGGCTTCTGCATGGTATGATTGTAATTTCAAGACTATAATTGTTATTAAATTATTAAATAATGTATAGCGGAAGGTGAGTTTAAGGTTGTGGTGTGATTTTTATCTCTTTGATGTGATATTGTCAAACTGAAATCAGCATGGTAATATGTCCCAGTGCACAAACTGGATAGGTAGCAGACATGAACGAACACGGGCACGGTTTCAGACAAACCAGCCAAATCTGAACACATGTCTTCTTCTAAGAAAGGAGTTTAGGAGAAATAATTTTCAGCTCCATGATCCACACACCCAGTCATTATCACAGACATTATGATGGTCTCTCCCTGCTTGTATTTTAGAAAAGCTCAAAGGCTGAAATGCAATACAGTCATTGCTAATTCAGAGTAAGTGGGCGACACTGCAGCTGGTGTCTGTTTGCCCATCTGATATATGAATAGCAATCGATTTGGATTTTTTCTCTAAGCATGATGTGACATTGAGTATGAGATCATTGCCAGATCTCCGTGAAGAATTATGCTTGGTTTCACTAGAAGACTGATGCAGCTTGGTCACCCTACTTATGGGTGAAGCATACAGTCCCCTCCAGCCTGGGGAGCGGTTTTGCCATTGGCATCTTCCTCAGTATTTAGCTTTAGAAACTCTAACAACTTGTAGCAAGAAAAGGAAATAAATGCTCCAGTTCTGATTCCAGTACTAGATGAATTTCCAGTAAATATATGCTAATATTCATCCTAGGTTTATTTTATGACCTTATTTTTGTTCTTTTTCCATTTAGATTTAACTCCTGTAACACTTTATCTCTTCTTCAGAGAGTCTGCCAAGATTTGGAGGTGATTGTCTTTTTATTTTGCTATCATATGGTTATTATGTATAACGTATGGTTAGTTAATGGTAATATTATTAATTGCTATCACAAACATCTTGTAGCATGGGTACACCAAGTGAGCTTTACAGCTATTTCAAACTCGTTTTATTTTAACTTATAAATCAGCTCCTTCACTCCCATCATCATTGATTGCTCTTTCCTGAAGTCTGTTCTAAGCTGTTAATCTCATTCAGGGACTGAGGTTTGGGGGGAAGCCCTTTCCACGATCGAGTTGACAGCAAGTCTGCTGCTTCGAGATCTTAGGAGACAAAGCACCACGTGAGCACTACATACTGTTGGGAACATCAGAGAAGTAACTGTGAAACGGCACTGCGGCTTGTGTTTATTCTCTCTCGGTGGTGTCTGCATTAAAGCACTTCGTTTACAAGCGATGACAGATTCGTTCTCTGCTGCAAGCTCTGCCTGAAGGCAGGAGGCCAGTGTGTGATGGAGAACACAGAGTTTCTCAGAGTGAAACACTGCCTTTGCTTTCTTACAGCGCACAGTTTTGAGGAGGAAATTCTTTGGCTTGATGTATAAGTACTGGAGACAGAGTCAGTGATGCTGGGAAGAATTCAGGGGTGGGAGGGAGGTAAAAGGGCTTGGATGAATCAATAACAAACTTGAATCTGTGATCAAAACATGGAGTGACATGCATGCCTCTTTCCCCTCCCTGCTGCTGTCTGTGCCAGACTTGGATACAGCTCGCGGAGGCTGGGGAGTTAGATCTTTTTTAGCAAGTGACTTTGCATCTCTACACTATCTCCACATATGGAGATATAGTGTGCCAGTCCCTAGGATGATGTGACGTAACAAGTGAAGAGACATGAGACCTCTAAAGCTCACGTAAGAGAACATGTCCGATTTCTTTCTTCCTTTTCCAGTATGTGTGGAGCGAGCCGTACTGCAGACAGGCTCTCCAGCAGGGGAATGGCAGAGCTCAAGTTTGGCTGGCTCCTGTTTTTTTCTGCACTTGCACATTAGTTTGGAAACAAGCTGGGCTGCTGAGAACTGAGTTTTGGTGCATTTCTTCAGCCCATGCTGCTGTTTCAATATTGGCCTTCCTTGCTTAGCTTCTTCTGTGTCTCCCACCGCGGGTGGTTAGAGGCCAGCACTGCTCCCCTGCCCTCTGCCAAGCCTGATGCTCTGTGGCAGGACTTCTGGTGTTGCCTCTCCCAGGTAGAGCTGGAGATACCGCCACTGTGTTGGCTCTTTCCTGTCCAGTCCCTGCCAGGGTGACAAAGGCAGCACTTACAGCAAATGTTGGCTCTTGCAAAAGCTCTGAAAAGTTGGGAGGAAAGCAGTAAAGTGCATCAGAAGCAAAAAAGGCTGTCATCTCGGGCCCTTGGCTGGCTGGATGTCTGCTTGCTGGTGTGAGATCACTGTTGAATTTTGAAGACATGTTTTTCGAGCTGCTATAATGCTCTAGACTCAAAGTTTTGGCTTTGTGCTGCTAATACCATGATTTTGCATCATCAATCTGGTAGAAATTAATTTGTGACATTGCAATGGAATTAAAAACAGAGAAGAAAGTGGTTGCGACTTAGCCTCCGTGTACACGACTTTTGAAAGCAGGCTTCGATTCCTGCAAGGCCTGGCTTCCAGAGGAAGCTCCCCTGGCCTCACACCTATCTCTGAGGCTAAGTCTGGAAAATACTCCACTGAGGCAGTGAACACAGCAGCAGTTTATACAGAGCTTGGGTAAGGTTTTCCAGCTATGGGAATGCTCTGGTGGTTGCAGTCAAAAATCTGATGACTGTAAGTGGTGACAAAAGCAGGCTGAGATCAAGTCCCCAAATCTAACACTGTACTCTGAAGTAGTTTAAATCTAGCTTTATTTTGGCCCCATGAGACCTAATTTGCAGGATACTCCAAGTCTACGCTCTGGCCCCAATCACTGCTTGCTGTGGGAGTACACTGAGTGAAGAAGTTGTTTTCACAGTCCTGCTTGTACCTTGGTGCCCTCTTCTGCCACCACCATCGCTCCTGTCTGGGCATCACTGGCGTGAGCCTGTAGCTGAGGCTTTTGTTGATCGATTGGAGGTGAGAAAAAATACTCTGTCCCTGGTTGTGTAAGTGCATGAGAGCACCCAGCTGTCACCAGGTGTTCAGACAATAAATCACCTGCATTTACTCCCTGGATGAGTCTGTAAAGCTGGAAGTGCGACAGCAGGCTGTGTCAGTGATGGAGAGTCACCCACAAATATGGATGCAGTGGGAGCACCATGTCAAAGTTTCTCCTTGAACTCTACTAACATCCAAGCCAACATGTGGGAAGGTGCTAAATGGGGAGGAGAAGCTGTCATACTCACAGCTGGTGTAGCTGGTGTCTCTGATGTAGGCCATGTGCTGGACTTGGCTGTAGTGAAGTTTCTCCAGAGTTTGACGTTGTTTGACAGGTCTGAGTTTGCACCAGTGTTTGGGAAGCTCAGCAGAGGTGGCAGTGGTGCAGAGTGCAGGAATCACTGCTCGCAGCTGCTGCCTTCTCAAGAGCCTTTGAAATTGAAGCCAATGAGCAAAGCATCATATGAAAAAGGATAGCATCTAGGACTTTTCATCTTCATAGCAGTTCAGAAATATTACCCAAATAAATCTTCCTACAGTGTTGGACTCCATGCTTACCTTCACTGTCAAATGGATATTTTCTCTCTGTGCATGCCTTAGTTTCCCTCTTGTCCAGTGGCAAGAATAAGACACTGTCTATTAGCATGAAGGACTTTGAGAGCCCTATATTAAATGCTTAGCATTATTGTTATTTATTGAGACTTGTCTGATGATAGGCAGGGATGAAAATTAAGAGGATAAATATGACAAAAACTAAAACCCAGCCAACATTTTCACTTAATTAGCTCATGATACCTACTAGCGAAGGAAAAGCAGTCTTTTCCAAAGGCCATTCACTTCTCCTTGAGTAGAACTTCTTTCTGATATGTTGTAATACAGCCATACCCAGAATGAAATCAGTTCCTTCTTTGGCTGACGCCTCATCTCAGGCCTTTCTGGAAAAAATTGTTGTCATTTATATTAATTTGGATAGTAAAATCAGTCTTTTGTGTTTATTAGAACTTAAGCAATTTGGGCATCTCTATTTAACCAATGAGCATTGATTTTCCTATTTATTTGGTGGAGAAACCGAGACATAATGTGGAGAAATGACACCCCCAGCATCATCCACTGAGTCACTGTCACTGCTCCGATCAGCAGTAGGGATTCTTCACCTTCCAAGTCATCAGAAAACTAATCCTTATTTTATACACCAGGACAGTTTAGAGTTACTGACATTTAGCTGTTTAGCTATCAAAGACCTGAGCAAGAATTTAGCAGAACACTGAAAGACATTAGTTGCCTTTCTGGAGAACAGAAATATTTGCATCACAGTATATTAAAAATATGCACCGGTTAGCTGTTGTTTAGTGTTTAGAAAGAATTTTCTGATAGGCAACTTGTTAAATAGTTTTTTTTTTTAACTTGTTGATTGAAGTTTCCTCTCAAGCATCGGTTACTTACAAACACGGAAGATATGAATAAGATGGACCAACAGACCCATTAGATATGAAGATTCCTGTGTTTTCTTTAATGTAGAGGTGCTGCCTATAAAATGAACCTCTCCAACATATCGTGTGTTGTCATGATTTTGGTCACTCTGTATGCTACAGTCTTTGAAGCTTATAGTCTTGATTAAAGAAAATAATGCTGGTTTCTCGTCCATTTTATACCATTATATGCTGTCCTGAGCCAGAGTTGGAGCCTTGCAATGGTCTAAGTATAGTCGGTTGTGCCTTGGGGCAGGGGGATGGATTATACAATCCTTGAAGTTTCCCTTCCAGATCTATTTTGTGTGATTGCAATGCACATGCACCTTGGAGGAGTAACTGACCCGCAGCCCCACGGCACTGTCTCCACCAACCCTTCCCTTGGTGCCTCCTTTCTAGATGCAAAGCCCTCATCCATTCTCTACCCTTGTCTGCAGCTCTCTACTTCTCCATAAGCGGCTGCAAAATCACTGCCGTGGTAATAGTTGCTGCCTGTTCCCCTGGCATAACTGTGTCCCCCACCCTGTGGTAGGGCACCCTGAGCCAGAAGGAAGATGCTCCAGAAGCAGAGTCAGCTTTTTTCTGCTGCTGAGCTGTGCTCCAGCCCCCCTTCCCTTGTTGCTGCTGGTGAGGTAGCAATTATGCTCCCATTGATTCCTCCTCCCCAGGAATCACCCCGCGCACACCGGCACACTGTCACAATCAATAGCCCAGCCCTTGTGCAGAGGCGGCAAAGGGGCCAAAGAGGCAATTTGCTCACTGGACAGGCTATGATGAAATAATATTGTGTCAGGAGGTGAAGCGGCAGAGCAGCTGGCACTAAAGATTTCCCTCTGTGGCCATAGGGTAAACTAGGGCTGGGTGGGATTTAAAGTCAGACTCAATAGCTGCTGCTTAGATCCTGCTGGAGATAAAGTGCAACTGAAAGAACGTGAGGAAATGATTGTTTAGGAAACAGAAAATGATGTGGGTCTTTAAACCCATTACTTCAAAATCATTCTGATGGGGAAGGAAAGGAGGCGATAAAATACTTTTCATTTTTGACCTCTAGCTGATAGGTATTAAATACATACAGGGTTCATTGTAGACAAAACTTGAGGCTTCCAACAGCCAAGATCAATCAATTAGTTTATTAGTAAAAGACAAATATTGCATTGAAAAAAAGGAGGCACTCGCCTTGACATCCCTGCTGTCATCCTGTGTTAGAGGCATATTACAAATTAGGCAATCAAAGGTACCACTTAGATTTTCTGCCAATTTTTGACAGACGAGGCAAGGGGAGTTTCAAGACTTCTCTGAAACGTTTTTGTCTTGTTTTGAGTAGCCCCTTGACGTTGTATCTCAAATTAAGTGAGCAAATATCTTTATGCCTGTTACTCCCTGATGCGAAGCTCATGTTTGATATGTGATACTTATCTCTCCCATGTAAAGTATATTACAGTCTTCAGCTTTGCTGAGCGTAAGCAGAGGGCACTGTGGGTGCTGCTTAGCTCAAGAGCCTTGGTGCCCATACTGCCCATTTGTACCCACTGCCCTCTTCTACACATGTATCAAGTACTTAGAAATGCATACAATTACTTAGAAACACAATACTGATCTCTATCATGGAATCTATGTTAACGTATTTATACAGAACAAAAGCAGAGGTTAGTGTAAGCATCAAAACCACTGGTAACAAGGTCTTCAGTCAAAGGTGGGTTCACAGGAAAAGGTGGCTTAGTGGTTAGACCTGGGAAACTGCCTGAAGACTGCTGCTGCTCCCAGCTCCACCTCGCACACACTTGTGCCACCCCAGGCACGTTATTTAGGAGAGATTTTTCAAAAGTGCCCAGTTATCTGGAGTGCCTCATTAGTGATAAGCCAAGTGTGGAGCACCTACAGATGCCCCTCCATCAGCAGGACCTAGCAAGGCTCTGCACATCTGCTCACCGAGTCAGCTTGCAGTTTGGCGTCTCATAATGGGGGCTTTCTGCTTTCAGCGCTTCTCAGTTTCCACCTCTGAGAAATGCAGGCAACGCTGCAGGAGACGAACAGCTTAGTGGGAAGCCTAGAGGCCAAACCAGCCTGTTCACACTACACGGCAGCAGGGAAACCTTGGGTGACTTGGTACTTCTGCGGAAACCTGGGCCTTAGGTACTGTCGCAGGCTGCTCACTCCAGCCGTGTGGAGAAGCCCTTGTGGTTTCCTGCAGCCTCCCCCCAGCCCATGGTTTCTCTAGGGCAATGCTCTCAGGCCCCTGGATGCCTTCTGCTGGCTCTACGGCGTACAGATTAATAGTGCTCCACAATCATCCTGTGCAAATGCAACACAGGGCTGCTTGCCCCTTTGCGAATAAATGGGGGCAGCATGTTTGAGCTGGGCCCGGCAATGCAGGGAGCAGTTCCCTGGCAAGCGGGCAGCACTTGGCTCTGCAGAGGGAGAGGGCGAAGCATGATCCACCCTCTCTGTGCCGTACAGCTCCCACCTTCGCCAGTCTAATGGTGCTTATTTGTCGGAATAATTTCCTTTGCGCAGAAAGGAAAACCCAGCCATATGCAAGCCCGACATCTGCTCGGCAGGCTGCCTCTGCTTGGCACTTGCCAGCCTGCGGCACAACACTGTTTGCTGGACCCTATGCCGCTCGCCCCGGGTGCTTTGCAGCAGCGCTGGATGCAGTGCGATAAGGGTCAGGGGTGCATACACCTCCCGCCAGCAGGCTCGGAATGGTGGCATCCCAGCCTAAAGCAAAGCCTCTGGGTGGTTGCATAGGGATGTGAGCAGGGACTGGCAAGCTGAGGCCAGAGGGCTCTGCCAGGGCACATTTCCTCCCTGTCCACAGGGGATAGGAGGAGTTGGGCAGAGGGGCTGGTAGCTGATGGGCATTCGGCTGCATTGCCAAGGGCATGCTACGAGAACATGGACAATGGCTCTCTTTTTCTTTGGGGTAGTTCCTACCTGGAAATTCATTTAACAAGGCATTTGAAGATTGTTCTTCTTTACAGTGCAAATGGATCTGACTCAAATCCCTAAATGCCAACACTTTTTTGGGTACTGATTTAGCTATGGGTGTGACACTAATGTCTCCCCCTCTCCAAAAGACTGTGGTTATGTTAAGCCATAGCACATCCCTGCCTGGGGGAAAGGGGCAAAAGGAATGGGTTCCCGTGCAAGGCAGGAAAGCTCTGCCCCAACCGTGGGGCAGCATCAGCCCCTGAGATGCAGGGGGCATCGGTGGGGAGCAGGTCTCCCCTGCTTGAACTGAAGATCCCATGCCTCTTATCTGTATTTGTGCAGTGATGAGGGCTTTCCACTAGAGAGAGACATGAGTACACACAGAAAACCTGTTTGCTATTTGTGTCACACAGTCCACCTGGCCAACATGGTGCAAAAGGGAATGGCTGGAGCTGATCATGAAATGAACTTTTTCGCCACGCTAAAATTTGTATTTGTCTTTTCTGGCTGAAACTTGTCTTCAAGACTTTTGGGTTTTGACAAAGAAAATCCTAATGTTTTTTTTCATTCTTGCTTAAAAAGAAATATTGTTTTTAGTTCTTTCAGTAGAGGCCAAAATATATTCAAATATTGGACAGTCTTACAAAAAAATCAAGAAACTTGCCAAAAATATTTTTATTAGAAATACATTTCTAGAGAAAATTTTCAGCTGGTTGCTCTTTATCTGACAGGGAGATGGGTATTACCCAGGAAAAAATTGGTAATTCTCATGTACCTTTTTGTCTCTGTAGACAAAAACACTATTCAGTGACCTCTGAAATATGAAAAGCCGTGGGAGGACTATGGCGACTATTGAACACATTGTGTTTCAAGAGCAGAAGAATAGCTTTCTTAGTTGAAACTCTCAGGGAAAGAGAAATGTGGCCAAGGACAGCGGTGTCAATATTTCTATATTTATGTGTCATGCCTTAATCCTTGCAGGCATCCAGGCCTGTGCTTTGCACACCAGAGGGAGCTGGTCCTCTCCACTGTTTCTTACCAGAAGACCTGTGCAGCCAGCAGCACCAAACCTTCTTAGCATGGTGTTGGAGCAGTGCCCATTTGGAGGTAAGAGCACCGTTGAGTGAGATGCCTTTGGCACATGATGTATTGCTATATGTATATAGTGTAGGGTTTACTTTGGGGTCCCTTGCAGCTGTGAGTGTGTAGGGTGTGTAGCACCTAACACTGCTTTGGCTGGGATTTCTGGTGAGCATACAACTCGGGATGGCAGGGCTGTGAGTCACACATTTTCATCTATTTTTGGGTCCTGTTTGTGAATGCTTTCCCCCGTGGTATATGGGTGGTTGAAGGAAACACACACATGCACGCTTCACATACTGCAAATAGAAAGTCTGCATTTAAAGGCCTCCTGTTGCTTTCTTGCAGACTGTGCCAAGCTGCAATCTGCTATTCTTAATAAACACACTCTCCTGGGGTGTTGCTCACTGGGAACAGATGGTCCCATGGGGGACAGATGGCCCCAGAGCTGGGAATTTCCAGGGGTTTTTGGTGGGAGATAGGATCCCACCCTTTACCTCAAAAGCCATCCCAAAGGCAGAGTGAGAGCATCCTCCTCTGATATGTTTGTAATTCCATGAAGAATTCCTCTTCATTGCCATCAGCTGTGAGTGGGTAGGTCACAATCACAGGCCATGCTGAAGCAGGGGGTTCCAACATAGTGTCCTCCTTTCTGCTGAAGATAGAAGAAATCCAAGGAGTGAAGAGGGAAATAGGTTAAAAACATAGACTCAAAGACCACAAAATAAGGGCCTTTTTCTTTGGTACCTTCCAAATGGCTTCTTGCCCCCACGTATGCCTCCTGTACTACCTAGGGTAAGACTATCGCAGATCTCCATCACGATTGGAGTCCAGCATGTAAATCCATGGCTTTAAGAGTCTGTTGTGAGTCAATGTGGATCTGAAGAAGTCTCTTTTCAATATTTGCTCTTTAATTACAGTCCCAGCTTTGCTCTGTCTCATCATCTTGGGGAAAAGAGGTGCAGGATCCCTTCACCATCAGCAGCCATTCCTGGAAATGAATCACTGCCTCAGAGATGGTTTCCCAGATGCTTTCCATAGAACATCTGGTATCTCAAAGAGATGTCTTCTCCTTTTCTGCCCTGGAGCTGTTACGATCATAGTAGCTGGATTCATAACACCAGGGACAGAAAGCCTGGCAGCATCCTGCCCAAGGCACCCCCTCTTCTCCACTACACTAGTTTCCTGTGGCCTTTTCTTGAGGCGTATGGCCTAGACCCAAAAAGGTCACTAAGCTCCCAGTTCCTATTTGTTCGTAATTTTCCCTTAGAAAACTGGCCCTCGGCTAGTGCGGTTTTCTCAGAACCCACAATCCTTTGTTATACCAAGTTTTTGTTTGCTCCAGCTTGAAGCCCAGCCTTCCCGTGGGGAGATAATACCACACATAGGGGACTGACTGTTGAGAGGTAATATAGTTGGGAATTTTTACCTCAGAGTCATGCTTTATCATAGATCACTTTCTCCCTTTGTAATACCCCTCTGGGCCTCCTAATAAACCCCTCTCTCCACTTGTTTATGGACTCTCATTCTGTTTCAGAAATCTGGTAAATGCAGAAGCCTTTAGACAGAAAATGTAGACTAAAAGCTGCTCTAAACCAATGTTTCTTCCCTCTTCTTTGTAAGCCCAGCGCACATTAAATGAAACTTATATGCTTCTTGAAGCTGCCTGTGTTATTATTGGAACTGATGCACATTCACTCCAACCAATCTATTTTTATTTGAACCACTTACGCTGTATGAAACCAAGCATAATAACTACAGTCAATATAGATATATTTGTTTTTATTTAAACTCCTAAGTGTGCTAACAGCAATAAATGCTTCCCCCCCTGAAAACCAATATATACGTATAAAAGGCAGAAAATATATGTATCCGTCAAAGCAGGAGTGACCAGCGGCCCAGGGGGCCGCTCCTGGAATCCGTGGCGCTGTCACCCAGGCAGGCTCCGCGGGAGCGGGGGCTGCAGAGGCCTGGGGGGGCGGGAGGGGAGAGAGCCTGCAGGGGCCAGCGGCTGCCCGCAGGGAGCCCCGGCTGGCGGGCAGGGACGGAGCAGGGCGGCCGGGCGCCAGGGTCTCAGGAGCGGGGCCCAGGGGGCCAGCGCTCTGCCCTGAGGCCTGCAGGCTGGGGGGAGCAGGCCGTGCCCCGGGGGGGGGGGGCCTGCAGGGCGCCCCCTGTGGGTGGGGGCCGGTCTGCCCCGGACCGGTCCCAGGCAGTTCCAGCCGGCTCTGAGGCGGCCCCGGGGCAGGGGGGAGGCTTGGCCCTGAGGGGAGGCGGTGGTGGCTCGGAGCCAGCCTGAGGGGACTTTGTGGCACCTCTGTGAAAGCATATTTTGGAAAGGGCAGTGAGTGCCCTGCTCAGGGAACAGGGAGGGCAAAGCAGGAGGGGATAGGAGGCTGGAGCAGGCGGGGAGAGGAGAGCAGCAGCTGGGGCAGCCAGCCCGGCTGGGGCTGGGGGGTACGGCTCTGAAGGGGCGGCTGCTGCTGGTGGAGAAGGTACAAGGCACTGACCCCATTTTCCTGCATTGCCCCTGGGCTCCGGGGCAGTCCCTGTCAGAGGGACTGAGTGTGGGAAGGGGACTGGGGGGCAGGAAGTAGGGAAGAAAGGTTTGGCAGAGCCAAGGAGTGATTTCCCTGTCTACCTGTTCATTTGTTTTGGTACCAGAATCAGTAACTAGAACTTTGTATATTGTCGGTAAATTACATTGGTTGAACACCACCACCCCGCCCCCAAAACAGTAAATTGTTTGTGCCCACAACACCAAAGTGCCTCTATCAGCAGATAGAAATTAACCACTTTGAGAATGAGATTTTACCCTCAGACTTGGGAAATGGGCAGTTAACAGGCATGTTCCTTCTGCTCTGATGGGATCTACTCTTTTGCTTTAATTCATCAGGCAGCTTGTCACTTTTCATCATCAAGACATTAATATGTAGAAGAAAGAGAACTTCAAGAATGAGCAAAATGGCTGATCAAGGTTGGAGGGACTACTCAAGGTAAAATCCAAGCTGGTCTGTGTCTGTCCTGGTTCCTTTTGAAATGCAAGGTCACGTCTTCTAGCTTGACCACACACCTCGTCAATTACTACTTGTGCAAATTACAAGCAACTGATTTTTGTATCCTTCCTCCACAACCATATAATAAGTCAAAGCTGGGAAATTATACTATCTGGTGAGTGACCATGGCTGGGTCTTCTGTGTTCTGCAGCTCCTCCTAGAGCTCACAGACTATCAGCTGCGTTTTCCTACAGTCATATGTTCCTTTTCTGTTAGAGTAGTCCCTTCTTCTTGTAATAGCTTTGTTATGCCTACTCTTATACAAAAAAAGATTCAAAATCTCCAGTTCTTTTATTCTTTTCCTGTGCCCCTAGGCAGCATTGGTGCTCATCACCAGGCCCTCATTAAACACATTGAATTGTGAATGGCATGTTTCCAATTATGTGGCCTTTGATGAGCTTTTAAATAGCTGTTGTAGCAAGAAAGCTTTTGGGGCATTTCAGTGGGCCAACAGCTGCAGTGTGTCTACATCCTGAATGAGAGGTTTTTGGTTTGTTACATGACTTCTGTATTGCCTGGAACTGCTTTCCTTCTGTCCGGTGACCCAGTCCAGGCAGGTGTGTATGGACGGTTCACACTAGTTGGTGTGTGACATCAGGTGATGCACCAACAGTTTTCATTCAGTGCAGTTTCTAGCTTTTTAGCATGTACCAATCTTTCTGAGAAAGATGTGCATATTCCGCTGCTGGAAGAAAGCAAGCAAGTTCAGTGTTGCTGGGTGAGCCTGCAGGTAGGATTTATGAGCTATATTACTATAATCACTAAATTTAACGCTTTGCCTGCTTCACACGTGCTTTAGAAAACAATATGCACTAGACTGTCGCTCCTATCGGTCTGGGTTCCTGGCGTGAGTGGCTTGTGCCACATTGTGGCTTACAAAAAATTGTTTATTAGCTTTAAAAAGTGAAAGAGACTTGCATGCTAGATGGATTGGTGAATAATTAGTGTTGGGTAGTAATCAAAGATCTAGAGAGCATCAACTTTAATGTGGGTTTGATTTGGATAAAGTCATCTGTTCACAGAACAGGTTTGTTTCAATAGCAGTACCTATGCTGGCCGTGTATGTACTTAATCTTTGAACCTTTGTATACCTTTAAAGTAGCATAAGTAGAAGTTTACTTTCTTTTGGTGGGCTGTTTTATTCTCTGTAATTAACCACTTCCTTTTGTGTATTTTGAGGCAAAATTGTTTTCAAATTGTTTTCTGCTAAGGCTGTTTTCTGCTTGCTGCTTCAGGGCAAAGGAGCCCAGGAAGCCTGGATGTTTTTCAAGCAGGAAGTCTTAAAGGCTCAGGAGCAGGCTATCCCCATGTGCCGGAAGACAAGCCGTCGGGGAAAATGACCGGCATGGCTAAATAGGGAGCTAGGGTTGCAACTTAGGGAGAAAAAGAGGATATATGGCCTTTGGAAGGAAGGGCAGGCCACTCATGAGGACTACAAAGAGGTAGCAAAGCAATGTAGGGAAAAAATCAGGAGGGCCAAAGCTCAGCTAGAAGTAAACCTGGCTTCTGTTGTCAAGGACAACAAAAAAAGTTTCTATAAATATATTGGCAATAAAAAGAGAGCTAAGGACAATCTCTGTCCTCTTGTAGATGGGGCTGGTAACATAGTGACCAAGGATGAGGAAAAGGCTGAGGTACTTAATGCTGTCTTTGCCTCAGTCTTCAGCAGTAGGA
>VXBO01014566.1:0-14530 GCA_013400135.1 Rhinoptilus africanus
GGAATAAATGGTCCCAAGAGGTGACCCTTTCTAGTGGTGTCCAGTGGAGAAGGGGCAATAGGCACAAATTGGAACACAGGAAGTTCCAACTAAACCTGAGGAGGAACTTCTTTTCCTTGAGGGTGGCAGAGCCCTGGCCCAGGCTGCCCAGGGAGGCGGTGGAGTCTCCGTCTCTGGAGACATCCCAAACCCGCCTGGAGGCGTTCCTGTGCCCCCTGCTCTGGGTGACCCTGCTCTGGCAGGGGGTGGGACTGGGGGATCTCCAGAGGGCCCTGCCAACCCTAGAAGGCTGTGATTCTGTGAACAAGATGCAGAACTGGACAACAGGGAATGTCCTTTAGCTACTCTACAAGCTGCGCGCAGGGGCTCCACCTGAGGCGCCGGCCTGACCGCGGTGAAGTCGCCGCACAGGCCCCCGGCTAAGCCGGGCCACAAAGCTGGCCTCACGGCCAGCCTAAAGGCCGCTCAGGGCGGCGCTTTCCCGCTTTTTTTGCACTCCCCGCCCCGCCCCCGCCGCTCGGCCGGCCCCGGTCCGCTCCGCGGAGCGGCGGCGGCGCTCGTTGCGGCGCGGCTTCCTCCGGTGAGCCGGTGAGCGCGGGGCAGCGGCTGAGGGTTTGCGAGGGGGGGGCCCGGCCCGGCCCGGCCCTCAAGGAGGGGTTGCGCGCTCCGGCGGCGCTTTCTGAGGCGGCTTTAGGGGCTCCTGCCGGCTTCTTGCGGGGCTGCGTCCCCCGGGGAGGCCCTGCTGAAGCCCCGGTGCCCGGGAGCCCTGGTTTCGAGCAGGGACCCCTCAGCCCAACCGCCGGCGAACGGTGGAGCGAGGCCGGGGCGTGGGGATTTGGGGGGGCTCATGGCCACACGGCAGGGGGGGAAAGGAGGAGGCAAATTGGGTTCGCTGAGGAAAAAGTTACGCTGGAAGTGAGGTAAGTTTGTGTTGATAGCGGCGCGCGTTGTCAGGCAGCGGCAATTAGTGTCTCAGGAATGACTGCGGGGACCCACCTAATGGGCACTGGCTGCCGGGAAACGAAAGTAAGAACATTGAGGGAGAAACGACGTGCCATAAAGTGGCTGCCAGTCACTCTTGATGCCTCTCATTAAAAACCTTCACCTTTTTACTCCCAACACAGTAAATTTTAGCCTTTTAGGGCAAGATACTATAAATACTTAGATGTTCAGTGATGATACTGCATAAACAGCACTGCTTATATAAACTCGTTTGGTAATTGAGTTCATACATAGCTACCAGATGATAACATTGATAATTAGGGTTTTTTTCAGCAGCCCTATCTGTAGCTATCTTGTCATTGTGCTTAAAGGATGGAGCGTGTGGTCTTCCCCAGCTTTGTCATGTGATGAGAAAAAGCAGATGTGATCGTAGGTCAAGGCTCAGAAAAGGAGAAGTGCTCTTGGTATCGTATACATCCGTGGTGTCACTTCGTCTGATGGATCAAATTCTGCACAGATGCATGCAAGAAAGGTGAATGTGATCTTTAGTGGATCTGCAAGACATTTAACTTGGTCAGAGTAGTAAAGGGTCACGTTTTGTCAGGGCTGAGCTAAAGCATGGCTGAAATGGTCAGAGTTTTCTCTAAGTACTTTGAAGTATGAGCACCAGAAAAAGGGTTCCTTAAGCTGGTGACAGTGCTACGGCAGTAACTGTATTCAAGCTGGCCTTGAATAAGTGGGGATGGAAGTTAGAAGTTTTCTTATTGGAATGGTTGTGGACTTTCCGTGGGAATAGCTTAGCTATTAAGGTGCTCTTAAGGTGGAAGTCTATCAGTTTGATAAAGGGTTTTTGTGGAACTGATTGTGTGAAATCATCATGCTGCTGTTTGCAGGATAAGATGGACCCCTCAGCAGCAGGTATACCAAAAAAGGAGGTAATTTCTGCCTCCCTTAGCCCTTGCTTTGTGCTGGGTTGGGTGGGTGTACACGGAGGTGTATTCTTCTGAGGTGATTCAAATTACTAACCTGGCAGCAAACCAACTGGGGGAAAAAAGTCCCACGGGCCCCTAGTTGATCTACTGATGAATTAAATCAGTTGAGGAAGAGTCTCATGGGTGCTACAGCTCATGGAAGAAGAGAGGAACAAAGTAGAGGAGCCGCATTCTTCTCTTTGGTGTGCTTGGCCCATGGCAGCTCAGCTCCGTCAGCTGAGAGCTGGCCTACACCTTTGGTTTCCTTTGTTATTTTATTGTGCTACAGTAGTGCAGTGGTGGCATGGAGGGAGTTATTTTGTTGATTGCTCTGTTTTGTTTGTAACTTCATAAGGTATTTTGAAATCAGTTTAGCTACCTATCATTTCCTCATTGGTGATACAGGAAGGAGAGAGTTGTCAGGTGGCATTACATGTCTACAGAGGAAAAAAAGTGGTGAATCAGGCATAAGGATGCGTAGACACAATAGTAGAAGTGCTGGGGTATTGGTATTGATGCAGAGAGTCCTCTTTACTTGTGTTTAATGAACCTTCACGTTTAACCCCTTAGAACGTTATTTTGGAGGGGTTTTTTTTCTTTTTAATGTTGGCTGAAATATTTAGGTATGCCTTAGTGCCAGAGAGTCAAGACTGAGTTTTCAAATGGCAAAATCAGTTCAAATACTCCAGGAAGTACCCCTTACTTTTCTTCTGAGCGAACATGATTTGCTGTCTTTGCCTCTTCTTGTTTGCTTTCTCTGAACAGCTACACCTGAAGGAATATGAGCTTCTCAAATGGAGTCTGGTTTAGGAGCAAAATACCAGGGTGTGATCTTGTTTGTGTGATAGGAAGAAAAACGGGGAATAGAAACCAGATGACAGCAGCATTTATCACTGAAAACTGTAATGATACTCTTGCTAAAGATTCTTCTTGGGAAATGCCTTTTGCTTAAGCTTTGAGAAGTATTTTTATGTGACAGTTGGAAGCTTTTAATGTGCTGTTCTTAAAGTCATTCAGGCTTGAGAGGGCAAAGAGAGAAAAGATCCAGTGCGTTGAGGAATGTGTTGGCCCAGTGCAATGCTGAAAAGCATGAAGTGTCTCCTAAGCAACCCATCCTAGTACATGAACATCTCTATTTTTCGTTATCACTGTAACTGCACCGGTTGATGCTTGCAGTGGGAAGATGTCACTTGACAGATTTTAGTCCTAGGAATCTGTTTTATGACACCTCTGTTTTATGCCGTAGATTAAGAGGATCAGGATTTTCTGTGAAGCAAATGAAACCAAAGTAGAAACAACCGAGTTGGATGGAAATCCAAATGTACCATGAATGCAGTTGTGTTGCATCTTTTGCATCAAGTCAAATATCTAGGAAAATCTAACACTTTCTTCTAACTGATTTTAGGGCTTGTGTGGGATATTTAACAGATCTGGTTGGTCATGTTGCTCTTTGAGTCTTTACAGTAATTTGGTAGCTACTAGGAGAGGTAGTGAAGAGAGTGTCACCAGACAGAGCATCTCATAAGTATATTTGCGTGCAATTCTGTCCTTTATGTATGTGATGAGCAGAGGGCTGGAGCCCCTCTGCTATGAGGACAGGCTGAGAGAGTTGGGGTAGTTCAGCCTGGAAAAGAGAAGGCTCTGGGAAGACCTTATGGCAGCCTTCCAGTACCTAAGGAGGGCTTCAGGGAAGATGGGGAGGGACTCTTGATCAGAGAGCATAATGATAGGACACGGGGTATGTGACAGACTGGAACTCTAAAATAATTGCCTCAAAGCTTGCTTAAGCTTCTGCGAATTGATGGTAGGCTTGTGGGCTGATAGGCTTGCTTGTATCTATTTACCACCTTCTGCAAACTGTCCTCTTGCTTGCCAGTCACCACCCAAGATTGCCATCAGCTGAAGAGGGTGTGTTGCCCCCACAGCTGAAAAGGGCATGCTGCCATCAGCTGGAAAGGATGTAGGTCTTTGGCTATCAGAGTGGCCAGACCCTGCCTACCCTGGGGTCTGCCTGAGCCTGTGCCGTTAACTCCGAAATTACTGAAGCACAATAACTATGATGAGCCAAGTGCTACCCAAGCAGCAAGGGGGCAGGAAAAGCTTATATGACAGCTGTGTAAAATGACAATTAGCTGGGCAAAGGCCACTGTCAAGATACAGGCTGACCTGGGCTACTTGGACTATAGTTATTGTAGCAGCGACCCACCACAATTTGGGAATTGGGAACAAGACCCCCACCACCATCAACCACAGATCAACGGGACACTGCTGAACTTCCAGAGGACCCCCGAGGCGTTGTCAGGCTTGTGGTGGTGACTATACTTTTGCTGTGCTCCGTAATACTGCTTCTCTTTTCTGTCTTTCCTCTACTTCTGCCTTTATCGTTTGTCTCAGTGACTGTTGTTGGGGAATAACAATAAACCTGCAGTAAGTGGCATCTGACCTTGTTTGTGTCTTAATCTCACACTTGGAATCATTGCGAACCTCTCCCGGGCCCAGTGTAGTTGGACCGTGACGTAACAGGGTAATGGCCTCAAACTGAAAGAGGGGTAGATTTAGATTAGATATCAGGAAGAAATTCTTTACTGAGAGGTTGGGGAGGCACCGGAACAGGTTGCCCAGAGAAGCTGTGGAGGCCCCATCCCTGGAAGTGTTCAAGGCCAGGCTGGATGGGGCTTTGAGCAGCCTGGTCCAGTGGGAGGTGTCCCTGCCCAGGGCTGGGGACTTGGAACAGATGATCTTTAAGGCCCCTTCCAACCTGAACCGTTCTGTGAAAAGTTGGGAAGAGCTACTTGATGAAGACGAGATACTTTGTGTGCAAGGAGTAAGTATTTACCTTTGCTGTACTGTAAAGGAAATAATTGGTTTTGTAAAACCTAACTGAAAAACTTGAAATATATTTAAATGTTAACCCAGGTGGGCTGGTCAGTATGAGAAGGAGACTTTATATAATTATTTCTTTGGTTACTAACTATTGGATTTTAACTTCTTTCAGGCTTGGGTGGATTCAGGCATATATTGATCATCATGGCAAGGCACAACCTGCAAAATCCTGTCACTACTACTGCTGTGGAAATTGCCTAATTCATTACTGTTGCTCTAATGTGTTCTTAAAATTTGATGAAGAACAACAATTTCCGTGTAACCTGCTTGATGGAAGGTAGGAGGCACACTGAATGCATACAGCAGGTTATAATTCTATCCTCAAATGACAAAAATACACAGTTTAATGATTAAAAATGTATGAAGGGATCTTTCAACTCTATATCTGGCTCTTATCAGGCATCTATGTTAATGCATGTAACTTACCTGTAAAATGGGAACAATGAGGTGGACAAATGGATGCATGAACTGTTGTAGTGTTTTCTTGAGCACTTTCAAATACTTTTACCCTGTTTAATTTTTCTTTGATGATGACAGCATTAATCTCTTTCTCTTTTTAGTCTCTGTTACCTTTCATAAGGGTTTGGAACTTAATCGGGTACTTGAATAACTCGTTAATTCAATTTTGACATAGAATTCTTTTAATACAGGACCTCTGACCAACATGAACTACATGCAGCTTTTTTCGGACACTGATAATTACAGGACCTCTGTCTCAAGCAGCATTGATGACATGCAGTTTTTTTCAGACACTGATGCTGACATTTCTGGCCACAGGTAAGCCATGCATAGTCTCAGCTTTTAAAATTATATTTATTTAGAGGTTCTTCATTGTATAATCAATACACGCCAATAGAATAGGAAAATAGAAATACTTTTTTGTGTGTTAAGAATGTGCAGCACTCAAACTCTGTGTACGTGTCGGAATATCTGAAGAAGCAGAGACGCGAGGAAGAGGTTAGATCCTGCGGTTTAGACCATAATGATCCCTGTACGTAGTGGTCTGCGTCCTCACTGCTGGATGGGAATTAGCACACTTGCTCTGGACCCTTCGATACTGGCGGCTTAAGTCCATAGTGGCTGCTTTTGTTTGAAGAGTCCCCTTGTTTTTAACATCTCTTGCACACAGAACAAGAAATACCAGTTAAAAACTGTTACGGTCTCAGGCAAAATAAATTCTTTTAAGTCTGTGCATCGTATTGGTGGTGACAATAGTCCTGCTGTAGAACGCTTCTATTTTTCATAGCGTAGAAGACCACAAAGGGGGGAGAAGAATTAATTTCAAGCTGTGAATATTGGATACACCTGCACGGGTTTAAATAATTAATCATCCGGCCATCACGGAGAGGGGGAGACTCGAACCCGCGGGTTCCGGAGCCCAGAGNGGCGGCGGGGGCTGTGCTCGTCCTCTGGCGCGGCGGAGGGGAGCAGCCCGCCTTGTGGCACCTATGGGAGCGGCTTTCCGCATCCTGCGGGCGGTGGGACGGCGGCCTCGCTGGAGGCGTGGATGTGAGGGGGCGTAAGGGCAGGTCTGGGATCCTCCGTCTCTTTTGACCCCATGGTTTTCCACAAGGAAGGGGGTGATGTGACACGTGTTCCGGAGGAGGGGTACCCCTTCCTCTCTGCCGGGCTGAGGGAGCGCTCTTGTCTATCTCCAAGTGCGTGGTTCAAGTACAGCAGGCGTGAGCCTCATCTTGCTATCTTGCGTTCGCTCTCAATGTGTTTTTAGACCCAAGATATGGAAAAAGAACCCCAAAACCTTCCATTTCCCACCTTCGGGGCTGCAGAGATCTTGAATCTGCTGGAGTAATAAAGGTTAAATATAAAGAATGTGTTAAATATATTTTTTCCATGCCAGCAAGCGTAGTCATAAAAAAAGCACAGAAAATGAAAGAATATAGTCTTGAAGAAACAAACAAAACCAGAAAACCATGCAGAATTGTTTAAGAGCTTGTAACCAAGGCCCACAGTTCACAAGGGTGCATTTGTAAAGGACAGCAAACATTTAGGAAATAGCAACACAGTTGTGTTATTTATCTTTGTTTTCAGCTATGGGATGTCTAAAAAGAGAATGTCTCACCTTGAGAAAACGGGTCATTAGTGACTTCTCTTTTTCCTTTCAGTTACATTATAGCTTTGAAAAAATAATGCCTTGTGCAAAGGCCTAGACTTAACATCAAACTTACTTTCTAGTTAGGCAATTTTAATAGAAAGGTGGTAATTATTCACAGAAATATCACTCTTGAAAAGCCACTTGGATGCGACTCCAGAGGAAATACCACATCCCCAGAACTTTCCAAAGTGGCTAATGACTTTGGGTGCCTGATTTTAGGGTGTTTCAACATTAGGAGTGAAAGTGAGTAGGACTTCACGTGACTGCAGTCAGTGGGTCACCAAGTAGATTTCTATTTCATTACAGACGTTGTCCAGGTTTTTGTGTGGTATGTGTTGGTTTTGGTTTTGTTTGTTGTTTTGCTGTTTGTGGTGTTTTAACCAAGTGGTAAGCTGTATTCCTTCTGTAAGAGTTGTCCCTGGTATCTGCCTGCAAGATGTACTTCACCCTCTTGCTTCATGCTAATTTGTTTTAAAAGATTAATTTTACATTGTTTCTTGATGACTACGTTTATTTAATACTTTACTGTGTGGAGAGGAGGGCTGATGTCAGTTGAGATATTTCTTTATGTCTCCAGCAGGATGAGCAGAGTCTTTAAACAGTCGATTTAAACAGCCTTTATGCAGGAGGAGATCCAACAAAGAACAGCTTCTTTAGTATCCTGTTCTTTCTCTTGAGTTGCAAATGCTACCTTTGACACTGCCCTTCAAAAGGAAGAGATGATGGTTTCCTGGCATGAAGGGTCGGAAAGCATTTAGTTCCTCATTCTTGCGTGGAGCTTATTCCTAGTTCAAGTTACCGCTCTGGCACACTGCTCATAAATCCTGGCTTTTTATGAGAATTTCACCTCTCTGAGGGCTTGTCACAAACGTCATGTGGGCTTGCCACTGGGCTGAGTGAGCTGGGGTGTCTCCTCTACTGACACAGTAATGCTGTCATTCTGTGGACAGTGTTAGGGAAGGATTGGGATGGTATGTATGTTCTTCCTGGTCTTGTCTAGCTGAGGAGTTTTTAATTTGCCTGTGCTTTTGCTTTTTTTGCTGTGTTTATTCTGAGGTCTTCTGGAGAAGTGCAAGCGAAGCACCAGGTTTTTTAGTAGGTTTCTTTTTATTAGTATCCTTTAATGTTAATATCTTTCAGTATTTAATATTGTGCATCAAGGGCTGTTGAGGCAGGGGGTGCAAGACACTTTGGGCAACCCTATTGAGTGCAGTTCACAGTGCAAGCAGTTCATGTCTTGCAATCTTCTTTTGGATGTTTTAAAGACAATAAATGACATTTCTTTGGAGTGTCTTAATAATTTACTTTCAAGTACTTGAGAGTGTTCCGCTTCCCAGAACACTGCATTTAGAAGAAAATGTAAGCATTTCAGGAAAAGTAGAAAAGTCAGCGTTAACTCAGATTCAGGCTTTTTCCATTGTTGAGCAACCCTTAAAAGAGCTTTTGGGTTAGAGTGTAGGAATTGGTTTCATACCACTAAGCTTGTTAAATTTGCCATCCTTTATTTTCTTGCATGTAAAATGACCATACGCAAGTTCTGCAATTTCTTCTGCTAGTGCTAGCTCTACAGTCTCTGCTAGTGAATGCATTGTGGCAAGGATTTACTGCTGGGAGGTGTTTCACTTTTTTGGCTTTTAATTGGATTACTGAATTTTCCTCTGCTGTGCTCTGGTTTCAAAGATGGATTGTGAGTAGTAATGTTAATTTAGGTGTTTTTTCCCCTTTCATTCTGCAGTACGTAGAAAGAAGCTGTGCAAAAAGCAGAGCAGTGATTCAGTGGAACCACGGTTGTCATAATTTGCATTGGTAACATGGTTATTTAGCCTTGGTATGCCAATTTTCCAATAGTGACCCTTACTGGAAAAGGAGATTAGATGACTCACATCCACAGTTCAACTAATTGTGAAGTATTTGAGTGTTTAAGGGGGTGGGACAATTCAGAACATCTGTATTCTAAGCAGAAACAAAACTTCAAGTCGTCTTTGTACACAGTTAAATTGGACTCTGTTTCTGAATTAATTTCTGCCTTGAAGTTAGAGCAGGCTGTGTAACAGATTCAGTAATGCTTGAGAAAAGAGAGTTCTTCCTTATGTGATGAGAAGAGGGAGGCAGAATGAGCGTCTTCCTGGGAAGCCTCAGCTGGCAGAGACAGGACAGCCTTGTTAGACTGAGGATGTGCTCATCCGGGGTTTGTGTTGTCTTGTGGCTTGGTTCTCCCTTTGTGAAATGGAGAAAATCCATGTCGTTCTGCATACCTTTGGCTGAAATGTAGCATCCCCAGCAGTCTGCTGCGTGCATAACTTGGCAAAACCGGCACATTTCTAACTGTGGAAGATGTGATTACCCTAATTTGCTGTCTCTTAATTTAGATGGTTTTAAGCATATGCTTTCTCCATAGATAAGGTAAAAAGTACTGTGGTGCTCATCTGTATCCCATTTCTTCTCCTTCTACCCATCACTATCAGGGCCTTCAGTTCACACTTTCCCATGTATTTGTATGCTCCAGTATCTATAATAGGTTGCCAATGATAAGGAAATAAATTGGGAAGATGATTCATTGGAAAAGAACTTCCATAAATGTAAGCAGTCTCTAGTAAGCAGTCTCTAGTTAATGAGCAGAGGACTTATTTCCAGTACCAGTCCTCAATATTTTCTGTAATAAATGAGTTAAACTGCATACAGAGCCCATTCTGTAAGGCTTGCATTCAGACACAGGCTAATCTCGCCAAGGAATGTAAGCTTCTTGTCTAGAAACAGTTGAGATTTGGATTTGAAGTTATTTTAAAAAATACGTTCTATGCTTTTTACTAGCCTGAAAAGTAAATATAAGCTTGCACAATTTGTGATTGTAACTTGCATTATACAGCATTTGGGTTTACGTTCAGTGTACTCTAAGTGAAGAGGCTCTTTAGAGCTGACAGCGCAATTGTGAGTTACCATTAATGATCTCTCAGCTGACTGTTGCAGACGGTGGGCTTAATGGTCGTGCAGTTTCATTTACTCTGAAACCAAGATGGAAGGAGAGATTGAAAAATGCTGTCCTGACTCGAAGCAGATGTGCATGGCTGGGTCAGCATGCTCTTCTAACTACTGAAGGCTGTTTCATGACAAAAAAACAAGACAACCTGGCCTAAACACGCAAAGACACAGTAAGATTAATCACTTGGATTACATTCAGGAGCTCATTTTTTCTGTGGGTGTGTGCTTCATTGATGGTATGTACTTACTAGGGTAGAGTGTTCCTTCTTCTTACTCTGTGGTCTTTGCTGTGCTTCTACGCAGTGTAACTCTGAAACCAGTAAATTTTTAACATACAAGGGTCCTGTAGCCTAAGAAACAGAGAATCCTTCCTTGAAAATGTGATTAAAAGACCAGGATTGTTATTTAGTAGCATCTATGAAAGTTTGAGCACATGGATTCCAAAGCTACCTCCAACTCTCCTGTTTCGTATATTTCCATGCAATAGGCATGGCCAGATGTGTTGCCAGATGTATTTGTGACAGATTGTGTTGTAGATGTATTATGGGAGGAGGACAATAGATGTGTAGTTATGGGAGAAGGAGAATGTCCTTAAATTGCCTAGCTCTTTCAAATTACAGTTGTGTTATCTTCCATTAATTGAACAAATTATTAAATTCTGAAAATTTGCAGTTGTGCCACGATTGGTCTTTTCACGAGTCTATTTTTATTAAAAATATTTTCTACTATTCATTTTTAATGTGATAGTTCTCTCCGTGTTTGCTAGCATGATGTCCAGAGCTCTCAATTCCACTGGGGTGTAAATTTGAAAACCTGTATTTATTTTTTTTTTTAAGTTATGGAGGGGACTAGTTGTCAAAGTCACTTTCGTGACTTTTTTAATGAAGGTCTAGTTAATGATGAATACCATTTATAAAGGAGTAGCAGTGGTTGGCCAGATGTGACCTGTCCTGCAGAGGTCTGTTCTTATTTGTGCAGTGTTAAATTTCCCTTGATGATCCTCATTGTGCTGGATGAGTAATGCTTTTCCTGAAGAGAGGGGGGAGTGAGGCAACATGTCAGTTCATAGTAGTATAGGATAATTGATTTACCTAATTTAAACTTTGCTCCCCCCTGAACACAGCGTTTCTAACTTTAACGTATGTGATGACCTATGGGTATTGCGGATAGAGGAAAGGGGTGTTTCATGTAAGAGCTGGCTTATATGGTAAGCAAAGGTGGTGGGTGTAACTTAGTCTAAACTTCCTGTGATTGCAGTTCCAAGGGGTTTAGCAAGTCATGCACCATGTTGCAACTTGCCAGAAAAAAATCCTTTTTCTTAAATTCTATTTAAAACCTTAACTCTTTAGCCAAGTTAGTTTCTAATTAGTTGCTTAAATCTGCTTTCCAGAATTAGTATGGTATTGGCAGTAGCAAATTAATAGTAGTCAGTTGTTTATGTGGGGGAAGTTTTCTGTGATTTTTTTTTTTTTTTTTCAGTTAAACTTGTTCTATTAATTCAGTTAACCGTTTCAGAAAAATCCTTCCCATTGCCTTTATGTTGGTCCCAAATTTTAATTAGGGCAGGGGGCATCCTGTATCATTGAACTGGCACTCCAGCATTAGGAGGGGAACTGACTGACTTTGTTTGCCTTAAATATCTCTGCCTGTAATCTATCTATATTCTCTTTTTGTTGCTAAAGGAACACTTTAAATTTATTTTTCATCTGTAGAAGCAAGTGCTTTGTATTGTGTTTAAAAACTGTTTTTATCCTGAGGGTCAAATAGACTTGTCTGAAATTGTCTTGTGACTTGCATGTAGCTGCCATGTTAATTTTTGCAGTTGGTGAAAGACTTTAGTCCCTCTGAAGGCAGCTCTGACTTTTCCCCATCTTGTTGCATGCACATCTTTAATGTGCCAGTTACCTATAGCAGTTATTCTCAAATGTCTACAAAGTGTACAATAGTGGATTTCCTGGAAAATTGTATTTTTAGTATGCATTACAAAGGAATCTATGTAAATAGACGTATTTAGTACAAGTGAACTGTTATAAACCAAGAAGAGATGCTTATATACATCTTCCATAATAACCTGTTGGATCTGGATGTCTGAGTAAAACCACAAACTCCAGGAAGTTCCCTCCCTGTCACTTTCTCGTACAGGCTGTTTAAGAACTTGTGCTAAACCTGTTACATGTTACTTTTAAAAATTGAGAAGGTAGTGTCTTTTTAAAAAGGTAGTAATTAACTTAATTCCAGTAGGTCTTTGTGTATTAAATTAAAGTTTATTATTTTGGGCTTAAAGTAACCCACATCAGCTTCCTATTTGACCAGATAGAAAAAGGCCCCATTCAGTACATATTTAGCAAACTTTTTCTCAAAAGACTCTTGCATTCTTTTTCTACAACACTTCTGCAGTTGCAGGGCTTCTTGGCTCACCATGGCGCTATTGTTATTGCTTTTGTCTTGGTTCTCATGCCAGAGCTGGTTTGGATGATGTGAAGGGCCAGGGGGCTATTCTCAGCTATGTAGGTTTGTCCTGGCTTCGGGGATGTAGCTCAGGGCTGTTTAGACTGCAGGTAAGCAGAGGGGTCCCAGTGACTGGTTTGGGGCTTCTGCTGCAAACTTGCCTTCTTTCTGGGGGTACCCAGAAAGAACTACGGAAAGTTTTAGTGGCTTTCAGTGGGAGTTAATCGTTTATGCTGTGCTGAAATAGGCTGGTCAGTCTATCAAGTGTTTAAAATCATGCTGAAGTTTTCCTGTGAGTATTAACCTCACAAGAGTTTCAGTTTTTTATAATAGTAAATGTTTTTTTGAGTCTCTAGCAAAGTGGTTCTTATGTTTTGAATCTTCATGATAAAATATTAAACTGAGGAAGTCTGTTGTTTGTAAAGCTGTAAAAACTAATCCCTCTGAAGGACTCATAGGAAGTCTTATTGCTTTTCTTTAAAAAAAAACACAAAAAACTTATCCTTTATTTTCCTGCTAAGCTTTAGAGGTGTTACGTGGCATTGTATAGCTGCGACTAAAATGTTGGACTTAGGAAAGCATCTTAGTCTGGGGACTTGTTTGGTCATGCCTTATACCTGAGTCAGGGCAAATCTAGATGTTTACCATTCTGACATGTTTCTGGGAACTCTGTCCTTTTCTGGAGCAGTAAGGAGTTATATGTCTAAGGCCATTTTTAAAAGTCTAAAAAAATTGACTAAAATTATCTTCAGAAGTCTTTCCAGACCACCCTGTGTTACAGCCATAACTCAGTATTTGTAAATGTTTGGTTTTAAAAGCAACCATGCTTTTGAAAAGGAGACCCTGCCAACATGTTTCTTGCAGTATGGAACAAATCTTGGAATAGATTAAAACTTGCAAAATAAATAGGCTGCTTAAACTAATTTTTCAGAACTAAGTGGTCTTGTTCATTTGGGTATTTTTTTCTTTTTTAAAGATAAAAGTTGCAGTGGGTCCCATTGTCATGAATACATAGCTATACAAAAACTTCCTTTACAGCAGGACTTACAAAATGTTTCCAACTGAAGTGATTTAAGTTTAGATTAAAAGTTTAAATTAATAAGACTTAATTAATTTAAGTTTAAATATTAAGGACGTTTGAAAATATGTTACTGGAATTGAAGCCTGGATATTTTAAAAGGCCTTAAATGCGCTCAAAGTATCTTACATTTTTTTCCACTTGACAGTGTTTGACATCTCCAATATGAATAACTGCCTTGAGAATTAACTTCTGCAAATAGTACTATTTGGATCCTTGGTTTTATTCTCACACTTTAATATGGCCATTGCATCTCGTTCAGTACCAAAAGGGGTAAAACAGGCAATAATCACATAACTCGCTTTATGTGAACTGATACGTGTTTTCAATAATTAGAAAACTTTAAAGGTAAAGTAAGTCTGTGAGGTATGCTCACTACATATGCAATTTAATGCTTTCCCAAGGTGAGAGAATAAGGGTAGAATGGGAGTAGGGCAAGGAAGGAGGGAGGTGGTGGTAGGAAAGGGCAGGGAGTCGTCTCTTCATATTTACTTTCCCATGGATTTTATGAGAAATTGCAATTTATCATTGCTGCAGTAAAACGGCAGGTTTTGGATTTGTTTGGTTAGGTTTGGATTTGTTCTTAATTTTGTTTTCTATTAAATTATTGGCATAAGTTAGCTTTTATGTGGAGAGAAAGAATCAGGAAATGGCAGTGAATGAGCTCAAGCTGTTTATAACAGTGTGTGCTTTATTTAGAGACTATGGTGTATATATATAAAATGGGAGTCTGGAAAGCCATGTTCAAACTGTGACGAAAGCAGAGTGTTCTGATCTGGTTCTGTGCTCACCCTACCTTCTGCACCCTGACGTTTGTTTGCAGAGAGCAGGGGGTAAGGTGTGGTTTTCTTGTCTGGTTTTTGTTTGATTTTTTTTTTCCTTTGTTAACCATTCAGTGGAAGAATCTTTAAGCTACAGTCCCTCATGTCTGTTCTTTTTCACATGCGAGGTCCTGCACGTGGGTTGGGACAATCACAAGCACAAATCCAAACTGGGCAGAGAATAGATTGAGAGCAGCCCTGAGGAGAAGGACTTGGGGGTGCTGGTGGACGAGAAGCTCACCATGGGCGGGCCATGCGCCCTTGCANGGGCCATGCGCCCTTGCAGCCCAGAAAG
>VXBO01014567.1:0-19091 GCA_013400135.1 Rhinoptilus africanus
CAGCAGCATGGTAGCTTCCAACTGCTCTTGTTTGCTGTCCATGCTGCCTGCATTTGTGTAGAGGCACCTCAGCTGGGCTGCTGGCCCAGAATCACAAAGAGGTCCTGAAATACTGTTGTACAAAAATATTTTTGAGCCTGAATCTTTCAAAGTAGATTTCAATGAGAGCAAAGAGATGAAGGATAAGGGGATGTGGGGACCTAAGTTGTGGTTCAGAAATATCTAAAAAAACCTTTGTTTACTAAACACCATAATACTGAATGTCTTTGCTAATGATCAGATTTCTGAGAGCGATCTAATTCTGTGTGCTACATACTGGTACTTTTCTTTTAGGATTCCACTGCTCAGTTGTGATTTATATATACAGGTTGCTTAGGACTTCAGTAATATTCAGAAGAAAAATGGCTATGTATGAAGATATGACTTAGTATTTCTCTGTCACCCAGTGGTAGCGGGATTGACCAGGCATTCCTGATTACTATGTGAGGTAAAACCAGACAAATCAAGGACGAGATTTCAGATATTCAAACACTGTCAGGTTTGAAAGCAGTATAGCAGGAGCGTCCCAAATATGTTAGCTTTACTGTGCATGTGTAAATTACCTTAACATCCCTTCACAGAAGCTTATTTTCATGATACCCAAAACTCAGAGTGAAAAGGTAATACCTTGTTACTAAAGTAATTGTTCATGGCTGAAATGAATCACCTCTGCAGGTCAGACTGTGTTTCTCAAACTGTAATTTTCTAAAGTCCTGTCTTTTAAAACAGGAGTATAAGCAAGATACAAATTTACAATTCTTTCTTGCAGAAATGTTGATTAAGATACTTCTGTCTTGCCCTGGGATTACAATTTTCATGTATTTTGGTTTGTATGTCTTTCCTAGGCCTCTAACAACTTTAATTGCATCATAATCTTTCTTCTGAATTTCCAGAATTTTAAACTTGAAAAACTCATACACCAAGGGTTTCATCATTAGTCTGTGGCATAGAAATGTATTTTCAGAGGGCTTGTCTTCATTTAGGTAGCGATAGGACCATGAAATCTCAGTCTTTGCACAGTGAAACAAGGAAGAATGCATTCACACATACAGTAATCTTAGCTGCTTCACGTTACTAAAAGTTCTGATGTTAAGGAGTGATGCAAACTATTCACGTTTCATAATAAACTTGTAAAAGATTCATACCAGTGTAAGGAATCATAAGAAGGTTATCACTATCATGAAAATGTTTATTTTATTCTCACATGCATGCTGTTCTAATTGCGTTGAATAATTACCAGGGGCAGTGCAAATTCAGAAGAGAAGATAGACTTTTCTCAGTTGGACTCATGTTTTGAATTCACCCATTGTGTCCCCTGTGTGTATACTCTCAAGGTCTCTGAATTTCAGGCTCCAGTGAATTACACACATAGCTGAGCTAGTCATACACACTAGCCTGAATATTGAAAGCAGTACAGAAGTAACACAGACTGTACAGTCTAATTCATCTACCTGTTGCCACTGCCAGATGTCCTGTAGAAACTAGCTTGGCTAACTTGTCTTACTGTCACACTGAAGCCCACTGGGTCGATACCTAACTGCTTCACAAAGATTAGCTGCTCAGGTAAGGAGCTTTAGTTCATGGTTTAATTTAAAAAGTTGGAAATTTGCTACTTATTCTCCCAAGTACATCTAAAGCATCAGTAACTATTAAATACGAGTCTACTTCAAGGCCTGTATACTTCCATCTCTTTCCTCATTCTTTTTCTCTCACACATGCAAATTTTATTTTTTTTCACTTTATTCTTTGGACAAATAGCAGCTGTATTTGTCATTCATTTTCCATGCTGTCACTCTCCAAATGTTTTTGCCCAACCCTCTCTTATTTGATCAGATGGCCATAAGGGAAAAGGCTGAACTGGCAGTCATTTAAACTTCTTCCTGCTAGCCTTCAAGCATGATAAGATGGAGGGAGGGGCAAAGAATAGCTTCTGTAAAACCGTATCCTGCCCTTCTGTGTTTCCATCACTGACTTCCATATCAAAGTCACTCATTCTTAAACTAAACCCAGATTTTTCTAACTGTCAGTAATACATGCTTGTAGTTTCTCTGAAAATCAAACTGAGTTCTTGTCTCCTACTTCATCACCCACAATAAAGATTATGGAATTAAAACTTAACAGGCAACTTATGATAGTGCATGGAACAGAATAACGTACTGTATTGTCTTTGTCATGCTGTCAGTAATAAATATTTTGCCAATAAATTAACCACTGCATTTCCAGAGATACTGTGGTGGGTTGGCCTTGGTTGGATGCCAGATGACCACCAAACTGCTCTGTTATTCTTCTTCTTGGCAGGACAGGGAATGGGAGAAAATAAGATAGAAAAAAACCTTGTGTGTCAAGATAAAGGCANAGAGGGCTGCTGTGAGGAAAAGGTGATTCCATCTCAGCCAGATGCAGTTATATATAACAACAAATCACCACATTTTTGTGCTACTTTCTTTTAACCCAAACTGGGAAACAGTTCAATAAATATATCTTGTGCCTTAAAGAAGTTTATTTTCAGAAAATAATGACTNACAGGGAATGGGAGAAAATAAGATAGAAAAAAACCTTGTGTGTCAAGATAAAGGCAGTTTGATACAGCAAAAGCAAGGGCCATATGTGGAAGCAAGGTAAAACAAAAACTTTATTCTCTACTTCCCATCAGCAGGCAATGTCCTGAGAAAGAGGGCTTCAAAATGTATAGCAGTTCTCTGGAAGACAAACGTAATAACAAATGCCCTCCATCCCCTCCAGGCCCCCTCCCACACANATGATGTTAATAATAATAATAACAATAGTAATAATAATGATAGTGCTAACAGTAATAATAGGTTCTTCTCTGGCTGGTGATTTTCCTTGATTACTTTAATTCTCAGAGTTTCACAGAAAATGTTTTTGAGTGTATACAAAAGTTACACACCAAGAAGAACCTTGATCTGCTGGGAAAAAAAAAAAAAGAAGGAAAGGGCAAAAAGCTTCTTTGGGAGCTAGTTTTTTGATATAGTCAGAATCTTAAGTATATTTATCAGTCTCAAGTGAGTGAAATAAAATCCAGTTAAGAAGTTAAACAGTAGTATAAAGTCTAAGGAATAAAATAATTTCTTTAAAATAGACGAAGAGGAATTTACTACTAAAGATGTCAGTAATTTTATGTCACAAAACAGATGAAAAGAAGGAAGTGAGTTTAAAATAAAGGACACGTACCTATGATCAGTGAGATAGTTGATCAGAAGAGATGAAGGACTCATCCATTCCTTTTACATGGAACTGAATGTCTAGAACCCCCAACCAGCTAATTTATTTAAATGATTCTTCATATTAATTAGTGCAATCCAAAGGTAATAAACATATATATAGCAAATAAACATTAAATTAAGCAAATACGGAAAACTAGAGACGCTATGATGTAATTCCTTTTCAGAGCTACTACTGCCATCCTGCTCTTTTGTGAGAAAATTTTCCAGGAATTTCCAAGATTTCCCTGTGTTATTACTAGGGGAATCACTTTCAAACTGAAGTGCAAGACTAGGAGGCAGGGGCTCTATTTCTGTATAGAAACATTTAAAACTTCTTCCCATTAATCTTATCTAAGGCTAAAACAGGTACCTCCTCTGTTTGATGGCATGAGGATATCCACAGGATAATTCAATTTGAAACCAAGTATTTTGGGGGAGGAAACGGAAGGAGAGGCCACCTTCTCCTGGCTTACTTTATGCACAGTGCTCTGCTGCTCTGGTGACTATTGGCCTGAAGTTTTCTCAGTAGAATTTTGAACAGAAAAGAAATGTTAAGGAAAAAGAAGGTAAGATTACAGCATATGAATGGGAATGGGGTCAGGCCACGATGTAGTATTTAAACAGAAATTGTAAAATAAAAATAAAACATGCTATCAGGAAGAAGGTCATGGATGAAAGAGAAAACATTAGGGAAAGGTAGTTGAATGAAAATTCTGTTTAATTAATCCAAGTGGAATATATGTCATCGAGCTATGGTACTATATCTGTCACTATTATCCTTTCTTTCTAGTTGTACTGATTTTGGCTGGGATACACTTAGTTTTCTTCATAGCAGATTCTATGGTGCTGTGTTTGGGATTTTTGATGAAAATAGTATTGATAGCATAGTCAGGTTTTAGTTACTGCTGAACAGTGCATCAAGCCTGTTTCTGATTCTTATGCTGCCCTGGCAGTGAGTAAACTGGGGGTGCACAAGAAGTTGAGAGGGGACAGAGCGGGGACAGCTGACCCCAACTGACCAAAGGGATCTCCTGTATCATAAGACCTTGTGCTCAGCAATAAAAGTTGGGGACAAGGAGGAACGGAAGACATTTGGAGTTATGGTCCGTGTCTTCCCAAGTAACCATTACATGTGATGGAGCCATGCTTTCCTGGAGATGGCTAAACACCTGCCTGACAATGGTCAGTATTGAATTAATTCTTTGCTTTGCTTTTCAGCTTTTACTTTACCTATTAACCAACTTTAGGATCAATCTGTGTGGAGATTAGCTCTCAACTGGGCTTAAACAATAGCAGTCTTTTTTTTGGAGCCCAGCGTGGGGGTGAAAGGGTTTGAGATAATGACAGATTTGACTGGAGTGTGCTAGACCAAATTTATAGCTGTTTAGCTACTGATTAGCAGGTTCTTATGCTTGCCATGGGGCTTGCTTGCCTGACTGTGTATTGAAGTCTAGCACTTGTTAGTGGCTGCTTTTTGCTTTTGCTGTTTGCTATACTCCTTACCATCTTACTCTACTGTGCCTGGGAACAGTTTAATAACAGCAGCAGCCATGTGCCTGGGATGGCAAATGGCCAGGGCGTGGCTACTCTTCATGTGCTGCTGTACAGGACAGGCTGGAACTCCAGGCTGAACTTGAGTCAAAGGGACTGTGACCTGTTGAAAAGTCTACATGGGAGGAGATACATTCCAAAGCATCTGTGGCCACAGTTACATACGCATCACAGCAGGTACCCCCCTGAAGGGATTATGGCCCAAGGATAAGTTCATGCTGCGCCTGGTAGACCCGAGTGTCTGTGGCTGTGGATGAACTCATGCTGGAACACCTTGAACTTTCTGTGTCCACGGCAAAGTCCATGCCACAGTAGGTATGCCCCTGAAAAGACTGTCGACCATTGGAGATCTATCAGATGATGTGAAAAACATCATAAATGTTTTATTATGGCATGCACAAACTGATAAGGAATAAGGAACATTCTTCTAGTGGACATTTTTGTCTGAGTTCTTGCATTTGTACTAATTTTCTAACTACTAAAAGACAGGCACAGCTACAGAGTGCTCCAGGAAGCATGTCAACATTTTTGTAGATATTCAGATACAATGCATCATTCATGTTATCATGGAATATCAGGCAATTATTTTAACAGACAAATGCCATCACGTACCATTTCAGTATGGTATGTGATCTTTTTCCACATGAGATTTCCTGAAGGTGAATTTGAGGCATATGTAGTGGTTTCATCTTTATACTTTATTCAACAGCAACTTTGATTTATATTGATTTATATTTGATTTATATTGATTTATATTGAAAAATATTTGATTTGATACTTTGCTTTAATTAACATTGAATGCATTTGATTATTTAATCCAACATATATTTAATACAACATGCTAGATAGAGTAGCACATTTACCATCACTAAGAGGTTTGTACCTTAACTATGAATTTCATTTTTTGTGGTGTTTTTATTAATTAATGTTAAGACTTTTGCCCTCTACGTGCCCACAGTTCTATAGTTTCTTTCTTTTCTTTTTACAACACCTATCACATTGGCCCAAAATTTTCAGGTATAGAAAGACATCCATGAAGTTTTTTCAAAGTACAACTGTATTTTGCTCTACAACTGACTATTTTACTTTTGTCTCAGCATCTTATTTAATTTTTTTTACAAGTTAGAAAATTTCACATGGTAGACACAGCTGACACATATTAGATAAAATGGTAGAACTTTTTTACAGAAAAGCTATTGTCCCTTATGAAAAAAGAACCATCCCTTATTATTTCAAGATTAAAATACTCAACATTCCCCCCAACCAGGAAACCAAATGCTTAGGTGATGTAATTCAGCATAGCTCCCCTGACTTCAGTGAAGCTCTGCCAATTTTATATCAATTGTGAAACTACTTTCTGCATTCCTATTGAGTGGATTTAATGGGCATTATTGTCAGTTTCTATTGTAAATGCTGAAATAGCGCTTATTGTCCTTTTTAGCTGAATGTTATTGAGCACTTCTGTTGCATCTTTTCGCTTTTTGTCATTTGTGCTGCTGAAGAAAATCTGGTGTGAAGAAAATAATTTGTAACCAGTGACTAAAAGAATGACAAAACATTTATTTTAAGAAGAAAAAGCTCTCAGGGATCATGAAGAAGAGACTTCAAAAGTATCACTGAGCTTCAGCACATATAGGCCAGCTTTTTTAAAAGGGTCTGAGGGCTGCTACTCAGAAGTGGACTATTTAATTGTAATATGGAGGAAAAGCTGCATTCAAAGAGTTATGATTTTTAGCAGAAATTCAGGATTTCAGAAACCATGGCAAGAGTCAAGGGTTACTGAAACAATCTCTTAGGTCTTATTGTAATTTTAAACAGCCACAGACAAATGAAGAGGCCAGAGTAACTTTCCATAAAGAATTCCACAAAATGTGTAATAATTTATTTTAAGTATTAATAATAAAGTGTGCAAAATTAACTATAATTTTTTAGAAAATGTATAGACAAAAATTAGTATTCTCAGTCCTGTATTTCAAGCTGTTAATAATAATTTAATTGAAGAAATTGGTCTCCTACAAATATCAAACAGTCCTACAATTCCAAAGGAAAAGGCATTTACTTCACAAGCAACCACATTATTTACTGTAGCAGAGGTGCTTTTTTAGAGATTTATTTTTAAATAAATGGCTCTAATATGGAAAGCTAAAAAGCAGGAAGAAAATTGTTGAAAGCAAAAAATGTGCCAGCACATAGCAGAGTGTTCTGTGATAGACTATATATTATGACTTAGTACTTTGGACCGCTCCCAATAAAACAAGATGAATAATGAAATAATAAGGTCCCAATTAGTCATGATTATTTTATGTGATTCAAAATGAATAGTGATTTATGAGTTTCCTTCAACTACTTAATAACATCAGGTGAGTGGGTTTTTAGACGCTTTCCCTTTGGCATGATCCTAATCAAAGCAAATACATTTCCGTTCCCTCCATAATCATCCACACATTGGCAGAGGATAAAATTATTATTTCTGTAACAAATTAAAAGATGTTTCCTCATTAGCGTTTCTGAAGGAAAGAGCTGTGGCCTTTAATGATCAGTACACTCAATGAGTACTGAAATTTATAAATACCTGGCTGATTTATGGGCGTAAGTCTCCATAAATCTCCACCGGGAGCTGGTCATTCAACTGCTTTTTCTGGATCTGGGTCCCAGGGCTTGTGTGATTTGCAGGAAACAGACTTTATATTATGTTAGGCTCCAGGGACTTGTTCCTGTTACCAAATCTTCACATTGTTCTGAAATGGTCACATCTAAGAACAATCACAGAACTCCTCAGGCCTATCATCCATTTGTGTTACAGGCAATATTAATTTTGCTGTCTCAGGAGCTGCTAATGTTGGGGTTTTTTTAATCAGGCAGTGATGAAATTGAGAAAGAAGGTTGAAAGGAAGGGAATAGTAGAATCTCTTGTACACAAATAATATTTGAAAAATAAGCAAAATACTATTTTTTTTCCTATGTAATGTTTAAGATAAATGTATGCTTAATGTGGATTAATAGAAGATGTCAAAAGATACTCATGAGACTGTCATCATTTGTCCTTGTAAGTTCACCATTTCACCATTTCTCCTGGAGTTTATTTCTAGCAACTGAAGATCTTGTTAATAACATTCAAAAGGTCTTTTCACTGCCTCTGTGAGGCTTGCGATATATTCAGGGGTAAAGAGGGGTAATCAAATTGCAACAGCATGAGGCAATAAAGAAGCTGCATTTAGTATGGAAGAGCAAGAGATTATCTATGTTCCTGTTGGTTTGCTGTAAGCTTTATGCCATTGACCATGCTCGTTTACTAAGACTAATTTACAGTGTTTGTTGTCAGACATATGATCCTGTCGTTTCTTGTGTGTCTCATTCAGGTGCCAATAAGAACTCTCTTTTTGTATCCTGAGTATGTTAAAGTCTAGTTTTTTCCATGTATATTGCTTCAAAGGAGAGTGAGGAAAGGCTGCAGTAAAAGAACGATTTGAGAAACATTTTTTTTTTTCTCTATGGGAAAGCTTGATGATGTAATGCACCTGAAATATGCTATTAGGCACCTGATTTTTAGCAAGTTTGCCCCACAAGACGGCATTACATGAGTGTTGTGCTAATGATTTCTTCTAAGGTGTTTGAAATTGTTACATTGACTCAGGTAGTAATACCAGTGCTGCAATTACTGAACTGCAAAATAAAAGAAAATGATGAATTTAATTTATAATTTAAAAACCTCTAGGAAACAAATATATAAATTTTATAATCTTGATCAAGTTTCTGTATCTTCACTGTGTTTTCTTTGAGACATGCTTTTCCTTTTATCTTTTTTATTTGATAAAATTCTACAGCAACCTGCACTGAATACTGGCTGGATATATCCTGACTAAGAATGCACTGTATTTAAAGGAAAGAAGTGGATTTTGCCATTTCACTTGCATTGCATAGAACAGAATGCTTGTGTTTTCAAAAATTGCCTGTGGACTTGCAGTGTTTGCTTCAGAATTTTTTACCTTTCTTCTTTCAGCCTCCTCCTCTCCTCTCCCCTCCCCCCCAGAGTAATCCTGCCCATATTTTATACTCTGAATAATTTGTAGGGATGGTATTGGTTATTTAGCACATATGTGGTTGATTTTAGTTTTAAAGTTCTGATTTATAAATGACATTGACTGCATTGATATTTCACAATAAAGTGTATGAATTATGTACTCTGACACCATTTGGCTGGATATGATTTTCTTCCCTACTGGGCAATACAGACCAGATTATTAGCTATTTCAGCAGTTAGCTCAAATGCTGATAATTCTGGGCTGTGGTTGGTAGACTCTCTTCTTGCATATCTCCTCATGCTGTCTGTCCAATGTCTGGGAAGCCTTCCTGGGCCATTTTCCCAACATATGGTCCACAGCAGCCTTTCAGTGCCCATGTGGCACAGGTGTTCAGGCCATTTCTGCTGGCTTCCTGCCAAATTTTACTGAGCTATACTATCAGATTAGTCAAAGTCATTTCACTGTTGGGGTTCTTTTTCCTTTTTTTGCATTAGTATATGATTGGATGTAAAATGAAAATAAATGAACACTATACAAATCTCAGTAGAGATTCTCTTACTTTATGTAATCTTTTTTTCTGGCATATGCATCAATATATTTCACCTATTAAAAAAAAAAAGAGTTCCATGTCATAGAGGTTTATAAGACATTTAACTTTGTTTAAATCAGCAAAAGAACAAAGCCCACAGCGTGAATTCTTTAACAATACAGATCCCACAGATTCCAGAATCTGTACATATAGAATGTGTTGCACAAGTACATATAACTGACAAAGCATGTTAATGTATTTCAGTTATTTTCATCACAATTCCATTCTTGATCTTCCAGTTTCACTTTGGCCCATTGCATTGCACTAAAGTAACTAGTGCCAAGTAACTTGTTCCTGCTCACAGGACAGAGCAAACATCATCTTTAACACAGTTGAATGCTACTGTTCTAGCATCTCGTCATTCTCTCATGTTTTCAAGTCTGGCTTCTGTTTGCTCTACCTCTTTAATCACTGGCTTAACAAACTATATTCATATGCTCTCTGTGTATTATTCAAAGGGTTCTGTATTTCTCATATCTCTACAACTTAGTAGAAATTTTCCTGCTTAGAATTAGCTGCTGCTTTTTATCTTGGATCAGGATTTAGGGCGGTTTTGATAGTTTTATTTGGGGTTTTTATTCTCTTTTTTTTTTTTCCCTGTAGAAGCCATGAAGCACTGTTTTCTTTAATAAAACACTGTAGGGTTTCAAAATACTTTTTCTTCCATTTCAAAACAAAGCAAAACAAAAAATCCCAAAGTACTTTAAAAGTTTTTAAAGAAGGAATATACAGATACCTGTGCCTCCAGTATATCAAATAGAGTAGCATATGAAGTTTATCCCCTGATTCAGAATTATAATTTAAGCGGTTTCATCCATATGCATCAGGCTACTGGCTATTCTGCAATATGCAGTAGTCTTGAAGCTAAAACCAACACAGATCTAAAGAATTTTACTAATGAAACATGAGGAAACATAAACATTTATGCAAATTTATCAGTTTCAGTGAGAAAACTGCAGAGTTTTGATCTGCCACCCTATTTTTATATCCTATAGTTGTTACAGCTTTCGGGATCCAGTTTTCAAAGTCTGTCTGTTGTACTGATGGTATTTCTACTGACTCCAAAAATTGTTACTACTCATTTCGATATTATTAATTCCTTATTTCTTGTATTTATGGTTGCTTTATGGAAAAGCACATCCTTTTCTAAAATCATTCTCTTGCTAGATTTATAACATTTCAAATTCAGTAGGGGTGATAGAACAGGATGCCTAGACTGGACAGATTATTTTATTTTTCTGTGAAAATATTTTATATAATCAATATTTGTTATATATTCATGCCAGTGGATTTCCCACTGAAAATGCTGCAAATTAGAAATAAATTCATTGATATCATTAATAAATTAAAATTTCTTTTTCTCTAAACTGATGAAAATATATGTTTGCCTTACAGCCACTGAGCTTCCTTACTGAAAAATTAACTATATGATGAGCTAAAGAATGGTAAAATTTCCTTTCTAAGTGTAATACTTAATATGTATTATTCAGTCCTTGTAATCAGTACCAAATATTTTTCACTCCTTTTTGAATTTTGTTCATTTTGTGGATAAAAAAGTGAAATTACAGCTGCGTTGCTAAACTTTGATAAAACATAAGTAGGGATTTTTGTTTCCGTCCCTGAATGGCTGTAAAAATATATGCTTGTAGTTCAAGTACCCCATCTTTAATTTTTTTTTTTTGGAAATTAGATATACTTCCAGATTATTTTTTTTTTAATCTGATGGATTTTAGTAACAACCCAGAGTTTTTTCTTCCAGTAAGGAAAATCACCAGTAAGAGATTTAAATTATATAGATAACCCACTTCTTTTCAGTTGGGTGATGATAGTTTTCTACCCTTAAAGAGATCACGGTAAAGAACATCGTAAAGTGTTCTCCTTCCTGCTAGCATGACTGAGGTTAGTCAGTTTTGTCAGTTAAGATGAGGTACATGAATCTGTTTCTTACCACTTTAAAAGACAGATTTCTTGCTTCATTTCACTATAATCTTTGTGATTTCAGTTCATCTCCACTATTCAACACACTCTCGTGTCATGATTGTAAAAACAAAGCAAAGCAAAGCAAATCAAACAAAGCATTTTTGTCCTGTTTCTCTTGTCCTTATCAATATATAGTATAATATCAATGGATTTTGCACAATAAGTTATACATTGGATATCTATTTTTATATCAGGTCATGTAGGATTAAGAAACATTCTGTCACAATGATCTGTTATTTGTGTGATATCAGTCAGTGAACTGTTCACAAGCAGTCAATTACTGGATCATTGAAACCACGCATTTCTGAAATAGTTTTCTTTTCCACAGAATATATGCTGCCAAAACTTTTAAAATGATCTTTACAATTACCAAATATTAAGAATTTATAAAAGAAAATGACAGAGCATTTTTTTGGAACTGTAGTTTCTTTGGAAGTTATAAATTTATATGTTAACATAATTACCTTTTTTAGGACTAGAATAGCAAAGCAGCTTCTAGGACTCATTATGGATATGCTGTTGATGGATTTACTAAAAAAAAATGCAAAAGAATATAAAGCAAAGGTAACAATTATGATTTGACTTCAGGAACAGTACTTGACTAGTCTCCTCTCCTGGGGACTCTGAGAGTCTTGTCAGATGATGTAATTGCAGGTTACCAAGATCTTTTCCAGTTATCTATTTAGTTTACCAACTCTTTGTAGGATTCAAGGATTTGTAACTGACAAAGATCCTAAGATCTCAAGAAACTTTTCTACTGAGTGGATTCTATAGTTACCCTCTTCCTGGAACCTGAAATCCATTAATGAAATGCATGCCTTACTGTGCTTGGAATAAGCTTCCAGAATCTCTAATGCTGTGTGTGATTTCTTTACAGAAGTTCCTTTGGCTGTTGTAGACCTTGGTCTTCTGGACTTACTTTTCCAGAAGCCATGTAAATGATCTGAGAAAACAGTTGTATTCCTATACAGAAAACCTTTCCATAATGCCAGAAAACCCTGTAGTTTTTCTGAATTAACCAAACACTAAGATCATTTGGAATGCAGAAATGTAGAGAAAAGCAGTACTTCACAGGTTTTGTGTTGTCCTTTAATCTTTGCCTAAGTGAGTTCCTGGTGCAGCTCCCCTCATTCTGAACTAGAAGAAAAGATCCTTCCCAAATAAAGTTGTTACTGTCTTCTTGATAAGTCTGGCTTATCGTGCTCATATTTTGGCTAGGGAGAAATTATAAAGCTATACCAGGTGACTTTTTAGACAAGCCATCCTATATCTGTTAAATCAATTCTACTCGGTAAGAATTAGGTAATTATGTAGCATATATATTTTTAAGTAAAAAACCATTGTCTTTTAGCCCCTAAACTTGGATATCTGATAATATGTTTTCAACTGAAGAAAGCTAGCGAGTAAGATTAGTATAAGTGTTCCTTTAAGATGAATATGGTATTCATTTTCCCTTTTTATAGTCTTCCCTACTCACAACTGTCCTTTGTTTGTTCTGATTGCAGTATTTATATATATACTATTGAGTCTGTTCAGCTCAATAATGAGGGATTTTTTGTTTTTCTAGTGTAGTGTTCTGAGGAGTTAGTGAGCTCTGTTGACAGCGAGAGAGCTGCAGAGCCAAGACAGAGAAAACACTAGAATTACACAACGACAAACAATGATGAGGTAAGTCAGACTCTCTTTGCAGAGGTATTAGAGTGACTCATCCAGCTGGTGAAACCTAATCCTAAGTATGAAGAATCACACATTTAAAAGGAAGCGGACAATGTGAAAATAAAAGGCCATGCATAGAAAACAGCACTGACAAATTGAAAAGATATAAACAGAGTTCATTATTTCATATACAATTCATAAAGTAATATTTTGCAACATTTTTCAAGGAAAACTCACACATGCAGCAGGAGAAAATTAAGTAGTTATGCTTACTATTCATGCATTACAATATGTATTGCAATATTCTGTCACACTAGCGTTAGGCCTAGGCAGTGCTTTGATCTGCTGGCACCAAAAATACATCCACTTTGTGAATTCTTATTCTCAAAAGAACCACAAGAGAACGGTAAACGTCAAGTAATCTGCTCATATTTTACATTCAAAAATGTTATATTTTTTTTATACCTAACCTTAAAAAAAAGAGCTTTTTGTTATTTAGCAAAAGCTTCAGTGTAAACAATAATCAACATAGCATCAAAATATAAAAGACACAAAATTGGCTCTGCATTTAAAAGAGGATGAGGTGTTTATTGAATTCTGAAGAAAGATCCTGTTATTTTCCAGTTTACACAAAGACATCTCAATTATCACCTTCTGTATATCCAAGTTTTGATTCTTGATTCTTAATCAACAAAACACAACAAATATGTATTTTTTCAGATTTCTCATTTCAGGAGTGCGAAAAGTGGAAGGGGGAGGCATAAGATCTGTCTTGACTCCTCAAAATGAAAGGGAATAAGACAGCGTAAAACTAGGCGATACTTCTACAAAACACAAAACTTCTTAAAATACAAGAAAAAGTGTAAATGTAGCTTATATATCCCCCCCAGTTCACCATTCCTGACACGGAACCTTTTTTTGACACGTCATCTGGAAAAGATGCTGATATAAAGGCATTTGACGACTTTCTTTGTCACATTCTTTCATGTCTTATATCAGTCAATCGAATACTTTCAAGTGACAGCAAAGCTAAAATACTGATATAAGCAGAGGCAAGGAATGAAGAAAGCAAAAATATTAAAAAATTTTGCAGTATCATATAAGCATGAGTTAGATGCACTTATTTTCTCCTCAAAACTTGAAAACTAGAAAGAAACATAGCTTTAAAACTGCTAAGGGTGGAATACATCTTTTATCTGCCCCTCTAATATATATATAAAACTGACAACACTTTCCATAAACGGATCATACTAATTTGAGCTAATAGTTACAAGAAACAAAGTATGGTTTCATTTTGACTGGGGTTTAGGCAAGAAGAAACTAAATAATGACTCCAAGTACAAAAAACCATGATGGTCCTAAAACAGTGTATGTGGAAAACAAATTCTTCTCATTGGCAGAAAGTTCATATTTATTTAGTAAAAGGTACTTTTAAGTCAGATTCAAGATAGTGTGAAGAAATTGGCAAATGTCTTTGTGATCTTCCCTGAGAAGGCTTTGGTAGAGGCTGGAAAAGAAGAGTGCTGTTACTACCAGGACTCTGCTTGGACACTGCTAAGCCTGTAATGACTGTCAAAGATGGAGAAGACTGCCATACCTCAGTACAATAGAATGAAAACTGGTAAGCATAAACTTAGAAAAATATCCTCTGTTGCTTCTCTCCAAGAGTAAAATAAATCTACAAAACAAAATCTGTGAATGCAAAGTACACATCTCTGTCCCTTGATAATTTCTTTCATATTCCATAACGTAAAGTTCTATGATATTCATAGTTTAGTAAATACGTCTTTTTTAAAAAATGACTGTGAATAACTTGTTGAATAAGCTGAGTATTTGGTATTCAATTTATTGCTCATGGAAAATAAGGCAGACCCCCAGACAAAGGAGAACAAAAGGACTAATTATCCTAATTTATTTTCCTGTCAATTAATTGATCAGACCATAATGTCAAAATCTAAGTTAAGGTATTATGATACTGAAATAATGCTCAGGTGTTCATATATTAAAAGTAAATATATTCTTACTATAAATATACTTCTAAGCAAAATGTTTGTAAAACCGAATTTGAGTCCTTGTTGAAGTGTAAAAGTAGTATGCTTCTTTCATGCTCGAATTCCATATCACGGCTTAGCTAAACTTCTGATTTGAGACTTTTTGCTTGATCCCTTTTGAAAAATTGATGTAATGAGGTTTTCTGTTCTTAAGCATAAGAAAATGCAAAAAAAATTGTTAGATTCTGTGCATTTTTAGAACTGTGCAAAGCTTTCTGTTTTAATATTGGGTTTTAGGGCAAATTAAGCCTTTACTTGAGAAACGGAAATAACACTGTCTTCAAGAGAAAATTCCTTTCCATTTATCTGAGTTATGAATATTTAAAAATCACATATGGCAGGATTTCTCCTATGCACTGATCATTGGCTTAGCTGTTCCAGTGGAATTAATGGTAAGATGCCTGTTAAGTTCTGTGCAAGCAAATTTAAAGTCAAGATTTTTAGTGTCATTCTCCACAGACTTGTGCAGACGATACAAGTAGATTTTAAAGTGCTGCTGGAAAATAGTGGATTCTCATTTAGAATGAGTTGGATTTGATTCCATCAGAGCTGGTAGCATAACAGCTGTCTTTCTGTCATAGCAGAAGCCATTTAATGTCTTTGTGTAATGAGACAGCTGAAAGAATAATAGCCATGAGTAAAAATACAAACTCATGTGTTTAAGTAGAAGCTGAAATATCTGAAACTGGATAGAAGAATAGAAGAAGTTTTTGTAAAAATCAGCACAGCAATGGCTGAGAAGAAGTCACTGATTATACTTGAAAGAGTTGGCAATCTGATACAGAAGGTACCAAACTGGGAGAAGTGGGTGATACATGAGATGTGTGTGCTGTCATTCAGAGAGATCTAGACAGGCTGGGGAAATGTGCCAACATCAACGCTATGAAGTTGCACATCCTGCAGCTGAGGAGGAATAACTGCATGCATCAGTTCATGCCAACGGCCCATCAGCTGGTGTACAGCTTTGTAGAGAAAGACCTTGTAGTCTTGTTGGACAAAAAACTGACTGTGAGTCAGCAATATGCCCTTGCAGCAAAGAATGACAGCACCATATTGCTGCATTAGGCATACCATTGCAAGTGGATCAAAGGAGGCAGTCCTTCCTCTGTACTCGGCTCAAATGAGACATATCTGACTGCTGTGTCCAGTGCTGGGCTCCCTCGTACAAAACAGACATGAGTATACTGGAGTGAGTCCCCTGGAGAACCACAAAGATGATGAAGTGACTGGAACACCTGTCACACGGGGAGAGGCTGAGAGAGCTGTAAGTGTTCATCCTAGAGAAGAGAAGGCTCAGAGGGATTTTCCTCGGGTGTATAAGTATCTAGGGGACTGTGTTCAGGAGAAGGAGATAAACTTCTCAGAGGCATCCACCGACAAGACCAGGGACAACTGATACAAACTAAGACACATGGAAATAATTCTAAACAGAAAAAAAAAATATAGGTTTTGTTGTGGGGATTGTAAAACAATGGAACAGGTTTTCCAAAGAGGCAGTGGTGTCCCTGTGGTTGGAGATATTGAAACCTGCCTAGACACAGCCCTGGGCAACTTGCTTCTCTGCACATCTGGGTGAGTCTAGACAACCTCCAGGACTGCTGGACAGCCTCAGTCACTCCGTGATTCTGTGATAGGTCTATCAGGTAAACCACTGCCAAAAAATAACTAAAGGCAGAGAGGGATGTATCAAAGAATGACAAGACAAAGGATCATGGGTCTGACAAAGACACCTTTAAAGCTTCTTGCTTTATAAGATACAGTTGGAGCCAATAGTGAAGCGAATACCACCTGCTGCCTGGTATCTCATATGTTGACAGAGAAGGAAGCCTTTATTTACACTTCATTGTTGTCCACTTTATCTAGAGACGTATGTAATCATCAGCATATCTTTTTATTAGAAAGAGAAAAGCTGAAGCAATTCCTCAGATAGTAATAACTAAATAGTAATAACTATTTAGTTTGTGTCAGAAAATGTTAAAGTATTAAACAAAATGGAGGATTTTGAAATCAAAACTAGTTTGGTCTACCTTCATCTTCCCACCTAATGTTCAGACTATTGCAGCCATGTTAGGTGTCTTAGAACTACAATAACCTTAGAAACATGTAAAGCTATAGCTTTTTCTCTTTTTTTCCTGTCTATTTTAATGTTCTCATGTTTTGCTTTCTTGTTTTTTTGCATTCTATCAACATCTGAGATGCAGATGAGTAGGGGCAGAAAGCAAAATGGAGAACATTACAGATGAGCAGATAGTTTGTAATCAATTGTTATAAAAGCATAGGGTATGTAAAATTTCACACTGTGCTGTCAGGCTGGATGATGTGTATCATTAGAAACCTGGAGAACTGAATATCTCCATTTAAGATAAGTTACAGTTGTGATTTCACTATATAAAGTATATCAGAACCTCACTTCTGGTAAAGTTCTGAAAAACAACTGGCAATGTCAGTATTGAAGGAGAGTGCTGTTTTGTTTTCCTTTATCACATCCTATATCCTTTACTTTATTGACATGAAGTTTCAATAGCTTGATAATAAGCAATAATTTGTTGTAAAGTTTATGATGGCATCTATCAGTTTACATTTATTTCTGACCAAAACAGCATTGAAATTACCTCCTCAATTAAAAAATGCTATAACAATTTTTAAAATATATGTCATAACTTGATTTACACTAACATATCCTTCAATCACTTCACATTATAATAAAGTGTGCAACCTATTCCTATACCATATTCACCAAGCAGTAGGTTGGTAGTTAAGAAGTATCTAAGCACAATAAAATAATTTCTTGGCTTCGTATGGCATTGCTTCTTTTTGAATGGTCTGTTTATGTTAGATGTTTAANATTCAATTAAAATGTAGAAACATGGAGAATATATTAAACTTTTTCTTCCCTCTAAAAGAGGGGAAAATACTGTTTATTTCTAATGCTAAGAAGGCATCCTTGATATGTTTCTTTTCCTCTGTTCTCTAATCTTTTCACCCTCCCCAGGAAAGAAAATCTGTTAGTTTTCTACAAATGTGGATAAAAAATACCCAGTGTCTTTAAACTGCTATGTATTTTTCCCTTTTTAGATACAGTATATTATGTCCATGAAATGCTTTTCCTATGAGGAGTCCGAATTTTTAAATTCTTGTATAAGCCCACAGACAGTGATGCAGCCTTTAGTATAAATTATAATGAATATGGACTCCCTTTGTGATGCGAAATAATCACCATCACAGGCCTTCTCAGAGATGTCAGCAGCTTTAAATCACAAGAGGTTTGTCCTTTGCTGTAAAGTAAGAACAGTGCTATGCCAAAGCTTTGAAGGAAGCTCTGCACAAGGAAAGGGAAATGCTTAAAAATGTTACTAAACTGTTATATAAATCCACCAGGGAAAATAGACTTCTGCCACAAATGGTTTTCAGGAGATATCTCTCACAGCTTTCCTTCCATCTCATAGGCTGTTGATCAGTAAGGAGAGAAGACACCTGAACACAAGGTGATTTAGGTCTTGTGTTTGACACCATGCATTTGTCATTCAACCAAATAAGTAATGAAATACCCTGAAGCAAAGTTTTCTATGTCATATTTTGATATATGGAGACAACAGTGATCCCATTGTTGCTTTCATTTCATTAAGCTGCTTCTTCCAGAGAGAGAGAGCACGCAGATAGCGCAGTCTTTCAACTTCTAGCAGCAAAATACAACAGCCAACATACAGTTCTCCTGCAACAGAAGTAAAATTTCCACTTTTTCATTAATATCGAAAACTTGTAGAGCTAAAACATTAATTACTTTGCCTGTGTTTCTTCCAATGGTATGTTCCATAATCATAGCATACAGAGTTTGATACTGCCCAATACTTCCCCCAAAAGAAACTTTGTGGAAGCAAAAAAAAAAACCACAAAGAAAATTTAATAAAATACACAAAGAAGCTGCAGGTTCTGGGAGAGGAGTTTCATTCCCGCCCCCCTCCCCACATGTATCCATTTC
>VXBO01014567.1:20232-32219 GCA_013400135.1 Rhinoptilus africanus
ATTTAATCTTTAAGGCCTCATATCCCCACCAAATAGTGACATTTTCAAGTTCATCTGGTTTATGATACTTCAAAATCTCCTTGACATGATTTAGTTTGATTAATGGCTGGCCGTATTCTGAAAGTATGTAGCAAAGGGACTGCCCAAAGGTAATCACAGGAATCAAGAGTCTATGTGGCCCTATTTCAGTTGAGCTGTCAATACAGAAATGACCAATAAGTGAAGTGTTTAATTATAACTTAGGGAATTAATTTTAAATTGTGTAGTGATTTTGACATCTTAGTCCAGATAGGATTTTTCACAGCACATACCTTGAAAAATGGACATTATTCTTTCAGACTGGAAGGTTTATCTTTGGTTTGGTTGTGGGTTTTTTTTGTTTTTGTTTTTATAATAAGAAAACATACTGGTAGAATTATTTAATCATTTAGAAAGATAGTGTCAGGATGAGAGCCAAAATCTTAAGCTTACAGCATGGTACCCAGTTCTTGTCTGCCTCATTCTTGTCAGGAAACTAGATACTGAAATATAAATGTATTTACTCTTTTTTGAAAGGTAGTAATCTTGTATTTTTCATTATGTATTCACATGATTATAAAAACATCCTGGATATTTAGAGTGTCACTGAGCTTGTAACAATCAGGCAGGAGTGTCTGAGAAAGTAGGTCATGTAATAAACCCCATAACATTGAAAATATGATCTAAATTAAACAAACTGCATCTCCAAAAGGAGTTCTTCCTTTCTTTCTGTATCCTGTATCATCAGGGATATTAATCCCAGTGCAAGTAGCTTTTGAAAGACAATTAAGAGAAATGTGTGCATAAATCTTGGTGACCTATTATTTGAATGAAATTATTGTGGGATTGTCAGATGTAGATGCAATCACACAGAGTTCAACCTGTTGTAAACAGACCATAAAAAACTAGTCCGAAGATAATTTTTCTGTAACACAGAATCAGAGGAAAATATACTTTGGAAATTGTTTCTGATGGTCGCCTGGTCCCCAGCTCAAAGCAAGCACAACTAGATCAGGTTGTTCAGAGCTTTGACATGTTAATTTAATACAGTCGAGGATGGAGATTACACAGTCTTTCTGGGTAACTTGTTCAAATCTCTGACTGCTTGTAACATGCAAAAACTTCCTCTTGCTGCCTAGGTGAAACTTCCCATTTCTATGTTCTCTCTCCTCTTTTCTTTGTACAGCTTCATCTTCTCTATACCTTTCCGTGAGATAGCTGAAGATAGCAATCATGTTTCCCTTCAACCTTCCTTTTCTTAAATGTTGAACGCACCCAGGTCCCACAGCCTCTCCTTGGATGTCCAGTACTCCAGCCGTCGTTGTCCCACTGGCCTCCGTGGGACTCACACTAGTATGTCAGTGTTTGTGTTGTGCAGAGGAGCCCCAGGTTGGGCACAGCACTCAGGAGCGTCTCACAGATCCCAAACTGCTGGGCAGCTTCCTGAACATGCTGGCTGCACCCTTGCTTGTGCTGCCCTGAACGGGGTGCGGGAGAGGGGTCTACATTACTGCACAGAGGCACTGCCAACCTGGTGTCCACAGAGCCTGTTCTGCAGAGCTGCTCACAGCTAGTCAGTCACACACTGTTCTGCAGGACTTGGTCCATCCCAGGAGCCGGGCTTTGCATTTGCCTTTGATGATTTTTGTGGAGTTCCTGTTCGTTCGCTTCTCCGGCCTCTCTGGGCCCCTCTGCATATTAGTCCTGTCCTCCAATGTGTCGACCGCTTGTCCAGACTAGGCGTCACCCAGAGATTTGCTGAGGGTGCAGGCCATCGCATCATCTAGGTTCTAATAGAGATAATTAAATAGATAATTAAATACTTGTGAATAGTATTGATCCCAGACCAGGTCTCTGACGGACTCCCATTGTAACTTGCCTCCAGCTGGACTGTGCCACTGTTCATAGACCTTTGATCCTGATAGTCTTGCCAATTTTCCACCCACGTTACACTACCTATCTTCCCTATTCATATCTCAGCACTTTTACTTAAAAGTCCCTATGTGATACTATACTGAATACTGTAGGATGCTTCTCATTTTCTGAAAGACTCTGAGCAAACCATAATTTAGACTAAAATTAAAAGTAATTGGGTCATAGCCAAAAAATACATATAAAAATATGATCTTCAATATCAATGGCATATGAATTAAGTAAGCTTATGCTTTGTTCTCCATGGTTTTTCTTTTTCACTGCTGAGGTGATTCCTTGTTCTTCATGTACTGGTAAAACATTTCTAGTTCTTTGAATTCATCTTCTATGTGCCTCACGATTGACTTAGCTGTTTCAGGAAGATATTTTCTGAAGGACAGACACCAAAGAGGTAAACTTTGTAATTCTGAAATAGTATTACAATGCTGACAACTGCCGACAGTGTCTCCCTTTGTGACCTTAATCTTCCATTTGCCTCAGTTTCCTATCTATAATGTTTAGATAACAATTTCCTTCATCACAGGGTAGTAAGAATGTAGATGTAAATACTTAATAAGAGAATCTCTAGGCATTAATATGAGGTCATCTAGTAATTTTAATATGCCATTAGCAAAAGTTTTCTCTTAGAAATTGTGATTATCTTTGAATTCTCCAGCAGAAGTATTGCTGCTCATGTTTTGCAGTCATATATATCATAACTCCATACACATGGGTTTTTTAGGAGTTGGGTGATGGTATTTTGAAAAATATGTAAACAATCAAATTCATTAAAATGGGCTTGAGGGGACAGCAACCAAACTGCTGCCTGACCCATGCAGTAATACACTCCCTCCTTGAAAATAACCTATCAAGTATAAGAGAGACATGAAGCAAGAAAACTTTATGGCAAATTTAACTGGAAAGCAATTGTTTTCTACATGGATAGAATTGTTCAATAATCTCTTATGGAATTTGAAAGTGAATCTAACATTCACTAAGCTAGTTCTGAATGACAGAACCAAAATGCCTTTTTTTTTTTTTTTTTGCATTGCAAGTGCACAACATTAAGGCAATCTAACACTAAACCAATGTTCCTGGAAGATGTGAAAATAATTACATGTTCTGCCTGAGCTACTAAGCAAAGAAACATTCTGCCTCAGACTTCTGTAGAGCATGTCAATTTCCAGTTTCCGTGTTTTCAGCTTTCAGTGCACAACCTGCTTGAGTGTGCAATGATTTGAAAACAAAAGCATCCTCTAACAACAAGGGATCCTGAAAATTAAGCAGATGCCAAACTCCCCTGTGAATATGCTTAGTGAAAAAAAAAAAAAATACTGATAGAAAACTACCGTTCATTCTCTGAGAAGTCACAGCAAGGAACTAAAAAAGAGAAACATCTTAATGAGCCTATATCTTGCTACTCGTACCTTATGCATAGACATTGTAGCATTTGCATAGATGTTTGCAAGAGCGAAGCAGAGTTTTATGCTTACTATGATCTATGCTCTTCCATCATGGAGATTAGGCCTCCATTTCTGTCGGAGAGTGTTTTATCCATTCTGTTCAGATCAGTTTTCTTTATGAAGGAACAGATTTTAATGCTTCCAAAAAGGCATTATATATAATTTGTGGAATGACCCGAAAGTTATATTTAAGAGAGGTTAAGGTTAAGTTTAAGTTAAAGTTGAGTTAAGAGATGTAAATTGTTTCAGTTCTGGGGAAAGAATTCTTACAAATTCTTGCCTATTTCAAATTGAGGTGGTCTGCTACCAAAGCCTGTCCTCCTTTCTTTCAGTGAAGTAAAAATCTTCTTATATATAGAGCCAACAAGGATGTGGTATATTGCATAGAATTGGGACAAGTAGTTTTCTAGCTTCAGTTTTAGCATTGTTCAAGGTTTGTATTACATGGAATTTTTCTCTTTTGTTTTGAAATACATTTGTCCTTAAAAAAAAACTTTTGTTTTTCATTCATTTCGCTTTTCTTGGAGAAGTAACAAGAGACATGCTAAATTAATTCCTTTTCTATATACAGCGTCAGCTGTTTAACTTGCTAGTCACCTATACCTAATTCTTGTTATTGACCTTTCACTGGAGATTGTCACGCTCATAGCATGGCTGCATAAATTAAATGGATGAGTGCTGTTACTGCACTCTGTCTTTGAATCAGACAACAGAAGCTGACTTTGCACTGAACAGACAAGGATATTCAGTCTATCTTGATTCAGGGTAGGTCTTTGAAGAAGCTAGGCAATACTAATGTGATGGCTAGTGCAGGTCCATGCCAGAATCATTTTCCTTCTATTTTAAAATCTTAGTTTTAAGTAAACTTTTGATCTTCAATATGTTAAATGCTTTTCTTCTGTAATTAATGTTACTTCTGAGAGGTAATTAATCTGTGAAATAATGTTTCAGTACAGTTAGTTTACTGTGGTGTTTAAATAACTGTGACATGTAGAAAGGAAGATCCTGGATCAGAGTAAACGTTTCTAATCTATCTCTTGAATTTGAGGAACAGATACCTCATCAGAAGGTGTGTTAATTAAGCACAGTCAAACCATTTTCCGTAAACAGGCAATAACTTGTTCCAACAAGTAGTGTTCCTCCTGGCTCTTGGTTGTTGTTCTATTCTGATACCTGAAGAATAAGGGTTTCATTCTTTCTGTTGTCTTCACAGATTCAGCCTTATTTACATGGGAGCAAGAGACTGGGTAATTGTGATTATACAGTCACAACTATATTATCAGGGTAATTACAGTTTGTGCATTTGTCTTAATGCATGCTTGCAAAGCATGAAAAAATCTACTTTTAAAGCTGTGTAATTGATTTCATATGTCTGTATCAGTTTCCTTCTCCCCTACCTTTATTTACACTGTCCCTAACTCATTATTTGTCTTTAATTAATGGTAGTGTCAAAACCCAAGATGTTCTAAGCAACATATGTGTACAGAGAAGAAAGGAGAAGAGATAAGGCAAGGATTTTTGAATAGTGAAAATCTTTCTCAGCCAGCAGAATATAGTCTGGAAAATATACTATCATAACAACCCACATAATCTATGGTGGCTTAAATATAATGGATATAGACTTCATGAATAAATCGAACAGAATAGCTATTGTAGAAGATACTGGGTTTTAATAGCTATTCCAATCAATGTATCCATTTTAACTTCTGGTTCAGGTAGGTGTAAAGCTATTTCTTAATATCTTACATTGTAAGATTATTTCTGTAAATTGATTAAATGTATTGAAGGCATTAATAAGTAAACAATTATTTTTATTCTCTTTTTTTGGTCTCTAAATGCAAGCAATAATTTCCTGCATGAAACAGTAACAGATGAAAAATACTGAAATGTAAATTAATATAGGATGATATAGGTTTACAAAGAAGGTTCTCCTTTTGTTGCTTTTATTTGTCTTATGCTGGTTCTCAATTTGAGAATGGTAGTGTGCATTCACTGGTTTTAGCCATTTTACACTTTCTATCTTGGTCTGAACCTAAAGTTTGTGTTCCTATGTGGCTGGACCACCACGGCTAATGAGCTTTTTGGCCTTCATCAGGGTTTTCTTTAATTTGGTTGTCCAACATAAACTCTTATTGGCCCTATAGCACCTTTGTCTTCACTGTTCTTGGCATGGGATTTGCCTTCTGAGCTACAAGGGGAATAGCTTGCCTCCACCTGTCTGGAGCTCCTGTTACTTACCCAGTCTGTCAGACTGCTCATCAGCCTATAACCTTGTGTAAGGTAAGAATAGTTTTAGACTAAGGTCCATTATGTAATTCCTATAGTAGAGAAAAAAAAAAAGTGTAAAAACCCCCAATAAAATATAGACATAGCACTCTCCATCTGCTTGGTNCTACTGCCCATGTGTGTACATTACTTTAGATTAATTATATATTTTCTTTCATGAAGTTAGTCACACTACAGAACGTAATCATGCACTCATTTCAAAGTCCTAATTAATTCTATAATTTCTCAGAGACTGGGAACTGCACTTACTGCTCAACAGCAGTAATAATGTACAAGCATTATATTAAAAATACTTTCCTAAATATATAGCCATGAAGTACAACATATTCACTTCATGGGGAGGCTTATTTCTATCTGTCAGCAAGTGCTGTCATTATATCCATTGGCCATAAGTACTGGCTTGCTTTACTTGTGTTCACTAAATAAGTTTAATAATAATTGCATGTACTGTGCAATTTACTGTTTTATTTAGGAGGCCTTTCTTATTTCCCTAGTGTACCTTTTCCACATGATATGTGTTTAAAAAGTTTTACTATGCACTTTTTAAGGGCCAGAAGGGAGTAAACATATTTTAGTATATAAAAAAAAAATGAAACAAAATCATTCCTCCGTCAGATATACATTAATTTGATAAGTTTCATAGCACCAAATTTAATGAACTGACATAGAGGAAATAGAGCTTGGCTCAGAGCAGTTGACAGTTCCTCACCTATTGATACATAACAATTTCTGTTTCCTATGTTTGGTCCATGTCACTTTGGAAATATCAGTAACATCAACAGCTGTTCTTCCTGTTGTTTAAATCACAATTAAAAACCATTTTACTGGTTATTAAGACAAACAAAACCCCCCTGTGTCTATGTCTTTGGAAGAATAGAGTGCATGGAGAAACAAATGAACAAACAAAAATCTTGGTTTTGATTAGGGATTTTGTAAGTGAAAAGCATGGATCTTGATGAGACTGTGTAATATTACATTTAAAAGACTGACCAGAACCATGTTTCTGAGTAGAATCTTACGAGCATTACTAGTCACAAATGCATGAGATTTCTGGAACTGACAGTTCCGCTGGTTATACAAAAGGTTTTAAAGTGTCTCATCTGAGTTACGAAGAAACTTTGAGAGAATGTGCATAGCTTGTATATGAGACCTAAAAAGATGAGTATGCTGAAAATCAGGGTGTTGATCTTAGTCTATTAAAATCAACATCAGTATTTATGTTCACTTGAGAGGGAGGAAGAGACAGCACTGCCACCTAAACAATAAATAGCTAGTTCCAAACAGTGACACACAGTTGGCTAAAAAAATAAAACTGGATGGATGATGACATCTCAGAAGGGTATTCCAACAACTGCAGCTGTTTCCACAGCCTTCTCAACTGCTTTTGCCTGGGCTAGTGAACTGCTCTTAATCAGGATACCTGACAATTCTTCATGATAAAATAAATAGTTTCATTTCACATGTTGATTTAACTGGATGAGTGTACGCCTAAGGGAGGGCACCTAATTTTCTTTTATTTTGCTGTTTACTGTCTGATTTGTCCATTAATGTTGCTGGGTTGTACGATTTGCAAGCAATAGCATAAAGTGCAACTGATTACTGACAAAGCTAATAAATTAAAAAGAAACATACACCTATGGGTAATTAAATTAGACTTGAGGAAAGTTGTAGAGATTAATGCATGCAATCAAACTATGTGCCTTAATCACTTCCACTGTCAGCTGTAATTTATAACAGAGCTTCTTTAAAACAATTCACTTTATCTAAACTTTAAAGTCAAATATATGCAGAAAGGAAAGATACTGCATTTTGGGTAGGCATCTAGTGCATTTTGACAGATAATAGTTTCACATCAACAAGAAAGAAGCTCAGACCAACCTCTTTTACCACTGCCAAGTAACACTGAAATTCTGTGGTTAAGCACTAATCACCTGAATGTACACAAACAAATTTAACAAGGGTCCTGAACTGATATGATATCTGAGGAGATGGAACCAGAGATGTCTGCTAGAAAACCTATTAGAAGTCAGTTATTCAATTCACAACACTTTCTGTGCCATACTATTTATTTACTGACTTTTCTTCTAGCAGTTTTTTGTTCAGGCTAACTTTAAAAGCATCATGCACATACTTGCTGTATAGGTAATTGTGCCATAAAAAAAAAATACTGATGGTTGGCATAGAGATGACAGGAAAGAAAGTTTCAGTCTTCTAGAGTTAACTTCATTTAAAAAAGAAAAATCATTAAGAGGACATTTTAAACACCCATAATTAATGTAATTCATTTGTTGAAATACGCACTTAGATTTCCATCACTTTTGCGAACATATTTGTGCAGGGTATACCTATACAATCACTTCTTTGCTACAACTGCTGTTAAAAGAGATAAAATAAGTTATCAATATTTTTGAATATACACATTAGTGAGAATGAAGTAAATGTTAATCTGTGTCATTTGACACTGAAAGACTAGAGAGAAATTAATGTATTGTCACAGTACTGTGACAAATATATTCACCACTTCAAATAGATTCATGCAGAATAGGAATTGTACACTGTTACATTTTAAAATTGAGGCCTGGACACACAAAGGTTTTGAGGCAACTAAGATCCACATAGTAGCTGAGATTTATTTCACAAAATCTGACAAACACAGCTAGATCAGAGAAGCAGATTTAGGTTTCAAATTACATTTTCATGTGGATGCTTACTGCAGGGGATGCTTAAATTCAGGATAGAAACAGGATTTTAAATATACATTTGTCTCTCCTTGAAGTTTAGACATCCTTCACTGAATGTTGTGTCATTCTTAATGGGTATGGCTTTTCCCATTAACTATACGAAAAACCTATAGACATATAGTAGATGCGTGAATTCTGCTCCTTTGTCTTAGTATTTCCGATTTCGTGCTATTGCATCCTCGCTTTACCAATCACTTCACTGAATCTGAACCTAGGTTTGTAATAAACTTTAACTAAGAACTTATTTTTTCATGTTTCAGAATTTTTGCTTAAGACATTGTGGTGGATCGACCTTGGCTAGATGCAAGGTGCCCACCATGCTGCTCTATCACTTCTCATCCTGAACGTGACAAGGGGAGAAAAATATGACAAAAGACTCATGGGTTGAGATAGGGAGGGGGAGTTCACTCACCAATTACCATCACAGGCAAAACAGACACAACTTGGGGAAATTAATTTATTACCAGGTAAAATCAGAGTAGGATGATAAGGAATAGAAACAAATCTTAAAATATCTTCCCCCCAACACTCCCTTCTTCCAAGGCTCAACTTGACTCCCAATTTTCTCTACCTCACAGGGGCACACAGGGGGACGGGGAACGGGAGTTTTGGTCAGTTCATCCCATGTTGTCTCTGCTGCTCCTTTCATCTCACACTCTTCCCCTGTTCCAGTGTGAGGTCTCATCTACGGATACAGTCCTCACCAAACTTGTCCAACGTGGATTCTTCCCACAGGCTGCCATGAACTGCTCCAGTATAGGTCCTTTCCACGGTTTGCAATTCTTCAGCAACGCTTTGGCATCAGTTCCACAAACGGCATCACAAGTCCTGCCAGCAAACCGGCTCCAGAGGACGTTCTCTCCACAGGATCACAGGCCCTGCCAGGAGCCTGCTCGAGCACAGGCTCTCCATAAAGTCACAGCTTTCTTAAAGGCACATCCACCTTCTCTGGTGTGGGATCCTCCACAAATTGCAGGTGGATTTCCAGTCCACTGTGGACCTCCATGGGGTGCAGGGGGACAGCCTGCACCATGGTCTTCACCATGGGCTGCAGAGGACTTTCTGCTCTGGCATCTAGAACACCTCCTGCCCTTCCTTCTTCACTGACCTTGGTGTCTGCAGAGTTATTTCTCCCAGATATTCTCACTTCTCTCTTCTGGCTGCAGCTGCAGTTTTTTCCCCCTTCTTAAATACGTTATCACAGAGGAACTGTCACTGATTGGTTCATCCTTGTCCAGCAGTGGGTCTGTCTTGGAGGCGGCTGGCATTGGCTATACCAGACATGAGGAAAGCTTCTGTCATCTTTTCACAGAAGCCACCACTGCAGCCTCCCTGCTACCAAAATGTTGTCATGTAAACCCAATATAGGCATCAACAAAGTCTGGAAGCAAGGAGGATTGATGTTCTGTAAAATGCTTAAAAAACCATTTTTCTTCCTTTCTTCCTTAGCCTAAATATTAGTTCTTTGAGCTCTTTGAGTCTGGGTGCAGACTCAAACCAAGGCCCAAATAATCACTTTCTGGAAAAACTTCAGTATAACTTCATATTATTATTAAATAATATTAAGCCATTAATACAGACTATAGTATAATTTGACAGTTTATGTTACTAAGGACTTATCTTCCAGAAGCCTGAGCAAGGTCTATTTAGTTTTAATGGAACAGATGTTACTCAGTACAGCTAGTTGAGGTGAAAGCTGAGGCTGAAAGGTTCAATGCTAGAGTAACATTAACTGTAAGTCATCCCTTACTTGAATTCATTGTAACTCAGCCAAACATAATTCTGCCCTTTGGGAATTCAGATTCATTGAAAGCGTGACCCTTTGTCTGTTTTTTAATCTTTTTTTCTTTTTGGGGGGATGGAACATAAGCATTTTATAATGTCTTCCTTTTAAAATGCATGTGGTGATTTTTCTTTTATTTTCTTAAAAGAATTGGAAAGATATTTTATGCTATAAAAATATTTTAGTGTGGTCATGAGATATGAGGTACACACAAAATCAATGTGTTGTTTGAAATAGCATACTAAAATACTATGGATATTTAGGATTCCAGTTAATAAGGCTTTATTTCACATTGTGGCTGTTAGGATTCATATGGAGGCTGTACAATAAAATGAGACTAATTTTCCTAGTACAAGCATCTGCTTCTGAATGTCAAGTTTTTTAACTACAAAAACAAAAAGAAACTTTTTTTCTCTGTTTATATGTCATATAAAGTTCAGGCCTATTAACAAGATAACAATTACCCCAGAAAGGGTTGAGGATTGCGTTGTTGTCTTAATGAATTTTGTGTACAAAAAATATCATCTGATTAATCACAGCATTACATATTTTATTTGGCAAACCCCACTTTGACATAAATATGCAGTTGTGCACTTTGTGCTGAGTGTGGCTGTTCTTATCACTACTGGGACCAGCTAGTATCTCAGAGCTGTCATAGCACAGAGGTTACTTGAGATAAATCACTTAACAGCAGCTGCAGGCCCTTCCAAAGTAACAGATTAGATACAGTATATGCTGGGTAATGCAGAGTGAAACAGACTGACTGAATATTCTGGAATCTAAATCAGTAGCATCCTCCTCTCAGTTAAAGCTCAGACCTGGCAAAGTGTCATAGAAACTGGTGAAGATCATTCTTCAGTAAGGTCAATGCAGTCTGGAATAAGAATATATTGAGCCAGCATAGCAAATACATTGTCGTCATGGACATTTTTTGCTGCTGTTTTCCTTTTCTGACAGGTTAATTTTTTATTCTGCTTTCACTGTTACACCAATATGGCTGAGAATCCTTTCCCGTGCACAGTATTGCTCTCTAGGAGGTACTAATTACCACAAGACAAGGAAAAACTGAATTGTGTATAACCCTTTGATACCTGGAGTACAGAATAAAGTTGATTTGATGCAGCTCATAATGATTGCACTGCTTGTTCGAGACGAGTGAAAGAAACCAACTCTATTCAAATGAGGTTTACAAACATTAAAGACAGTTTAACAAGGAACAGCAGATCATAATACATATGGTTTTGTTTAGAAATGGATAGTACTGCCTAACAACAGGGCGCTTGTATCTCTCCCTTCTTGTCAACAAAATCAAAAGAATTTGCCAATACACCTTGCTTGCAAGTCCTCTGCCTCTATTATACACTATAGGATGTGTTCAGAGAAGAATACAACACATAACTTTTCATTTACTGCCAGGCATGGCAGGGAATTTTATCACCAGGCTTTTCATTCAATACACACAGAACTGCTATGCTTTTTCCTCAACCAGTAATCTCAAGTTTGTTTAAAATCACTCAGCTCCTCACAAATTCTAGAGTTGCGGGTTTTTTTAAAGTAAAGTTTTTTTTAAAGTCCAAGGTATTTGGACAATACCTTGTCCAAAGTATATGTATTCAATGACAACATACAAAAATATGTCTTCTAAAACTAACCTTCTACACCTAAAATGGCTGTCAGATTAGAAATATTTCTGTCAAAAAGTAGAGTTTATGGAGAATTTTCCCCCTAAAATTGCAGAGAAAGCAAAAAACTGTTGTAGGGGAAAACTTTAAAGTGAAGTAGAAA
>VXBO01014572.1:13096-26188 GCA_013400135.1 Rhinoptilus africanus
GCATCTCCTTTGCTCAAGCTCTGCAGAAAATATTCATACATGGGGATGAAGCTTCAGAAGATAGAGGGAGCAAACACTTGCAGAATTACCCCTGTCTTTCAGCAAAATATTAGTCTTAGCTCAGTTTTTATTTAAAGCCCTAAACTTTGAGAAATTCTTATATAATTCAATGTAAAGGTTCATAGACAGTGCTTATGTCCTCAGTGGTGCAGACATGGACCAGATCTAATCAAGAAGCCACAAAGCTGAAGTTAACACAGACTTTGTTAGCACATGGCCCAGAAAGTGATAGGACACATTCAAAGTCTGGTAGATATAAAGGTACTGTCCCTGGTTTAGGAAACCCATAAGCTTGCATTCACATAGGTTGTTACGGAAGGTCCGCTGTGTTCTTATTCTGTCTTTGTACTTATTCTCATGTCCAATAAAAAAAGACTACTGGATTATTTCAACATGTGTTCCAGCTCTTTGTAGCCTTTCTTTTATTTTTGGTTTTTAACATCAAGTGCAAAATAATGAGCCTGTTTAAAGATATATGTCCATTTGTTCATTTAGATTTAGCTCAATGATAGCATGGCTGCATTGCTTCTGAAGCACAAGCAAAACTTTTCCACATTGGCCTCAACAAGACAAGGTAGGAATATGCTACATTAGCAAGAGCTGCCTAGTTTTGTTTGCATGTTATCTTTTGTTTGTTTGCCCATGAACACTCTAAGTAGCAGCTGTTTAGCCTTCCTCTCCCTTGCCAATAAAACAAACAAAAACTGGTCTTCCAACCACTGGAAATTGACTTTTTAAAGTATTTTTAAGTATCCTGGCAGTCAGCCACAATTTGGTTAGTCTAACATCATAGCACAAGTAGTGTGAGAAACAAGTGCAGTCTGTAATTTGATTTCAATTCCTGACCTTTCCGACAGTGACCTACTCTAACATATAGAAAGGAAATTACAATTAGCAATTGAGGTGAGAATTAGGTTTGTTATTTAGGGTTGTTTTCTTTAAAATTTTTATTATTTCAATTTACGTCTACTCTAAAACACAAAGAAAATTAAAATGGAGTTATAAAGTTTTATATTAAGGGAAATATATAATGAAATTTAAAAGTTATAAATTTTGTTGCAGAACTAATAGAATTAAATATTTTAATCTTATGAAATATTATATTGATGTCGTGGTTTAGCCCCAGGGGGCAACTAAACACCACACAGCTGCTTGATCACTCCTCCTCAGTGTGATGGGGAGAGAATTGGAAGGGTAAAAGGAAGAAAACTCATGGGTTGAGATAAAGACAGTTTAATAGGTAAAGCAAAAGCTATGCATGAGCAGAGTAAAACAAGGCATTTATTCACTGCTTCCAGTGGGCAGGCAGGTTTTCAGGCACCTCCAGGAAAACAGGGCTCCATCACATGTAGTGGTTACTTGAGAAAACAAATGCCATTGCTCCAAACATCCTCCCCTTCCTCTTCCCTCAGCTTTTATTGCTGAGCATGTGAAAGACTGTAGCTTTAAAATAATTGTCTCGAAGCTTGCTTAAGCTTCTGCAAATCGATGGCAGTCTTGCAGGCCGGTAAGAAGCTTGCTTGTATCTATTTAGCATCTTCTGCAGGCGATCACCTTGCTTGCCAGTCACCACTCAAGATTGCCATCAGCTGAAGAGGGTGTCTCGGCCCGCTCCAGCTGGGAAGGGTGTAGGCCTTTGGCTCTCAGAGTGGCCAGATGCTGCCAACCCCGGGGCCCACCCAAGCCTGTGTCATTAACTCCAAAATTGCTGAAGCACAATAACTGTGATGAGCTAAGCGCTGACCAAGCTGCAAAGGGTCAGGAAAAGCTTATACGGAAACCATGTAAAATGACAGCTGGACAAATGTCACTGTCACGCTGATTGGTCAAGACATGGATAAACTTGGGCTACCTGGACTCTAACCGGTATGGCAACACACCACAACTTGGGAATGGGGACTGAGACCCCCACCACCTTCAACTATGGATGAGTGGGATGCCACTGAACTTCTGGAGGACTGCCGAGACATCGGTGGGACTGTGGTGGTGACTATACCCTTGCTACACTCTGTAATGCTGCTTCTCTTCTCTGCCTTTCCTCTGCTTCTGCCTTTACTCTATTGCTTGTCTCAGTGACTTTACCTGGGGTATAAAAATAAACCTGCACTGAGCAGCATCTGACCTCATTTGCATCTTAGTGTCACATTTGTGAACCTCGCCTGGGCCCAATGTAGTTGAACTGGTATGTAACAGCATGACACCCTATGGTTTGGAGTATCTCTTTGGTTAGTTGAAGTCAGCTGTCCCAGCTGTGTCTCCTTCCAACTTCTTGTGCACCGCCAGCCTACTCGCTGCTGGGGTGATGTGAGAAGCAGAAAAGGTCTTGGTGCTGCGGAAGCACTGCTTAGCCAATAGCAAAAGCATCCCCCTGTTATAAACAGTGTATACAGTTCAAACACAAAACATAGCCCCATACCATCTGCTACGAAGAAAGTTAACTCTATTGCAAACAAAACCAGCACAATAGAAGAAGCTATTTGTGGAAACTACATTCAAACAATCTTTTCCTTGACACAGTGCAAAACTAAAGCTTTCTTAAAAACAGCTTTTTTATTATTATTATTAAAAATAGCTTTATTTAAAGCTATTTAAATTCTTATCTCAGATACAGTCTGTAGACATTAACAAAGCTAGGAAAAACGGCAACAAAGTAATTTATAGCCAGAACATAAACACCATATGCTCCATTAATATGGACAAATTCAAGATTTCAACCCCAATCAGCACAAAAAAGTATTGGACCAAACTTTGGATAAGAATCACTACATGTATCTGAACAGAGAAAAATCTCTCAACCTGTGAAAATCTTTCCCCTTTGATATTTAATTCTGTCTAAATAGAGCATATAGTGCTCTGACGACAATAGAGACTTTTGTCAAAGGAAACAAGAAATAAGCAGAAGTCTTTTTCTCTAATGAATCTGATGCTTGCCCTAAAAAGTTAATGAAAAGTCTCTCCATTGAGTTGCATGGGCTTTGGATCAAGCCCCAGATAAGCTGTTTAGTGAGAGCAACTAAAATAAATTGGGAAAAGGTTCTCTGCTTTATGAAGTCATTTTAAGGGAGGTAATGGAACAGCTGTTGCATACATAAAACACACACGTCCCTTCAGAAATGCAGTTGGGCAGAGCCTTGCTGCACAGCACGAGACACGGGCATCGCCCGACAGCTTCTCTGGCTGAACAGACCACTAGCCTGAGCGATAACCTCACAATGACTCCCTAAATCCCTCTAGCCCCTTAAAGGGAAAAACAGCTTCATTAGTTCCTCGCATAAACAGACAGAACATAAACACAACATGCTCCATTAAAATGTTCAAATTAGACAAGTAGAGAACCTTTTCTATACCGTGCCAGCTTTGGCGGTTGCATTTTGAGTTTGGTTTTTGTTTTCATTTTCTTTCACCTTTTTGGTTTGCATAATCTCATTTTCAGGGCATCCAGGTGGGTACTGCTGAATTTCAAGGACTTTTTTCTTTCTCCTGGATGAATTTTAAACTGAGCATGTGGAGTCCAAAAAATGGTGCATCTAATACAGTACATATAAATTATTGCTGCTCTTTGAATTGTTATGCTGGGAGAGCCATATCCGGATTTGTTCCTTCTTGTGTTATCTGCTTGGGAAAAAAATTCTCCCTGTACAGTGATTTCACAGCATAAAATCTGATGAAAATTACAGTACATCATTTAGCCTTTTTCTAGTACGTTATAGTTTGACATCAAGGTGTTTGAATGTGTTTCAGACAAAATGCAATGGATCCCTCTAAGACCTGGTTGTGCTCTGAATCTTTGGCAATTTTCTCATTTCTTATTGCTTACATGTGCATCTATCTTTTACATGTTTATGGATCTGTGTACTGATATGCTGTTTTAAAGACTGTAAGGGTAAAAGAACAGAAAAGGCAAACACTGCAGTCTTTGGCCACTCATCTATTGCTAAACTTTTTTTAATTTCTCATCTTTCTTTCATCTCCTAATTTTTTCATATTCTTTACCAAATTATGCTGTGTCCTTACTGTTTCTTTTTTTTTTTTTTTTTCCACCTCGGATTTCAAGGGGTGCTAATAAATAAAAGTCATTGCATGCCAAAGTTCCCCAGGAGAGTAGATCTATCAAGTGGAAGAAGTGGCTTGCATTTCTTACCAGTGTGAATTGATTTATCATGATTTTTCTGGCCAACCCACTGTAATGACTCATGTTTTTGACTAGTCTTGCCTGTTAACCTTCTCTGCTCCAGACATTTCAAATTCAACCAAGTCCTGTGTTAACAAAACATGTTTCAACTTTAAACGTTTTTGAAAGGCACTGCTTAATCTTGTGGGGTATGGTTTGAGATATTTCATGTTAGCTAACATTGACAAACTTGTAATCAAGTAGTATTTTCCAGATGAACAATTTGGGGAAACAGAAGATGTACCAAATAGAAGGCAACCAGATGTTATAAAAGAAAGTTCTTCTAATGCACTAAAGAAAGATGTCAGAACTGGAGTATGAGCCTTTTGGAGAAATGGAAAATCCTGAGATGTTGCATATGCTAACCAAAGAGGAAAGTATTCTCAGAATCAACCATGGGGCAGCCAGCAAGGCATGCTCATGGCTTTTGCTGTTTTTACAAATTTGTCTATATCTTGTGCTGTCTGAAGATAGAATGATTAGACCAGAATTAGAAAATCAGTACACGTGGGCACACAGTTTACTCAGATCCAAAAATCAAGAGTATAAGCAATCTAGAAGTTTGTCCAAATGCATAGAACCATAGAATCAGAGAATGGTTTGGGTTGGAAAGGATCTTAAATTTCATCTAGTTCCAACCCACCTGCCATGGGCAGGGACACCTCCCACCAGATCAGGTTTCTCAAAGCCCCATCCAACCTGGTCTTGAACATTTCCAGGGAATGAGGCAGCCACAAGCCTCTGGGCAACTTGTTCCAATTACTCACCACCCTCACAGTAAATAATTCCTTCCTAATAACCAATCTAAACCTCCCCTCTTTGAGTTTGAAACCATTACCCCTCATATTATTACACTTCCTGATCAAGAGTCCCTCCTCATCTTTCCTGTAGACCCCCTTTAACTACTAGATGGGTCTATAAGATCTCCCTGGAGCCTTCTCCAGGCAGAACAACCCCAACTCCTTCAGGAGTTGCTGAAGAGGTGCTCCAGCAATAAAATGGTATATCCTCTGTGAGAATTAATTTTTGGTTATGTAAAAACCTCTGCAGTATTATTAATAACAATTAGCGTCTTAAAACTGATGATGTTCTTAGACTCTGGGAGTCCACTGCCCATTCTCTTAATTTGATTTGTTTGTGTCGTTCACTATAAGTGTTGCAAAAACTGATTGATTCTCATCTCTAACTGATCCATGTTACAACTTTTCACGTTCAGCAGAGGGTTGTTTAATGTTTGAGGTAAATAAACAAATCATCATTGCTAATCTATAAGTAGCAGGTGCCAGTAAAGCTCTGATATGGACAAAATGACCTACACTACCCAGTATCAGTGACTTTATGGGTGAAAAAGAAAGGAAAGCTCATTAATAAGCTTTGAGCTTCACAGTCTTGTTCATACTTGTCATATGATTTTCTAACTACTTTCTTTTTAAGTCAGAATGCTTTTTCATGCTTTTTTTCCCTCCCTCTCCTGTTGCACTTATTCCTACACTCCTGCTCCACTGAAGAACTGGAGAATATTACTGCTGATCTTTTTTTTTTAACTTTTTTTTTNCTCTTGTCTCCCCCGGGGTCTTTTTTTTTTTTTTTTTTTTTTTTTAATCATTAATGGTAAAGCTTTGAAAAGCTGGTTGCCAGTTCTTATAAGGGGAACAAATGTTCTGTTTTAAAAAAGGTAATATCTTTTAATTTTATTTTTAAGATTTGGTCTTAATGAGGATTTTAACTTTCAGCTAGAAAAAGGAAAAAAAGTGAAATAAATACATTGATTGATCTGAGTCGATAATGTTTTGATTTACTCATCATATCCTCCTTGTCCTATCTGAAGTGGGGAAAATTCAAAGTATGAAATATTTGCGGTAAAGAAAAAGCAGTATTTCAGTCCCCATAATAACAGTAATAGTAGTAACATTAAAAATGACAACAATATCAGTATAAAATGCATTGAGAACTTTATTCAACAATTATTTCTTGAAAATTCTTGAAAAATTAAACATTTACCCTGCAAGTAAAATATGTTCTCTACCATAATGCCCTTATGATGATATAAGGATTTATCTTTATATAAAATTTAACTTAAAAAAATAATTATGCAGCAGTTTATATTGTTTCTTATCTGAAGTTTGTCAATGAAATAAGCTGAATATCCATTATGGTCTGTTAACTGAAAAAGAATGTTTCTGTTCATGTCATAAAAATACATTTTTTCAAAACTCAGAAAAGTTCTGTTTAGAGCTAAAATAATTTTCACAATGATACATAATGTGAGCAGAAGGTACATAATCACAGTATGGCCTACTTTATCTTAGGCATGATCCTTGCCTGTTTACAATAGGACATAGTGCTTTCTCTGAAGAACACATTTGATATAGAAAACACTGACCAACCTGATGGACTTCTGTGATGGAGTGACTACATTGGTGGAAAAGAGAAGAGCTATAGATGTCATCTATCTGGACTTCCCTAAGGCCTTTGGCACAGTCCCTCATAATATCCTTCTATGTAAATTGGAGAGATATGGATGTGATGGTTGGACTGTTAGATAAATGAGGAATTGGTTGGATGGTTGCATACAGATAGCAGTCCTCAACAGCTCAACATGCAGATGGAAACTGGTAACACAGTGTTCCTCAGGGTTCTGCAGTGGGACCAGTACTGTTTAATGCCTTCATCAGTGATATAGACAGTGGTATTGAGTGCATCTTCAGAAGGTTTTCAGAAGACATCAAGGTGAGTGATGCAGTTGATATGCCTGAGGAATGGGGTGTTATCTAGAGGGACCTGGAACAAGCGCAAGATGCGGGCCTGTGTGAACCTCATGAGGTTCAACAAGGCCAAGAGCAGAGTCCTGCACCTGGGTTGGGGCAACAATTGGTACCAATACAGTCTGGGGGAAGATTAAGAGCAACCCTGTTCTGAAGGACTTGGAGTCACTGGTGGATGAAAAGCTGGACATGCACCAGCAATGTGTGCTTGCAGTCCAGAAGACCAACCAATCCCGGGCTGTATCCAAAGAAGTATGGCCAGCAGGTCAGGGGAGTTGATTCTGCCTTTCTACTCCGCTCTCGTGAGGTTCCACCTCCAGTACTTCATGCAGCTCTGGAGCCATCAGCACAGGAAGGATGCAGATCTGTTGGAGAAGGTCCAGAGAAGAGCCAAAAAGATGATGAGAGGGATGGAGCATCTCTGCTGTGTGGGCAGACTGTGAGAGTTGGGGTTGTTCAGCCTAGAGAAGAAAAGAGTCTGGAGAGACATGATAGCAGTCTTTCAGTACTTAAAGGGAGTTTATAAGAAAGATAGGGACAAACTTTTTAGCAGGGTCTGCAGCAATAGGACAAGGGTTAATGGCTTTAAACTAAAAGAGGGTAGATTCAGACTAGATTTAAGGAAGAAATGTTTTATGGTGAGGGTGGTGAAACACTGGCACAGGTTGCCCAGAGAGGTGATAGATACCTCATCCTTGAAAACATTCGAGGTGTTGTTGGAGATGTCCCTGCTTAATGCAGAGGGGTTTGTACTAGATGACATTTAAAGGTCCCTTCCAACCCAAATTATTCAATGATTCTATGACTGGTGTTGTGAGAAAACATCACCTTCCATAAAAAATTTGAAAAGTGATATTTTGGCAAAGAGAAACATGCCACACCTATAGATGCAGTTCTCGTAGTTTCCATCAATTTTCACAATTATCTTCTTCTGTATCACCTGCTGGTTTCACAGACATTACAGTTTCTTGCAATTTTAGGTATGTCAGTGAAATACCCAACAGAAGAAGATAGTTGCTGGTGGTGTCTGTCTAGTTAAAGTTCTGAATTGTGTTTCTGTTACTAGATACTGCTAGAGGGGACCCCATCTTCTCCTGAGAAATGGAAAATGCTTAAGCATCTCATCTAAGTGTCAAAATCTAGCTAATTAATCTGGGCTACAGTCAAACCACATCAATGAATCATGATTACAAATTACACATGCACTTTCACGAGAGGTAATGCAGTCACGTAAGCTTTTCACCGAATGTGTTTTTGTTTCTGTAGTCATTTTCTGGGATATAAAATCTTTGCATAGTTTTAATCTATAATATATAGAGATGAGTGAGATTGTATGTAGTGATTTCTTTTTACTTCATTTTTTTCTTTGCAAATAAGGATTTCTTAATGTGTGTTGCAGAAGGTCTTTCATCCCTTTTGTGATTTATAGCTAGCAAACTGCTGGGGACAATTCCAGTTGGTGGGTAAGAAACACCATCTCGTTTATCTTTATATCATATCTGTTGCAAATTAAACTAAAAACATAGAGTTTGCACACTAAAATGGTTACACTGCAGAGCAATGTGCCTATAAAACAGCATGCTAACAAGCACGACATGATAAATGAAATGCAATAAACTTCTATAATTTCAGATTCTCCCAGAGGCAGATGCTGAGGCTATCACCTGTTGAGCTTCACTTGGTGACAGCATCACAGTATCTCCAAGAAAGTACTCGCTGGGTTTGCTTTATAAGGTGTGAGTGTCTACTAGCACACACTCAGTTAACTTTGCATATGCTGCATCTGAGATAAGATTTGTAATTCAAACAGCCAAATGCACAGACAGTGGTAGATTGCTTGCTGGATTACAGGTGCTCCTGAACAAGAGTGATCTGTTTTCTTCAGTAGATGGCAGCAGCACAGATACATGCTAAAAACTGGACTCCAAAAGGCATTTGTAAAATAAAACTGCTCTTTTCATACACCTCACTACTGTAAGTGTAACACCTGACCATCCCCAAGTTAAATGTTAAAACTCATCCCCAGTTTCAATAGTGACATAATTCACATGTGTATAACAACTTTGTTTAAAAAAAAAAAAAAGGAAAGTGAACCCCCAAAAAAACAGTTAACATGTATTAGCATTAATTATCTAGCTATATGTGCAGATATATTTTTCCTCATAAGGTGTCTCATGGCACTACCCAAATGTTCTACATCAACGTAATGACTCTTCAGGAAGATATTGGTAGAGTTCAGATTTTGGAAGGGGGAAGAAGCAAGGACTGTCTCAAGCATTTATTTGTCCTCCATAAAATATGTCTGCATATTGAGTTACTATTTTTAAAGTATCAAAAATATTAAAATGGTCCCTTCAGCATCCCTGAAATACTTTATTTTTGAAGGTGGGAGAGACAAGAAGAGAGGTGTGTTCCCAAATAGAGTCAGAAGTGAGTCAAAAAACTGAAGTCCGGGTGTGGGTGATGCTACTCTTCTTAGTTATAAGAAACTTTGATTCTAATTCCTCTACCTGATTTACCTTGTCAAATCATAGAATTGTGGAATCATAGAATTTTCTAAGTTGCAAGGGACCTTTAAGATCATCGAGTCCAAACATCAACATAATGCTGCCAACATCACCACTACACTGTGTCCCTAAACACCATGTCTACTTGTCTTTTAAATACCTCCGGGGATGGTGACTCAATGTCCTGATTTGAGGTAAAACAGAACCAGTTTTCTGATTTTACTTTTTAGCTGGGGCTCTTCTAAATGACTAAACTCTGAAATTAATAGCATGTTGTTCAGAAACTCTTCACTCTCAGAGTGATAAGGTCTGATTATACCAAGGAATGGTATGCGCAGAGGCTCCTGATTATACTTACTGCTATAACAACCAAGGTCATCTAACTTAGCAGTTTGTCCCGTTAGAGGGTTGGAAGCGGAGAAGCACAGAGGGGTCACACCTATAGGGAGGAGCGGACAGNCTCGTTACCTGGGAGAAGAGACTGACCCCCACCTTACGTTGAAGTACCTCCTTTCAGGTAGTTGTAGAGAGCAACAAGATCTCCCCTTAGCCTCCTTTTCCACAAACTAAATAATGACAGTTACCTCAGCCAATCCTCATAAGACTTGTGCTCCAGACCCCTCACCAGCTTTGTTGCCCTTCTCTGGACTCACTCCAGCACTTCAATGTCTGTTTTGTAGTGAGGGGCCCAAAACTGGACACAGAATTTGAGGTGGGGCCTCCCCAGTGTTGAGTACAGGGGGATGATCACTTACCGAGTCGTGCTGGCCACACTGTTCCTGATAAAGTCCGGGATGCTGTTGGCCTTCTTGGCCACTTGGGTATACTGTTGACTGTTGACTCATCCTCAGCTGGCTGTGGACCAAGACCCCCACTTCCTTTTCTTCTGGGCAACTTCCAGCCACTCTTCCAAAAGCCTGTAGCAGTGCACTTGACTTTGTTGAATCTCATAGAATCATAGAATCATTGAATCATAGGGTTGGAAGGGACCTCTGGAGATCATCTAGCCCAACCCCCTGCCAGAGCAGGGCCACCTTAGAGCAGGTTGCACAGGAACCCATCCAGGCGGATTTGGNCCATCCAGGCGGGTTTGGAATGCCTTCAGAGATGGAGACTCCACCACCTCCCTGGGCAGCCTGTTCCAGTACTCTGCCACCCTCAAGATAAAGAAGTTCCTCCTCATGTTTATGTGGCCATACCCATCATTTATGTGGCCATGGCCCATCTATCCAGACAGAGCATCCTACCTTCAAGTAGATTAACATTCCCACCCAACTTGCTGTCATCTGCAAACTTACTGAGGGTGCACTCAATCCCCTCATCCAGATGACTGACAAAGATATTAAAGAGAACTGTCTCCTATCCCAAACCCTGGGGAATACCACTTGTGACCAACCAGCAACTGAATGCAACTCCATTCACCACCATTCTTTGGGCCTGTCCCTCCAGCCAGGCTTTTACTCAGGGAAGAGCATTCCCATCCAAACCACAAGCAGCCAGTTTCTCCAGGATAATGTTGTGGAAAACATCAAAGGCTTTACTAAAGTCCAGGTAGACAACAACCACAGCCTCTCTGTCATCCACTAAGCATATCATCTTGTCATTGAAGGAGGTTGGGTTCATCAAGCAGGACCTGCCCTTCATGAACCTGTGCTGAGTGGGCCTGTCACCTGGTTGTCTTTCATGTGCTGTGTAATTGCACTCAGGATGGTCTGCTCCATAACCTTCCCTGGCACTGAAGTCAGGCCTGTAGTTCCCTGGATCATCCTTCCAGACCTTCTTGCGGATGGGCATCACATTTGCTAACCTCCATTCAACAAGGACCTCCCCAGTTAGCCAGGACTGCCAATAAATGATGGAAAGTAGTTTGGTGAGCACTTCCGCCAGCTCCTTCAGTGCCCTCGGGTGGATCCCATCTGGACCCATAAACTTGTGTATATCTAAGTGCTGTAGCAAGTCCCTCATCATTTCCCCTTGGATTATGGGGGTTTCATTCTGCTGCCTATTGTTGTCTGCTAGGTCAGGGAACCACTGGTCTTACTACTGAGGACTGAAGTAAAGAAGACATTAGGTACCTCAGCATTTTCCTCATGTTTTGGCACTATGTTTCTGCTCCTATCTAATAAACAATGGAGATTATTCTCAGTCCTCCTTTTATTGCTAATGCATTTATAGAAACTTTTTTTTTTTTTTTTTTTTTTTTTTTTTTTTTTTTTTTTTTTTTTTTTTTTTTTGTCNTTGCAGCAAAACTCAGGTTAAGTTCTAGTTCGGCTTTGGTCTTACTAATTTTCTCCCTAGGTATCACCACATCTTTGCAGCCCTCATGAGTGGCCTGCCTTTCCTTCCAAAGGCCATAAATTCTCCCTTTTACCTTGAGTTGCAACTATAACTCTCTGTTCAGACAGACCTGTCTTTTCCTCAATGGCTCTTTTTTTGGCACATGGGGATGGCCTCCTCCTGTGCCTTTAAGACTTCTTTCTTGAAAAATGTCCAGCCTTCCTGGACAACTTTGCCCTTCAGGACTGCCTCTCAAGGGACTTTGTCAGCCAGGCTCCTGAAGAGAACATAGCCTGACCTCTGGAATTCCAAGGTCACAGTTTTACTAACCCAGCACCTTGCTCCTCCAAGAATCGAAAGCTCTTTATGCCCAAGATGGCTTCCAACCATCACATATCCCACAAGTCTTTCTCTGTTTACAACAGGTCCAGCAGGGCACTTTTCCTAGTTGGCTCCCTCACCAGCTGTGTCAGGAACAAGGGCTAATTATTCTGAGTCTTCTCCCAGCTGCTTATTGACTATTTTGTCTGACTTTTGATGCTGTTTGGGTGGTCTATAACAGACTCCCACTGCCTGAGGACTGGAGGATAGCAAATGTCACTCCAGTCTACAAGAAGGGCAAGAAGGAGGACCCGGGCAACTATAGACCGGTCAGCCTCACCTCCATCCCTGGTAAGGTGATGGAACAACTTGTCCTTGGCACTATCTCTAGGCATGTCAAGGACATGGGGGTCATCAAGAGTAGTCAACATGGTTTTACCAAGGGTAAGTCATGTTTGACTAACCTTATAGCCTTCTATGAGGATATTACTAGGTGGATAGATGATGGTAGAGTGGTAGATGTGGTTTATCTTGATTTCAGTAAAGCATTTGACACCGTCTCCCACAGCATCCTTGTAGCTAAGCTGATCAAGTATGGGTTTGGTGATCAAGCAGTGAGGTGGATCAAGAACTGGTTGAAAGGAAGAAGTCAGAGAGTCGTAGTCAATGGGGCAGAATCTAGTTGGAGGCCTGTGACTAGTGGAGTCCCTCAGGGGTCGGTACTGGGACCGGTGTTGTTCAACATCTTCATCAACGACCTGGATGAGGGTACAGAGTGTACCCTCAGCAAGTTTGCGGATGACACCAAGCTGGGAGGAGTGGCCGACACCCCAGAAGACTGTGCTGCCATTCAGAGGGACCTGGACAGGCTGGAGAGTTGGGCGGGGCGAAACCTGATGAGGTTCAACAAGGGCAAGTGTAGAGTTTTGCATTTGGGGAAGAAAAACACAATGTACCAGTACAGGTTGGGGGCTGACCTGCTGGAGAGCAG
>VXBO01014576.1:375-44784 GCA_013400135.1 Rhinoptilus africanus
GCCGTCGGGGCTGGGCGGGCGAGGGGACACCGGCGGGGCTGGGGTCCCCTCCGGCCGCCTGTCAAACGGCACTTCGCCGTCAGAGCCTGGCTCCTCGGGTCTGCGCGAATATGGGTGTAATTGGGTGCCCTTACAGCTCAGATTTAATTTGGATTAATTAGGTACATCGGGCTGTGCGTGAAACATAAGCACCTATTTAACATGCGTTGGCAGAGAGCGTTTAAATTATGTTTCAGGCTTTTGCTTGGATTTCGTCTAGGTTTCTGTGTTTCTCTGTGAGCACCAGCGAAGAGATGCTGCCTCAACGCGCTCGGTTGCTCTCCTCTGGGAGTTCAAGTGTGTGTTCTTCCTGGAGAGAGCAGCTGAAAGGACAGGAAGATCTGAGGAGTATGAAGGAAACCATGAATGCCTTCCTTTCGTAGGGGTGGAAGAAGCCCTCTCTGGGCTATCTTGCTGCGAATTCCCTAATGTATTGGTCCATGAAGTAGAAGTTGAAAGACGCAGAGGCAGGGGGTAAGAAGTCCTTCAGAAATTCAGAAAGAGGAGAGGAAAGAAAGGAAAGTTAGTTCTCAAGAGCAAGCAAAGTTTGCCCAAGAGAAGAAGAGGAAGAAAAGGAAGAAGAGGAAGAAGAGGAGGAGTTGAGAAATAGAAGTTTTGAAAGGGGAAGATAAAGAAGCACGATGTGTCGAGGGAGAGCAGGCAGGGAGGTGATGTGGTCTAAGGAAAAAGATTGGGTGAGCTTGGGGCACCGGACACTCAGAACTTGCAGGAGTTTAATTTGAACAAAGATGTGAAACATTACTTTTTCCATGTGGGAAAGCCAGCTGCCAGGATTTTGACCACCAAGTGTTTTCATTTGTGGGAGCAAAATGGCAAAGTAGGTTAATCTGATGTTTTGCTGAGAATCTGTAAGAAGCAGCTCATTTCTCTCTTTCTTCTGTCTTTGAGAGGAGTAGGAGAGAGGTGAAAACAGTTCTGGAAGATCACGGAAAAAGAAAATAAGCCTGAATGAAGTTGATTTGCTACTCATTTAAACATCTGAGTTTGTCGCTGTAGAAAAAAAAGAGGGAAAATAACGTGACTTATCTGCTACCACACGGGGAATCTTTGTTTTCTTCCCTTATACTATTTTAGGGTCAATTCACCAGGCTAAAAGCACATTAAATGTTCACATTGTGCTCTGCTGGTGACAGCTTCATGGAGTTACTTTTACCTTTCAGTCTCTTAATGTGGCATCACCCCATCCTCCCCCCCACGTCACCCTGCTCCCGGCCATACTTAGCAAAAAGCCACCTCGAGAGCCTCCCACAGATTTGTATTTTAAACTCCGCTTCCCCAGTGTGGGCTCTCTATCGAGAGCACTGTGATTAAACTGTGCACCCAGAAGATGAGATCATGTAATGCTCATGCAGGAACTTATTCATAGCAGAATTTGCAGTGGAAGATTTTGTACCAAGCAGCAGGTGAGCCCTATATTAAATGTTCCTATACAAATGCTCCTATATTTAAAAAAAAAAAAAAAACCAAAAAAAAACCAAACGGAATGTTTAATTCATCTGTTAGTTAAACATAATTTCTCTGGCATTAGGTGAGTATTAAGGTAGGTTAACACAAATAGCACTAACATATTCATTGGAATTGAGCTTTTTACTTGCCTTGAGCTTTGTTAGATTTGAGACCACACTGTAAGACCTGAGCTTAGTGGATCTTCCAGCTCGTGTTTTCAGAAGCTTCACAGACGAGTAAGTTATGCTGCTCCTTCAGACGCTGGCTCTCCAGAGCTGATGGGAGGCCAAATGAGAAGGACCCACAATGCTCCTGTGCAGCACCATATGATGCCCAAAGCCATGCACATTAGAGGGGATGGGGGGGACACAGCTGTAACAAGCATCTTGGGCCACTGTCCCAAGTCTTTCTTTAGGGGTACAAACCGATCCGTCCCACTGCAGCATCCTATGTGCCAGTGTGCAAGCTGACCCCTGACTCGCCTTCCAAAAGAGAAGGAGGAGCCTTCTCCTGGGAAGATACTGTTCATACAGCCTGTTTAACAGTCCTGGGCAAAGACCCAGCTTGCAGTGTTTGTCTCGGAGATAGCTGTCATTTTCTGGGCTTAAAAACATGCCCAGCACTGAAATATCTGGTTTGAAGCCACCACTCTTCAGAAGAATTATCTTCTGTGGGCGTCTCACTGCTGCTTTGTGCAAGCGAGGATGCTTTGCCTGGCTGCAAGGTTATGGCTATTGTAACTTCTTTAACCCAATTTTTTTCCTCTTTTCACCAAATATTCAGCTAGTTTCTTCTCCATTTCCTGTCTGTTTTCATTTGGCTACATTTGTCTTCAGTGAGAAGAGCTGGACTTCACCTGTGGGTGTTAAAACGGGTAAATATATCAACTATTTTTCCTTACGTGTCAGTCACAGAGTTGCGTAGCACAGTCATAATCTCAGTGTTTCATTCTCATTTTGTGTGGGAGACAGTGAAATATTAGCACACGTAACATTCAGTGCTGCCACAGAATGCCTCGTTAGGGACACATACCCCGTAGAGGGTGTTAAATATTAAATATGGCCTAATGGACAGGCTGGGCTTTATGGCAATAAATGTGTAGTTGGATTTCCTTGACTATGCGGTGCCGCGACATTTATGAAAAGCACTCCTTCTGATAAGACAGTCGTATTTCAGTGTTTGCTGTTAGCTGCCTACCACAACTAGATGCATGTTGGGTGCACGCTGCCTTAATCTGATGGGATACAACAGCTTTTTTTCTTCTAATATTTTGAGATGTTTACACTGGGTTTGGGGTTTTTCCTTTTAATTTTTTTTTTTTTCTGGAGTTGATGGTGGTGTGGAGCTTTTGGTGTGTCAGTGTTTGGAAAGATGTTTCCATCACGATGGGACGAAGCCCCTATTTAATATTTTCGGTAGGGCACCCACGGGGTGGCAAGGAGGAGGAATTTCTTCACAAACCATAGAGGAAGGGCAACACCTAGTGGAGTAAACCCACATTACACTTAAAGAATGCAAAGGGCTCTGAAGTATTGCCAGCACGACCCAAGATCCGTAATAAAGAGAAAACTATACCTTTTCGGTCACAAAAAGTAGATGTAAACTGTTATATTACTATATTCAGCTTCTTCCTGAGAAGCTTTACAAAGCAAGAACACATTTTATCCCTGTTCTGAACTAAAAGGGGTGGTTAGCATTTATTATTTCTTCTTTCAGTCTATATTGTGTGAAATGGCATAATATTGCTTAGAGAAAGCCTAATTAGATACGACTGAGTTGTGTGAATGTTTGATACTGAATTCAGTGAAATATTTAGCCTCCTGCATAAAGCCAGCAAAAGGAGTTAGCGATCTAAACTGAACTAGAAGCTCAAATATGTTAATTACAGCTTCACAATCTTGCTTAGAGGATGCAGAAAAAGGCGTACGGCTCTCTCCCAGAGCAGAGTTTATTGTCTAAGAGTTGTGAACTCTTCACATTTTTGGGACTTATATGCTCTCTAATATGTGAGCAGGTCTGTAGGTTTGACTTCGACTGTCAATGGATGGCTATTGGATGAAACCTTTCCCTTTTCTGAATCACTGCTCAGGGTGAAATTATCAGGATCAGTGTCATACTGAAGTGATACCAAGTAATGTTGCCAGAAACTTGAATTGGGCATTATTCCACCCAAAGACAGAAGAACTCAACTCCTTCTAAAGAGAGTGCTGTCTTCCTGCAAACTCAGTCCAACGTGCTGCATATAGCTGGACAATACATGTACATAAAATCATAGATTTACATATTTCATGTGAATTGTAATGAATGTTATCCATAAAGTTTTATCTGATGATATCTGTTAACAGAAATTGTTTTGCCTGTGTGTTTGCATATACAGTTGAATAAGTTTAACTGGAACTGTGTGTTCTATGAAGTCCAACTGCTATGAAAACACACGTGTTCAAACGTGAACGATAGTGAAGAATCATAGAATAATTCAGGTTGGAGGGGACCTCAGGAGGTCATCAAGTGCTCAAGCCCTTTCCTCCTGCCAGTGTGATGCAGACATTACTCTGAATAACTTTGTGAGGGCAATGCTCTGCAGAGCCCGGGGGAGAGGGAGGGAGCAGGGGGAGGAGAGCCATTAGCTGTGTATTCCGTATCCTTGGCCAATACAGAGCTGCAGAGTGTGGCTGAGAAACATAATCAAGTGAGCAATTAGTGAAGTTCAGAGCGGTATTCATTTCCTTCAAGCTCCTTTGCAAAAACTAGAAGACAAAAGGTACCCTCTCAATGTCATGGTGACACACATTTCTGCCTCGATAAAGAAAAGCATTTGAAGGGGACACCTTCCACACGTGAGCGTCACTGAAACTGGAGGACACAAGAAAAGAGGCTATGCACTTGTTGCCAAATGTGGAAGTACTCCCAGCTTCTTCTTTTCAGGTTATATCTAGGAAAATGTGATGCTTGATTTTCCATTTCCCTTCTTTGGTTAATTATCGTGACCTCATCACCCTCTACACCTGAAAGGAGGTTTTAGAGAGATGGGGGCTGACCTCTTCTCCCTGGTGACAAGTGATAGGACAAGAGGAAACGGGTTCAAGTTATGTCAGGGCAGGTTTAGATTGGACATCAGGAAACATTTTTTCACTGAAAGGGTTATTAAACATTGGAATAGGCTGCCCAGGGAGGTGGTGGATTCACCATCCCCAGAGGTGTTTAAGAAAAGGGTAGATGAGGTGCTTAGGGACATGGTTTAGAAGTGGTTTTTTGTCAGGGTAGGTTAATGGTTGGACTTGATGATCTTAAAGGTCCCTTCCAACCTCACTGATTCTATGATTCTATGAAGTTACGGCTCTGTCTGATGCCAAAAAAAGCAGAAGCTATGTCATTTTGTAATATGTAGTGGTGTGTTGTTTTACATGCACAACACGTGAGGATTTTCTCCTGTGCTAAATTACTCATAACCCCTATGGAGCAGTTTTAAATCAAGGTTCTTTTTGTGAGCCTTGGCTCTCTGAAATTAATCTTCCGTATCTCTGTGAAATGTTTCATTCACGTCTTCAAATCTTCCCTTGGCGATTTTCCTACCTGTGAATAAATAACACTCTGACCCAGCTTCTACCACAGCAACAACAGGAAGACAACCAGACCTTTGCAAACGTGAGTGGAAACTACATCGTTCTTCCACATTATCCATCGACGTGAATCAACAGCCTTACGCTGTCTCTTATAATTTGGCAGTATGAGTATTCAGCAAAAAAGCTTCTCCTAATAGGGAAAATGCAGTTCATTATCTAGCTAATTAGGATATCAAAACCAGCCTCTACTCCCACTTCTTATCAGCCTGCCTTCCTGAAGGGTCAGGCTTCAGAATAGGTTTTAGTGGGGAAAAAGCATGTTTTTTGGAGGGAGCTACAATCAAAAGATAAGAGCATTGGTTCGCAGAGGAGCAAGTTAAGAATTGTCCCTAAGTCTGTTCCTCTGAGAAGCTAATCACAAGGGTGGCATCGTTCCTGGGCAGGAACTCTTATCCAAGAGAAAATGCTTGTTAATGAATTTTTCAAAATTTACAGGTCTTGCTTATACCCTTTTCTCACACAAATATGTTTTAACAAAGGAATTCAAAATGTATTGATATAATTATTCTTTTCAACAGAGTGATTCTTCAAAGGTAAAATAGCTAATAATAATGACATTGATGATTGTTTCAAATGCATGTGCTTGCTTTAGCTATGATTTTTGGAGGTATACTATTCACAAATCTAGCACTTTTCAAAATCATACCTGTGGTCAGTGAACAGTAATTAATGCATTTGCTTCTCCTTTCTGCCACTGTGTACCAATGCAAGCTGTGCTTAACCAATGTTAACTCTTTAATTAAGATTAAAATAAACAAATGAAATGCAATCATCATTTTGACAGACTCAGAAATTGGATGTTCTGCTTTGTTCTCTGCATCTTTTTCTGTTGAACTCAGTTTAAAATTCCTGTTATGTTTAATAGAAGAAACATCACAGTCCTTACCAGGGGTGCTCACAGCATCTGTAAAAGTATGAAGGGGATGAAAGCCATTAGATGAAAGCCCACAGCAGGCACTCCACTACAGATATGTTGGCAACTGATTTTTACTATTGTAGCTACCTTTCTTGACTACTTAAGAAAACCATGCTTGCGCTATTTTTTTTCTCTACCAAGACCTAAGCCTGTATCCTTGGTGGCAGAACTGCCTGTATTGCTGTCAAGCTCAGCTCGTTTCACAGCCCATGTAAACTAACGAGCGATATTAAACTATCAAGGAATAAATGGTGCCACAACGCCTGTGTAGTGTTTCACAGTCCCCTGCTTGCTCATGTGCCCCCAGGGTGTCAGTCCCAAAGGGTGCTTTGAATACAGTAGAGGTGGCTCCAGCTTTCTCCTGGGCTCTACAGTTAAATTTCAGTCCACCAGACTTCATCATCTCTTGACACAGACTGAAATGAAATCAGTGAAGTCTCGTTAGACACTGGGCTTTCACCTTCCCACCTGGAAGTTGAAAAACAATTTGTATACACATAAAGAGGGAGACCCTTTATTGTCAGGATACTCAAACTTGTTTCTCCTTGTTTGGCCTCAGAGCGCAGACCCTCCTACCTGGAGGGTGCAGCTCCACGAGCTCTTAGCTGCTCCAGGCATCCTGGAAAATGTCTACTCTGTCAGGACCTTGCCAAAGTACATGTCACTGGTGGTTATAACTAGGGTTCATGCCAGCGGGAACATCTGTGCGTGAAGGCTGTGATTAGATACTCTTAGCTCCTGCAGGCAGCGTATCTCAGATGTGCAACCCTTGCCAGAACGAAATGCTGGAACTCCTCTTCACTGATATCCTCCCTGACCTGCCATGTAAACTAATGTGTCATGGAGAGCACATTTCTTTTCACTTACCTGGTGGGGGAAATGATTTGCTGCCTAACTGCTAAAAGTCTCTGCTTAGGAAGTGAAACAGAAGTCAGTCTCTGCTAGGGCCAAAGTTGAGTTTGCCAGAACATTTCCTTCAGCCCTCATCTTCAGCCGTGTTTCCAGAACTTCTCCTACCTGTTATCCACCACATAACCCGACTGGATTTTCTGCTTGGACTGACCCAAGCTCAAACAAACTTCAAATCAACTTCATGAGGCGTAGCTGACGGTTCCCCAGCTTCCTGACGTGCCATGCTAATGAGATGGTACTGCCCAAAGTAATGAAAAGCAGCTGCTTCTTCCCCCTAAAGAAAAGCTGAGAGTTGCTGCAGTTCATTTGGAGGTGAGTTTGATAAGGCTGTCTTCCTTCTTAGAGAAGTTTACTGTGTATATTTTTCTTTTTAGTTGGAGAGGCCCAAATAGGATTTAATTAACATGTCTAGAAAATTCTGAATGTGTTTTCCTGGCTCAAGTGTTTACATGGAGGGATTACCACTCTGCTTTGTAGGGATAGCCTGTAAGATATCATCTGTCTACAATATCTGGGTGTCTCAGTCATGTATGTAAATATAAATAACACATTATTACTAAAAACCAACATGTCAACAGAATAAATGTTTGAGAGACTGTCAGGACATTTAAGAAATATATGGAATGAACAGTGTAGGTGTTTAGATTTAATGGAGTTTTAATGAGGCAGATGTCTGAATTCACAGATAAATCACAGCCACTTAATTCCATCAGCCTACAGACTCTTTAAGCCCTCAAAAACATAGGAATTAGATTTTTAAGAAGCTCTCCTCTCTTTGTATACCTGCAAACTGTTGACAAAATAGATTATTTATTAATTGCTTATGAACTAAGCACAGAAATTATCTTTCCTTTATCTGCAACAAGACAATGGCAGAAGTATATGGCATTAAGTTTTTCCAGCCTGGAAAGAGCTATGCCTGTGCAAAGGAAATTATTTGTTTGTTTTCACCTTTTAATTTTCATGCGTGTTGTGTATGTGCAGTTATTGCCCAACTGCCTTTCTCAGAAAATGGAAAGCTTGTTTGTATTTTTTAACTGCCTGTCACGCGTCTAGATTGTATCAGAACTGAGTCCCCTAAATAAAATCCTTTCAAATAAAACAAGCAAAAAAAAATCTATTCACCTTAAGGGGGTTAAATCACATAGAAATAGGTTGAGATTATAGGATGGATCTTAATGTAGGGGGAGCTTATCTGAGAGGCAGGAGATAAGTGTAAAGCCTGCAGTCATAGTGACAAAAAAGGCTTCTGAAATAAGAAAAGATCTCTTTGTAAGTCAAGTCACTCTCTGTGACTGACAGTCTGAAAAAGGAACAAATTAATATTGCCAAGCATAAGGCTTGTTAAGAGGAAAGAGGAGAAAGGAAGAAATGAAATACATAGCTAAGGAAAAGCAAAATAAATACAGAACAATTATTTCTGTATTTCATGAGCCCTCAAGACCATATTTTCAGTATTTTAGAGGAGTACAATAGCAACGTAGGCAGGTCTTTAATACTGTATATAGATAATAAATGTGGTTATTCAGACCTGTTTGATTAAACAGTAAAATACAAACCAGTAACGTACCCAGGTGACCTCTCTTCTTAACCTCTCAGCCTCTGTTCTCAGGTCAAGCCTGATGTTGCTGTCCCCTTGATTTCCAATGTAAAAAGACAATGTTTGCATCACTGCTGTTTGACAACAGGAGATGTACTAGTAGGGCATGTTCTGCTTACTTTCTCCAAGAAAACTCTACCTCCTTCCTTTTACTGTGCTGGTGTTTTTTTCCGTCATCCAGAGGGAACATATTCAATGCATCTCTTTGGGGTTTTTTGCTGGGTAGTAGGAAAAAAATGTTTGGGAAACCAGAGGAGATGTTTACCTGCAACCCTAGGAGCTGGCATGTCTGCAGGTACAAGAGAGCAGATATTAACAATGCCAAATTAACTACACACATCATGCATCCGGAACAGGGGTCAGGAGTAAAATGGGCTAGAGGAGCAGATGAATGGAATGGAGAGAGTCTTCTGGTAGCTATACAAAGGAGAAATATTTGTAACTACGTTTAGTGTTAGTAATTATATTATCCACAGAAGCCCTTCAGAAGTGAGATGGGTACATTCCAGCAACACGTGACTGGTTGGGAAATGTCAAGCTGCTCTCATCTATACATATTATAATGAATGACACTCTGTAGAACTGATTGTACAACCGCCGCCCAACTAGTTTTTCTCTGCTTCATGTAATTTATTCTTCCGCATAAAACCTTTATTTTCCCATCCACTGAGCAAAAAGTGTTTTGCTGATGTTGTGCTTTCTCTGTGAAGAATAAAGTTGGGTTTACTAATCTCAGCTGGGTATTGTCAGTAAGCTTATTGAGCGTTTAAACCTTACAGATCACACCAGTTTGAGCTAACACCTGGTCTGTTCCGTTCACCAGCCCTGCATCTTATTTTGAGTGTTCTTGTAAGATTTAAACAATTGCTCAGCTCTATAATATTCAGCTTAACAGAAACACAAATACTAGGTTTTCTAAGAAAATTTATGATACTGTAAAGGTTCTTGGTTGAGGAAGCAAAGCTAATTACTGGCCTTAGCCACACAATTCTCACTTACGTTAATTGCAGCTGTTTGGCTAGATCTTGGATTAGATCATTCTAACTAAAATATTCTATTTTATTTTCCTCAGCTTTGAGTATCTCAACCATTGTTGTTATGCAAGTCATACATTCGTCCATACTTCTTCTGGCAAATTGCTGCGCAGGAAACCATAGCTAATTTAATTCATTAATCCCTACCCCTAAAGCGCAAACACCTATCACCTGACCTAATTAGACGGTAGGGTACAGTTTGTTGCTTTTTCCAGCCGCTGTGTCAGAATGAGAGACAATATACTCGTAAATGCGCATGAAGTCTGGATATATTTTTGTTTATATATTTTTATAATATGTAGTATCATTTTCATATATAATATTTTTCTTATATAACTTTTTCTTAACTTCTACTTTCTATCCTTGTGAAATTTGAACTTCATAGTACCTTACTACCCCATTATATTCAGATGATTTCTTGATTATTTTTTTATTACTATTATTTGTGTGTATGTCATGTGTTTTAACTAGTCTGGAAGTATCATGTTCAATGTCAGAATTTGTCTTAAGATTCACAGTCATTTTCTTTAGAAACGACTCTTGAGTACGTTCACAGCACTTTGATTGGGCAAACCTCCTAGCCTGACGCATCCGAATGAGGACTGAGTCAAATATGCCTCAGTTGGGAAATGCCAGGCACCTGGCTGTCCGGGAGGCAATGCCGTTAGTCCCTTTCTCACAGCTGATAATCGTGTCTGGCTGTGGAAGTATTCCTTTTGCTCCCCTCTTGTTCAAACCACAAGTTGCTAGAAGCTAACCTCTTTGAATTTGCACCAAAGGAGGAAAGGAGTACATTGGCACGTAGTTGTCTCAGTTGGCTTTTTTTTTTTTTTTTGCCATCCTGAAGAGTTTCCAGGCATAAGGAAAAATGGCTAAAGGCAGTAGTAGACCAGGGCTCGGGCTCAGGGATTGGAACGATTTATAAGCAAGGACTGCAATAGGGAGAAAAGAATGGGCTTATAAAGCAGGGTTAATATACTGCTTTAGTGAAGCAGTAGGCAGCTTGATTTGGTAAGCAAGGATGGTCCCGATTCAAAGCATCAGAAGACAAATTATGAGCAGGTTGTAATGCCACGCTGTCTGCCAAGTGCTGTTTTTAATGTGAAAAGAAGTTTTCTTTAGAATCTAGCATGAAGAAGTGACGCTCCAAAAGCCAAAAACCAAATCTTTCCTGGTGGAATCCACATTTAAATATAGAAGTTGGAATTTTGTCCTCTCTCCACTGGACGGCAAAGTTCCATCTGGTTTGAGCCAGGATTTCAGCCAGCATGTGTGAATGAACACACTGTATGCATGTCTTCCTATATACGCTTCTTTATTTTGTCTAAGCATTTCCTAGGAGGAGATCTGTAATTTAATTTCACAAACAGTGCAGTGACTTTCCTTCAAAATTTATATATGCGTCGCTGAAGACAAAATCATCACCCCTTCGGCAGTTTCTGGCAACCTTTGCAACTCAGTAATTAAATCACACATTCTGATCATTCTGATTCTTTAATAAAGTGACATTGAAAGCTCCAGGACCACAGGTCTAGCTCTTAAAACCCCAGTATAGTTTCTTTAGCACTGACTTTATTGTGACCTTACCAGTCAGGTCTGTTGTGCCTGAATTAATTTAGATGAGCCGCATCTCTTGCTAGCTACAAACATTGGTGCTCCATTCCCACTAAGCCTTACAATAGCAGTAGTAGCTATTAGCTTCTGCCAATAATGTTTCTATTACAACCTTAAAATAGTAACTCTTTAGAGACATTTCTGGTAGTGTTTATCAAGGACAAAACTTCTAAGACTCAGGCTAATAATTTCAGCTGTATAGGACAAGTGATGTAGTAAAAATGCAAATAGGTACACTATCACTTTTAGGTCATGCATTTTAATATGATTTGGCGTTTCTCCTCTGTTATTTTTTCTATTATCACTCCTATGATTCTGTCTGTTGTCCATAATACCTTTCTTTAAGGGCAGCACTGTTAATATAAAGCCTTAGTCTGATGAGGTGCTGATTCCCTACACTTTGAGTAAATTCCTAACAAAACACTTTAAGCTGAACCAGCCGAAGATAACAGCACTGAAGGCTGTGACTAAGCTGCAAAACAGGTGGCAAGATGGCTTGTTTTCTTTTTGAAACTGTGACAGGAGATCAATGAAGGCTTATTTTAATTCCTGAAGCTTTGGAAAGGACAAAGTTGGTATTTCATTTTATGGTAATTTTTTTTAAACTATTATTTTTTTTTAATTTTATTTTCCTTTTAGTTTGTTTTTACAGTAAATACCAAATTTCACCACCCAAGCTGTGGTTCCCCTGGCGAGAGTGAGAGCCATGTCCCCGGGCACAGTAAAGTGGCAGTGCTGTCTCTGCTCCCTGTTTTTAGGGCGCTGCAGTAGCAGAGCTCGAAGAAGCCATTTCATGAAGGATGTCTTATAGTTCAGGTTCCTTCAAAGAGAGGCACTTCTGCTTATGGGCAGTGCCAACTAGGCTCCATGTGAAATTCCTCCAAGTTATGCACATAACATTTGCTCCAATACACATAGCCAGGAGTATAGGTATAAATATATATATCAAGGAGTAAAAGTGACTTTTTCATTATTTTTATTTTTAACCCAAGATTTCTTTACCTGAAATTGAATGAACTGTGTCTCTTTACTGCTGCCATTGGCAGCCTCGCCATCTGTTCCTAGAGGTAAAAAAAAAAAACAAACCGTACCACTGTTGTGCAAGTTAAAAATTGTTCTGGAATCACGTGATTAATTAGCGATCTTTTTTATTTCAGCTCTTTTCTCAGCAGAAAATACAGTAGTAGTGTTGTTGGCAGGAGCAAACACTAGTAATGCAGTAAGGCTAGTGCTTCGCCATGTAACTAGAAGTCCATCAGGAAGGCAGTGGTTGGGATGCCTGGCCATGCCTTTGTCTTCTCCAGGTCTGCAAATTCTGTTTAGGATCATAAACATGTCTCTGAGGTCAAGGCCTGGCTTGTGTCCAATCTATTAATGGCTCAGGAGCAGGTTGTCTTGCAGTTGGAGCTAGCTGAAGTGGTCCAAATAAAGAGCCAAGCCACAAGATTAAAGATTAAGCGATGCAGATAATCAGGGGTCCAAAACCAGAGTTCATCACCTCAGGGTCTTCTGTTTATGAGGACAGATAGGCCAAATAGGACATCTGCTACCTGCAAGGAGCAGGGGCAGGGTGACAGCAGCTCCCTTAGCTTGTTGGAGAGTGGTGGGGAAAGCAATGGCTTGTTGCAAACATGTGGTGGGAGTAAGCCACAAGACCAGGCCTTCGTGATCAGTGTGACGAGGTACATCAAGTGGCGTCGTCCTTTCTTTTTTTCCTTCTCCTTTTTTGCCCTTAATTTGAATGACCAAAACAAAAGCAGAATCAGTAAAAACAAGAAGCACAACTATAAACTGAGGGAATAAGTGAAGTATTTTTATTTGAAAGGATGAAATGCGAATCACTGAGGTCAACAGTTTCAAGACGTGCTAAAACTAGATGCCTACGTAATCATCAAAGCATTTCTGTCAGCTTATTTATTATATAAATATGGATCTGGTTTTGTCTTTAATTTGGACTCCTCAAACGAGACATCTGAGCTACCTGATGGGCAATATATTTGATGCAGTATCACCAAAACAAAGAAAATCCCTGGCCTTTTAACATTAGACCCTGAAAAGACATACCTGTCGAACTGGAGACACTTGGAAGTTCCCCCTGAGATTGTTTTTAAAATTTATTCTTGTTAGTAAGGGTGCCTTATAAAATGCATTTTTCAGAAGGGGCTTGGATGAGAAGTGGCATTTTGGTTAATCATCTGAGGAAGTCATTCTTTCTATCAGGGCAGATGGAAGTCAGAGAAGGAAATGAGCAGAGGACGTTGACCCAAGGGTCACTGCCAGGACTGAGAAAGGGGAGATTACGTGTACATCGTCCTGCTTTGGACTCATAAAGTAGATGGGCTGCATCAGGCAACGGGGCAACAGACAGCATCAGCACAGTTCAGTGCTAAGTTAGTTAGGTGAATGAAATTAAATTAAATGTGCACACACAGAGAGACCTGGAGGAACTGCAGACCCTTCTTCAGGATTTTGTTGGCATTTTGTTCTTTCCTGTTCCGTGTGTTACTTATTACTGCCCTTCCCATTGAATTATTCCTATTATATAAATACGCCTCTCATCAGACAGGCAGTCACAGCCACACATCACACTGCTGAATCAGGATCACAATGGCTTTAAAAATGTGGGACCAACAACAAAAATTCAGAGCGGAAAAAATACATGAAGTTCAGCAGGGAGAAATATGGGAGATTCCCATCTAAGGTAGAGGAACAGATTATTTTATGATGTGTCTGCAAACTTCAGCATTCTCACACACAAGCGGAAAGAAGATGCTAATGTTAAAGGGCAGAATGAGGAACAAGTTAAAAAATAAACGATGCTACATGTCACAAGAGCTTGTCAGTGCAGCCTGCTGACTAGTTCACAGAGGCAGTGAGGGCTTTTGAAGTTTCCTCTCCCTTTTTAATCAGTCCCACTAGAACAAGTAGATCCCAGCTTCAAAGGTAGTGGGGCTTGTCGAAGAAGAAAGCTGCCCGCTCCTCAAACCGTGGATGGCAGCTCTGTGTCCCACAGTGGTGGTTCCCACGTGAGGCTGCGCAGCATCGGCAGGGTGGGCGTGATTACACAGCAAGTTCTGTGCTCAGATTGCTTTGAAGGGCTTATGTGCTCTCCCGAAATTATCATGGATCCTCTCTGCTTGACAGGACTTCCAAAGACTTGAAAAGATACTCCGTAAAGCACACCTCTTAGCTTGATCCCTCACCTGTAAAGTCTAGATGAATTCGCAGACTTGCTACGTTTGAACAGTTTGGTCTAGTTCTTTAGATAACTAAGTTTTGTTAATTAAAGTAGTTGGCATATTTTCTTAATAAATGCCTGTAAATTATTTTTTTTTTGTTCTATTTTTCTGACAAGGCTTTTCCCAGAACTTCTCTACAGGAAAGGGAGTAGAATTTCGTATGGGGAAGCTGCGGTGTTTAATTTGTCCACTAAACACTTCACTACAGAACATCATTAATAATGGCATTTATTGAGTATGGGGAAACAGAAGGTTGAGTGCATTTCAGTATTCTCCAAATCTGATTCATTGATTCTGCAACCTGTCATTTCTGGAAAAGTTTTCAAGAAAAAAAAAGAGAAAGTCCTGAATACAGCACATCTCTGCTTCATTTTAGCTCCAATTTCACACTTCTGCAGCTTGAATATGAATATCACTGGTATTACAACAAAAATTCGCTATTTGTTACACTTTCCTTCTGATATAGAAATGAAACTGTATATCTCAGTGTACACACTTCCCAGTTGGTGACCCTACTTCCAGTATTTGCAACTGGATTTCCATCATGCTTGAGCAATTACTTGCAAGTGTTGCAATCCCATTTGCAGACTGAACCATAAGCCTGGGAATCACCTCTGAAGTATGACTTATTCTCATGAGCTTATTTTTGTGGTATGTTTAGAGACCAGCTGTGCCAATCTAGGAAGTTTTCCAGAATACAAAGCAGATCATGAGCGGTGTGTCCGATAACGTGTCTATGGAGAGTGTGTTCACAGATGCTCCTCTGGTCTTCAACAAAATATTAGTCAAATAGCGGTATTAGAATATGACCCTTTTAATGTTACAGCCATTTTTCCAAGCAGTGTTGAGTTTAGTTAGAGCTAATTCGGGCAGGATGGGTGAACTTGGTAAATCATAAAGTCAGAAAAAGGAAGGAACGGAAGGAATCTCAAGAGATCAACCTCCAATTCACCTCTGCACCGAGACAGGATAAGAAACCTTGGAATAATCCTGGCAGACATCAGCGTAATACACTGGCAATGATTCCAGTGAAGGAAATTCCACAGTATTCTTATGTAGGGCATTTTAATGTTTCAGCGCCCAGTACCCTTCCTGTTGTAAAGGTGTGGGGTTTTTTCACATAAAAGAAGAATCTTTGATAAATATTTAGCAGATTTCCTTTTGTCTTCTTTCTCAGCGGGTACAGCAAAGCTGTTCATCGTCTTCCTAAAATATACAGATTGTATTTCCATGTCATATACCCACATATGGTGCACTTTCACATTAAAGCTAAGTCTGAAGGTTACCTGCTGCCAAAATGAACCACCCTATTTTTTTCCCCATTCCCCCAGCCCTCATGTGACTGTGATGAGCCAGTTCAGAGGACAAAGTGGCGAAGCTTTCAGTTCTTGAATAAAATTAGTTTTCTGCTGACAGTTCATTGAATCAAGCCCTGGGGAGGGCATCAGACAAGCGCCAGTGGCTGGACTGGCTTAGCTGTGATGTGAAATCGCACAACTTCTCTTTCCTGGGCTAAATAAACCTCCTTACACCTCTTTCACAGGCCATGCTTCCTGGGCCCGTTATCGTTCTTATGCTCCTCTGAATCCTTTCCAGTTTTTCTGTATCTTTTTCATACATGGTGCATTTAACACATTTCTGTACCCAAGGAATTTTACAATGTATGATTCAGTTGTGAGCGAACAAGCCATCAGAAAGGTTAAGGGGATTCGTTGTTGGACTTCTACCCATTTTTCCATGCCTAATTTGTGTGTTCCATTACCCTGACTTTGCCTACCTGTGTAATAATTGTGCTCACAGGATGGATGGATAAACACAAGTGTGTCACCCTGTGCCCTGATTTTTAAATTTAAGGAAGGTCATTTCGATTCACACCCTTCCCTATGTGGTCACTGCTCATGTGGCCATCTCATCATGTTTCATTTTCACTTCAGACATGATCCAAATTCCAGCAGAACCTCAGACAAGAGTTTCTCTGGGTGGAGAAGATAATTTCCCTTAAGTTTCCTTCAGTTTTGCCTTGTGTATACACTGACCTACCTTGAGAGTAGGCACAGGGCAGATTTTCAGTCAGTCTTCCATGTAATCTGAACTCTTTTGGGCTTAATGGCTTCATGCATGTTTAATTTTGTGGCAATCTATAGGAATAAGATGTTAAGATTTGCTGTATTCTGTGTTTCAGATATTTATAAATAATTTATATTTCCCAATATGGGTTCACTCATGATTCATATTCATATTGTTCTCTCAACATGTGATCTAGAGTCTTAAAGGATTTGTTTCTTTCTTTTAAAGCCATCACCACCTGAAGTCATGTAGTCAATGGAGAATTTAAGTTTTTACAGGAATAGTTTCTCACTCTTATCACTGTAAGGAGTGGTTGCTCTCTACTGTCCAGAGGACCAGGAAGAGGCAAGCCAAATGCTGCCACCAAGGAAAACGAGGGCAGACAAAAAGCCATATAACCCTGGGTTGGGGAGACACGTGGGGCAGCCAGCGTTAGTGTTTGCCCATGGCCAGCATTAACAGAGTGGCTGCAAGCCACGTGTGGACTGTGGTGCAGGCTGTGGACCTTACTTGGAACCCATTTCGGATCAGGTGCAGATGCTTCCTGGGCTAGCTGGTTACTCCTCCATCAAAAGAGCTCTGCATACATTGCCTTGCACCCCACTGTACCGGAAAATGCTGAAAAATTGGAGCAGTTAGCCTTTATTTCATGGAGGTTAGTTAAGCAGAGGGGTCTCTCCTGTCTTGGCCTGCGGCTCCTGAGGGACACAGGAGAAGTTAACACAAGCTCTGCCTGTATAGACACCAGCTTCTCAGCAAAAGAACATTCAGTGGCTGTAAAGCACGTTTATGGGGAAGAGGAGACCTGGAAGAAATCAGAGGAGCTTAGAAAGTGGGAACACATAAGGGCTTGGGGTCACCTTCTCCCTCTTCTTCTTTTCCCTTCTTCCCCATCTTTCCTTTCCCTGCCCTACAAAAATGTGCTTTTCCAGCATCCTTAAGAGACAGGGCATGTTTTATTCACGTACAGACACGTATTTTCTTCTTCCTTCTCTCCTCCTTCACCCTCTCCAAGGAACCATCCATCTTCCCTAATGGATTTCAACTGGATAGGTTTCCCAAATTTGCAGGGAGTAGAAAAGCATGGGGAAATATGCCTGGGCCTTGTTAGCACAGGAGGCAAAGGGGCAGTGCAGGGCTGGGCTGCGCTTGGAAGGTGGAGGAGAGTCCTGTGGCCAAGGGAAGTAGGGCCAGACAGCAGGAAGCTGTGGGGAAAAACAACTTCTTGGTGTCAACCACCTGATTCCTCCTTAAGAGTCCTTCCTTTGGCGGCAGAAGCTGCAGAGAAACACAAAAGCACACAGCAGCCATGGCCATAGTGCTGGCATCGCGCCATGCAGAACAATTACCAAAGTCAGTAGGACAAGCTGGGAGTTATTTTTTTTAATAGAAAATGCCATATCTCAAGGAACATATTCTTTTCCTTACAGCTAACTATTGCTCCTGCAACATCCAAAGCCACATAAAGAGGGACATCTTCAACCATTGCCTGAGGGGAAAAAGGTAAATAAAATATTGTCCACTACATCTGACAGTAGGTACCATTTTTATGTGAATAGTTTTAAACCTTGTTGACGCTGACAAGTCAACACGGATCATCAAAGGTTACAGAATCGTTCCTCTCATTTTGTGAAAGTAGTTATTTTCCTTGATTTTTAATGCTTCCTGCATCTGTCTTAATCTACTATGCTGAAGATGAGTAATGTGGGGGGAAAAATAGCGTCATTATAAATTCTAAAAACCAAAATTCTTCAAATGCTAGTTATGTAAAAAAGGACCAATTTAAATCAAATCATCAGCTTCAGCTTAAATGTTCAATTAGAAAAGTGTAATAATATAAATGTTTTATGTATTTACAGCTCTTGTCTTCAAATCTAACCTTTCTTCCGTTTTTGCTGCTATTTCTCCCTTTTATAAGTGTTGATGTAATTACAACCATTTTCTCTTTAGAGGTGAATATACAATCACAGCTAGAAATTGCCCAGTATGTTTTACAGTCTGAAACATGTAATACTCAATCTCATGACTAATAACTACCGTGGTATGTTTTATAATTACACCATAAATCAGAGACCACCACATTAAAGTGTAATTTTAGGCTCTTTTGCAATGTTTCTTGGCAATTGTGAAGTATATAGGGGTGGGAAATGCATGATCTAGCTACATACAACCACAGATGAGGAAAAAGAGTATTTCTCCAGTTTCTAGTGTGCCCCAAAAGAGATGCTAAAGGGCAGCGACACGCATGTAGCTCATGGGATACCCAAGCTGCCTTGGGAACCTCAATGAGAGCACGTTGTCTGAGTAGATGTTGCAGTCCAGCAATTAAGAGGGGGGAAACGCAACCCATGGCACAACCTTGCAGAATGAGCAACCAACCTTGCAGAATGAGCAACCCATTAGCAACACGTACTCTGTGGTTTTCGCAACATGGTTTGTTGTTTAAATCTTTCCCAGGGGTTTATATTTGGGAGGGACCAAGCTGAGAGGATGAGAGCGAGCGTCTGCAGTGACAGCTGGAAGAACAACTCTGCCAACTCACACAGCATCTCCCAGTACCTGTCTCAAGTGCTTCTGCTGACAGGTAAATGATGGACTCCCACAAAATTAGGTGAATTTTTCACCCAAAGCCTGATTCTGTTTGAAGGAGAACATTTTGTTATTCATTCTGGTTTTGCTGCATATGTTTTAGGTGTTACTTTAACCCTTCCAGTGCAGACAGAAGTTTGTAATGGCACCTGGGATAATTTCCTAGGGGCTCAAAATCCCTGAGGATTAGCTTAGATGCAGAGAGGCTCTTTTATCCCTTAATTAATGGTGAAATTTTTGTATACTAGATCTTGATATCTGCATCTCCCTACTGGACCACCACTGCAGGCTGGCTGGGACCTGTGGCAGCCTGACATCTGGGCTCACTCTTTGCTGGGTACCTTTCCAGATACAATGCAGCAGCCCAGCCCAGCGACTAACGCCTCCTTTGCACCACCAGAGTTCTGCTGGTAATTTAATTAAAATTGCCACATCCCTCACATGCGCTCACTCTAATTTGGTTTCTGCTAATCAAACCCTGAATTTATGCTAGTCGAGTTCCATCATCTCCCCAAATGGTAAAAGTCCTGTAATGACATCTGGCTGCATTTTGGCTGCTTTATATAGGCATCAAGACTCCTCTCTGATTAAAAGAGCAATGTGTGCTACAGGCTGCCAAAACCATCAAGAAGAACTTATGGCAAAGTCTATGCGTGTACAGAAAACCTACGTGATCTCCACACCCGCATACTGGAGGTCATGCCATGTAGAAACCATACAGCCACCTGCTACTAGTCCAGGTAACTTTATTTCTTTAGAAAATAGGGTGGGAAGCTACAGAGGGATGAAGAAAAGATTCAGGAACATGTCTGCGAGGCATCCCAGGGAGAAGCAGTGGTACCCCAGGGTACAGAACCAGTTCATGGAGGCCTGGAGCTGGCTGTGTCACCTTCTCCTACACCTCCTTCTCTGGAGCTGTGAACCCAAGGCAGCTGAGTACAGTGTAGCCCCTTGCACTGTCAGCATCTGAATGCTGGCACTAGTATTATAGGTAAAGGCTATAGTATGGGTGACACCTAAAATTTACACTGGGTGATCAGGAATTTCATGGAACTGTGGTGTCTTCTTCCATTGTTATAGTTCAGGCCCCTTCATGCTACTCCATAAACGATGCCGAAGGGGCTTACCTAATCATTCAGTGACACACTCTCTGGCTTCAAACATGTTTTTGCTACTAGTGGAGCATCTTGAGCCCTGTTCACAGTGTGTCTATACTGAAATGATCAATCCATCTTGAACAAGAACCTACATGATTATCATAGAATCACAGAATGGTTTGGGTTGGAAGGGACCTTAAAGATCATCTAGTTCCAAGCCCCCTGCCATGCGCAGGGACACCTCCCACTAGACCAGGCTGCTCAAAGAACCATCCAGCCTGGCCTTGAACACTTGACTATCTATCTTGAACACATGACTATCCCAGTCGTGTCTGGTACCTCTATCTTACAGATCATGTAAGCAAACCAGCATCTACATTACAAGTTTAAAATCAACTGCAAGGGCTTGCCTTTAGGAATAGCACTGCTAATTTATGAAGGACGGTGTAATGTAGACCTAGAGCATTGACTCGTAGCAACCTTTACCAGAAAATGGCCTGGCACTTCCAAGATTTGCTGTGAGGATTTTGAGAAAAGGAAACAAGGGTGGTGTAACTTCTCAGAGATTGCACTGCCGTTGTCACTAGCTATGCAAATCAGTGAATAAGAGAACTACTACAGGCTAGAAATTTCCAGAATTATACATTTCATGGTGCAGTTGCTTTTGCTGTGTATTATCACTGGCTGGATCAGTAATTGCTGTTGGGGTGAACATGGGAAGGTAGAATCATAGAATGTGTTGGGTNCCCTCCTCTGGACCTGCTAGGTTGGCTGGGGAAAAAGAGGCACAGAAGAATATAATGGTAGTGGCGCAGAATTACAGGATCCCAGGATTTATGGCTGTAGGGATGTGAACAGGATTTAGATCAAGCCACCTATTCCGGACCATTCGCTAAGATTCTCACCTCTTTACTGTACTTAAAATATCCCAGTAGAGGGAAAAGGAGCAGGTCCTGCACTTGTAAGGTGGTTCCAGACCCTCAGCGATAGCAGAGGCTCCATAAACAGAAAGAACTGGTACCTGCGTCCCGCTTTCTCATCTTACCACAGACCAGGAACAAAGTTACATCTTAAAAGCCAGCTTAGAGGAAAGGAAGCCTGGCCTCTTTAGTTTGTAATATTTTTTTTTTATATTTCTTTAGAACAAAAAGAGCATAATGCTAAGGCCAAAACTGCTTTCAGTGGCAAACATCAGCTTGCAGGTGTGGGCAGAGTTTAGCCTAAAATAATTGGAGGCAAAAGAAAGAAAAAAAGGCAGCTTAAAAATGTGATGTCAGCAGGAGAAAATAGACTCTGTGGGGCACTGGTTTTCTAAAGCCCTGTTCTTTAATCAACACAGCTCATTACTGGAGCTGTGCATGATGTTGCAAATGGCATTTGGATGAACACATTTTGTCTTTCCATCGTGCTCGCTAGTTAGCAAATTGCCTGCCCAAATTGCTGAGCCATGCGTATTGTGGCAAAGAAGAGGAAAGCAGCAGATTCCCTTTGTCAGGGTGGACAGCTTGTGCCAAACTCTCAGTCACTGATTTTCAACCTTCTTCTGTTTAGAGCCTTATGAATTCTCCTGTGTAGATGCCTCTTCTCCCTGCAGTGATAATCATATTGCTTTCTTTTCCCTCACAGTCTACACTTGACTCTGAGGTCTGCAGAGCACATTTTGGAAACTCATCTCCCGAACAATTAAATTCTGAACATTTACAGTTTCACTTAATCCTTTTTCTAAAAAGAAAAACGATGTCACTTTCTTATAATATCTCAGTTTAGTCCTTAAATAGTACTGATGCTGCTATTGCAATCCAAGGGACAGTCCATCCTGCAATTGAGGTTACAGAAGGAAGTGACCACGCATCTGAGATCAGCTAGCAGCGTGTGACTGCACATCACGTTGCAAGGAACATCACAAGTTCTGGCTCCAATTCACTTTGGGGTCTTCGACGGGGGATTAAAGTCAACTGGACCTCTGCACTTCTTTCCTGTAAGAGGTGTTTCAAAGTGTTTGGGGGGAAATAAGACATTGTAAGCTGTCCGCTGTTGTATAAGCCTTGTTTTGAGGCACAGTGCGGGCTGAGGATGCAGTCCAACAGGCTGACACTACTTCATAACTTCTAGAGATAGAAAGGGTTATGGCCATTTTTGCCCCATTCTGGTTGTGGGCTTTCCAGTATAATGCCGCCTGTATTACAGCAGTCATTAGAGCAATAAATTAGATTAATTAGGAGTTGTGTTACTGCATACTTTGCTCATACTTTTCAGCTGTATTCCCTGTCCTATCATCAGGGGAAATGAAAAGGGTCCCACGTTGTTTCTTATGTTAGGATAATTCCCCTTAACTGACTGTTGTGTCTCCTTTCTGCCATCCAGGAGCAAATTTCACTTCAGTCTCACTGGAGGAGAAGGAAAATGAGAAACAGACTGGGATTACAAATGATATCCCAAAGGTAAAGGAAAAAGAGGACTGAAAGGGAACTGACTTCAGGGTTCGAATATTCTTTATTTAATATGTAATTTTGTGTTGGTCAAACACTGTCACAGATTGCCCAGAGAGGCTGTGGAGTTTCCATCCTTGGAGATATTCAAAACCCAACAGCACACACTCCTGGGAAACCTTGTTCAGTGGCCCTGCTTGACCAGGGGGTTGGACCAGATGATCTCTGGAGGGCCCTTCCAACCTCAGCCATTCTGTGATTCTGTGGTTCTGTGATGTAGATATTTTCTTCCATTTTTATGGAGGGAAGAATGACCTAGAAGAAGTGAAAGTTAACAAAATCTTTCCCTTTTTCAGTCTAAGAGCACTACCTTCTATTAACCTGTGTAACCATTACCAGCCTTGTCAATATGAGCAATTCCGTTTGCTGGGCTGGATTTTATCAGTACCGAAGGTAATTTTTCAGCACATCCGTGCTACCTCTGAGGTTTTCCTTAGTGTCGAAACGTGGGGGCAAAGAAGCAGCACTGATGCACGTTCTGGTTCTGTCTCCCCATGGGGTCAGGATTTGGCCAAAGCGCACACCTCACCCAGGAGCTAGGAAATGCTGCTGGGATGTTTAATGTAGGTGGAGGTTATGCATGCATGAGTGAGGAAACTGTGAAGTACTCATAGAGAAATGTGTGTGGGAAGAGGTTGAGTAGGCCTGCTGAACAGCTGCTCGCATTTAAGAGAAAGACAGGACAAGGTTTTAAGTGGAGCCTGCACATTAGACCGCACATAAGTATGTATGTGTTTGTAGGGATGGGTTTTCGAAGTCCTGGGCCTCAGGCTCTTTGTCTACATCCATGAATGGACACATCACTGATTCTGTCATTTAAGGCACTCTCACTCAGTGCAATTTTCAGCATCAGGTTAGGCACCTGAAGGTGATGTCCATACGCATAGGTGGCTCAAGGCACAGGCAAAATAGGCAAATGCCTGGGTTAGAGCTTACTGTGGAGCATCTGATCCTCTCCCACCTCTTTTTACCTGCCTGTGCCCTCCCAGAATTTCACAGAATACTGCTAGCACTGTTTCTCTCTCCCTCTGCTTGTGCTGCTAGATTTAATTTTGCATTTCTGAGGCAATGAAACTCAGTTTTGCCTGACAGCTGGGCATCCCTGAGCTGGCTCTGAAGGCAGGCTGGACCAGCTCAGAAAGGGGTCTGCTTAGCATCATTGCTGGCACGAGGAAGAGGAGGACTATGTGTCCAGGGGCAGGAGCAGGGAGAGGATGTAGCCTGAAGCAGGACCTTTCAGTAGTAGAGCCACTCAAATCAACATTTAATTTCACCTGTAAACCCATGCTGGGCTCTATTTGGAAGCACTCAGGAGTTAGGTAAACCTTTACAAAATTATTTGAGTCTAGGTTGAGTAAAGGGCTGAGGTTCCTAAAGTTTTAGGCAGCTCTTAAGCATGGCAGTGCAAGACTGCAATTCTAAGAAGACTTGATACTTTGTTCCCTAACCCAGGATATTCCCAAACTTCAGACACACATTACTTTCTCACTTCAGAATTATTCAGTGGCTTCAGCTTATGCTCCTCTGGGGTCTGCTCTCTTCCTGATGGGATGGGATGGGTGGGATTTCTCACTCGCTGTCTGGGATTCCCACAGAAGCCAAATCCCTAAACTAGTGGTGGGAGAAATGCCTCCTTCTTCAGAGAAGACATCCTTGCCTGAGATGCAGAAGAACTTCTAGTAGAAATGATGGCCTCATGTAGCGATTCATGCTGTTAAAATACTATTAAATGACAAGAGCTGCCTTAATCCAATTTATGGTCTGAAATTCTTATGGCACACACTTCCATGTATGAATTGTGTGTTATAGAGGAGACATATAGTGAAAGGAGAGAAAACCAAAACAAACCAACAATAGGTTAAGTTAAAACAGCCTTTGCCATCCTGTAGTCTAGTATTGGGCTGATTGCTCTTCCAACCAGTAGAGTTCTCTATGGCCTACTGTGGTTCTCCAAGGTCAGCCTGACACACCTGACGACCTCTTCTCTCCATGCTACCAAACATAAGACACTCAAATTAATATATTGGCTTCTATCTAGTAATAAAATATCACATACATCAATTTACATGACATGTGAATGTGACTGGCAAAGTCCAATCACACGTGTCCCAGCAGTTTATAGTACAGTTAGTCAGAGGAAAGTTGAAAGTAAAGAAAAAGGAACATTTCCAAGCAGAGGAGGAAATGGGCAGGACAAGATGAGCAAGAAAAAAGGCCTAATATTTCTTCCCCCGCCCCAGACATATGCACATAAATAGTGAGAGGGTGATTTCCCTTTCTTGCTGGCCGCCACTCGTTTGCTGCATCTCTCTGGGACCACGCACCATCCCTCCAAGATGTGGGCAAAGGTACTGTCTTGTTTCTTTGCGCTGTAAGATGCACTTTTCTGTTTAACCTTTTGTATCCTCTCTCTGTACGTTTCGGTAGGTGTACATCACACCATGGGATATGTGGTCCACCTGCTTTAAATGGTTTGTGTTCTTCAAGATAGTCTTAACGCTTTAGCACAGATCTGAGCAAGAACATGTCTGAAATAATGGGTACAATTCTGGTCACCGTTGCCAGAAAAGATAAATCCAATGCGAACAACGCCATGAAAAGCTGCTAGCGTAGTAGGGGTGAGTCTGTATTATAAAGGGGACAGCAGCACAGTTTGGTTTGTTTAACTTAGCAAAATGAAGGCCAAGAGGTAATATCATCACTCTGTGTGGATATGTGCAGGGAAGTAGAGGAACGGGAAGGATGAGAGGAAATGGAAGGAGACAATTTCCAAAGGGACAGAAGAGCGATATTAGTAATGCCAGTATAAAAAAAGCAGCAAGCATGTTTATAGATTGGTTGTAAATAATATATGCCTCTCCAGGAGGAAGTTTCTAATGGTCAGAGAAAGGAAGTTCTAGATTAGTTTCTAATAGACACATTAACAGCAACTAACAGCTCCAGCCAAGAAGCAGTCTGAATTTGCATAACAGGTGGATGCTCAATAGGAAAGGAAAGAAAAAATAATTAGAAATATAATTCCCAGATCAGCAGGAGCCAAGAGCACGGAGCCATTGCTTTTCAAAGAGGTGAGATCACATCTTGGAGAAAGGCTGGGAATCCAGCTGAGCCTGAATTCAATGGGAGCTGGGAGCCAGTGGCGGTGGATGCAGGGTAGGGTTGGCAAGTCCCATCTCCCACTGAGCTCCAAGCTCAGAAAGACTTGGGATAGTAATTCTGCTACTCAGGGAGATTAAATCTTGCCTCCTGGTGTCATAGTGGCTGGACTGTATTGAAATGCTGCTTTCACACTGATTTCAATAGCAATGAGAAGGTACTATGGAAAGCCAGATAGTTTTTGCTTCTATTTTTTTTATATCTGTGTGTATAGACATATAGATATAGATATCTTGCAAGGTTACATCATCTGCAGTGCTTGCCCTCAAGGACTCAAGTCAGGGAGAAAGCAGCAGAAATACAGAACAGACAAACACACTGATGAGTGTATAAATAAAATATAAATAACACTGTGGCGTTTCTGGGAATAAAAAGAGGAAGTTTTGCTGATGCAAGTCATGTAAGGGCAGGGCAACAGAAATGGCCAGCACGCTAAGCAGTAACCCAAAACTGAAAGCAAAAAAAAAAAAAAAGAAAGGGGAAAAAAAAAAGTGTTTTATTTAAATGAAGGGAAATATCTAGTTCTTTTTTTCTTCTTCTTCTCAGACAATTACAGGAAACTTTGCCAATGCAATTCATGGTTTGAATGCAAACCACTTGACCGACCAAGTCATTCAGAGAAGCAAGCGGATGATTCTGGATACTCTTGGAGTGGGGCTGCTGGGTACCAGCACCGAGGTCTGCCACAAAGTGACACAGTACAGCAAGGTAAGCTGTGCAAGGCATTCGTAGCGTACCCTAGGGTTCAGCTCTATGAAAAGCAAGGGAAAATTTGGGCTATAAGGGGAAACTTTGTCATGGTGAAATTCTTTTCGGGGTGGAAAGAGGAGAAAATGTTCTTCCCACTGAAGAAAGGGAAACTTCTTCACTCCAGTTACTTTTAACTCTGGATGGGCAAAAGTCTGTGCAACAGACGGTATGCTAAGACTCCCCCTCTGTGAACACAGTTAATTAAGAATCCTTTCCTTTCTTTCACCTATGAAATTTTTATTAAAAACATCAACAAAGAACAAACACCACTTGTCACCAGACTTTCAAAACACAAGGGACTGTTAAATGGATGGAAAATTAGGAGTGTGTTATTTCCGGTCTATAAAACGTGATTCATGTCTGAGTTACGTTGGTCGTGTTTCTCCTCCGGTCTTGCTCTCCTGAAACTGGAGGAGCACTTGGCCCTGAGGAGAAGCCTCCCCACCACAGGAGCGACTCAGTGAGGAGGAGTTTAGCTCACTGTTTTGTCGGTCAGACCTGGCTGGTGGGACTCGGGCTCCCAAGTTTTGCATGACAAAGTCTCTTTGCACGGAGATCTCCCCTTCCCAGACCCTGGTAGTTTATGCCCTTTTAATTAATTCTGTAAAGATCTCTTCATTGTCTCAAAGATCCGCACAGCAAAAGGAAAAGAGCAGAGCCCTTTACAGCATGGGGATACCAGCATCAGGAGGCCATTTATCGTTTACCCAGGGCCTCTAAAAACATAGAAAACCAGAACCTTTAACTGGAGATGTTCCCCAAGAAGATGATGACAGTCCTGAGGGAACTGCCGATGTCTGGTGAGAAGGGACATCAACGGCCAGAGATTGTGTGAAGGTACTGAATGGCCAGATGGATGATGTTGGTCTGCCCTCTGAGGTCTGTCTGAGGGAAAGGGCCCTTGACATAAGCCAACAGAAAACAGTTTCTTTTCATACTTTCTAATAGAACAGTATTTTTCTCATGAAAGGGAAGAGTTGCGTCCCGAGAGGGTATGATCTGATCTCAGTTACATCAGAGATACGGTGCACATTTATCCTTGGGTTCAGGACTTCGAATTAATTGATGTCAATTTGTTTCAGATCTACAGCTCGGATATATCCAGTACCATCTGGGGCCACTTGGATTTCCGACTGCCTCCTCTGTATGCAGCTTTTGTGAACGGAGTGGCTGTAAGGGATGCTCTTTTATCTGCTCTTAAATCACACTAATTGATGCCATTCTTGCTCTAGAGAGAACATTATGCTCCTAAAATCTCAGCTTACTTTATTCTTCTGCCTGAAGCCTGCTACAAAACTTTCTTAGACTGTTCTCCTAATGTGCTTCAACGTTCTTCCAGTGAGACCGAGCTCAAGGTGCAATAAATAGCTGATCCAACTCAACAGCATCCCTTACCTTTAACGCGGGACTTGGGGCTGTTTTCAAAAGCCAGAACTCCACAGCTTGTTATGACCTTACTACAGACACATTACAAAGAGCTCTCTCACTCTAGCTCTCACTGATTTCACCAGGATCCAAATTTCATGCCAACTGGAAAAGTATAGTTACAGAAAAACAGAAATACAGACAGATGCACATATATGTAACACACAACCTGGTCTAGTGGGAGGTGCCCCCATGGCAGGGGGGTTGGAACTAGATGCTCTTTAAGGTCCCTTCCAACCCAAACCATTCTATGATCCTATGATATAATATCACAAGGCAATTTAAGCTTCAGTTACGCGGTTTGCAAAAGCCCATTATATATTTTGGACACATACTTTGTCATTAAACTAATAACTGACTCCCTGGACATATGTCTAAATTCTGATTGAGGCTGAAACCATTTGAAATCGAAAGATGCACAAGAGGTGGGGTAGACAAATTTGGTAATTATGCAAAACTAGAGGAGGTGACCAACCAAGGAAATGGTAATATTAAGCCTATCTAAATTAGAGTGACAACAAGATCAGAGGTCCAATTTGACACCTCATTTCCAATGTAGAGAAAATTACCTTGGAAATGAGATCTGGTACCTCTCAGCTCCCAGCAGCCGGCGTGACGTTCAGATCTGGCTGTTAGCATGTATGTGATCATTTCAGTTTACATCTCAGTCACAGGTCAATTCTAAGCACTTATTGAAGACACCAGGGACCCAGCTTACCGGGTATTGGGCATAACCATCCTTATCCTACGCTGCAGGGCATCTTCTCAGCTGGCATCAAAGTTTTTCAAGGCAGGGACTGGGTTTTCTTCCGTCTGTTCAGAAACACAGTCCTTGGGAGTGCATATTCCCAGTGTCACAGGGCAAGACCTGAGCGCTGGGGAGCCTGACCACCTTCCCCAGTTGCTCTGAAGTACAAGGGTGACTAGGTGCAAAAGTTCAGCTTTCGAGGCATTATTATGTTTTTAAAAATGCTGTCCCTGATGCTCTCAAGTCCTTGGGGGTTCTCAAAACATTGCAGGGGGGGTTCTGACAAGCAGTCAGGGCTCTAAGCATGGGAAAGAGGAGGCACGTCTCTGGATCCTCTCAAGGGCTAAGCAGCTCATCCCAATTTCAAGACTGTAGCTTTGTCCTACAGCAACCCTAGGGAGTCTTGTTCTTTGTGTAGACAAGTCTTGTTTTGACATGCTGAAAATTCAGGCGAAAATCTGAGGCTCGTGCCTATTGCCTGTGAATGGTTGCACCAGAGAAGTTGTTCTGATACCACCTTGAGTTAGCGGCATGGATTCAACTGCTGCAGCTTTAATGGTGTGAGCCCTAACGGCGGCATCAGCTGCAGCACCGAGGAAGTAATTTCAATGGGTTTATATACTGTTTTGGGGGAAGTGAAAATTCACCATTCACATGGTGGACCTAGAGCTGCTGCTTTAATTACAGCAGTCTAACTAAACCCACAAAAGCCTATTGTAGGAAAGAAAATCATCCAGTTTTAGAGGGGTGCAACTTGAATTAGGCTTACACTCCTTTGGGGCAAGATTCGTAGCGCATTACCACTTCTCATGGACACTTGTTGGGAGTAAAGATGTTTAAAAGAAAGGCTTTTGAAGTTTTGCCTTATAAGGAAAATCTAGTTCTTCAGTCCTTTTTTATACCAGTTAAAGTAGTTTCATTTGACTGAGCCAGCCTTGCCAAGTCAGAGTCTATTTCTGATGACAAGACTTCTCTTTCCATTAGGTGCACTCCATGGATTTTGACGACACGTGGCATCCAGCCACGCACCCGTCCGGGGCCGTGCTCCCCGCTGTGATTGCACTTGCGGAGGCCTTTCCTCGGAAGAAAAAAATCTCGGGTCTCGATCTGCTCTTAGCTTTCAATGTGGGAATCGAAGTGCAAGGCCGGCTGCTGCGCTTCTCCAGCGAAGCCCGGAATATTCCAAAAAGGTACGTAGAAATGCTTCAGGTAGAAAGTTGAGTGGAAGGGGTTTTTTTCTCGGTGTTAATATACTTAATTAAATGCCAGTTAAAATACAAATGGCACAGTTGATCACAATATGATTATTTCCTGTGTTGTTTGTCTGGAAATTTAGGAAAGGTTCATCTTAAACATACATACGCTTACGTGATTCCTTACAGCTTAGCTAACAGATTTCTTTTTGAGAGCATCGATCAGTTTACAGAAAGGACATGATGCTCTCCCTATTAATTAGAAACAGCAGCAAAAGGGCAGCGTTTCGCGGCACAGGTCTGAGGCTCTCATGAGTACATACGATCATTTCAACCAGTGGCTTGCTCTCAGCAGAATGGAGTCCCTGGGGCCAGGCTCAGAGCGGAGCCCAAGAAGACGAAGTGTGCTTAGGGAAAAGCCTTGAAGCGTGGGATGGACTAGACGTCTTCTTGCTATTTCCTGTGTGTCCCTCCCACTAGTTTTCCTAAACCGGTGCAGAATAACAAAACTCGACCCCCCCCCCGCCCCCAGAATATATATAATTTATAGACAGCTATAAATTATTTACAGGAAATTTATAGATGACTATAAACTGTGACGCTTTTGCCATTATCCTGTTCAGCATGGCTTGAACTAGGAGCGGTTCCAACGTTTCAGTTTCTTTCTGGGGAAGACCTATATATAAGACCCACTATAGTGGTACTATTCCAGCTTAACATTTTCCTGGGGAAAAGCGACAACTTTTTCCATCAGGAGCTCCCACGAATTCTCAATGTGTGTTTCTTTATGGTTCAATCCGTCTTCTGCAGCAGCGAGGGGAAATTGGAGCTTGTGTATGTAGCGTATATTCAGGTGACCTTTTGAAATAGAGTAATGAAGAGATTTTTTTTCCTCAGGTTTCACCCCCCAACTGTGGTTGGTACGATGGGGAGTGCAGCAGCTTGTGCTAAACTCCTAGCTCTTGACCAGCCGAAATGTAAAAACGCCTTGGCTATTGCTGCCTCCTATGCCGGTGCCCCACTGGCTAATGCAGCAACCCAAACGAAGCCCCTCCACGTTGGCAACGCTGCCAAGCATGGACTGGAAGCAGCGTGCCTAGCATCCCAGGGCCTTCAAGGAAACAAACAGATCTTGGACATGGAGTCGGGGATAGGAGCCTTTTACACAGACTATAACCCACAGACTCTGCCAACCTTGCAGTCCTACCCCTGGCTGTTGGACCAGCAAGACGTGGCCATCAAACGCTTTCCTGCCCATCTTGGAACGCACTGGGTGGCCGATGCAGCATCTTCTGTTAGGAGAAAGCTTGTGGAGAGCAGTGACAACTTGCTCCCCCTTGATAAAATTGAGAAAGTCGTTCTTAAAGTCCCAGAGGTCAAATACGTGAACAGGCCCAGCCCTGCCTCGGAGCATGAAGCTCGACACTCCTTCCAGTTTGTTGCGTGCTCTGCTTTGCTGGATGGCAGCATGTCGGTCCAGTCCTTCACCAGCCAGAACGTCCAGCGGCCAGCCTTACGGGCGCTCCTCTGCAAAACGCAGCTGGAGCACCCTCCTGATAACACACCCAGCTTTGACAGCCTTTACTGCGAAGTGAGTGTCACGCTTCGGGATGGCAACACGGTCAGTGACCGCTGCGACACGTTCTACGGACACTGGAGGAAACCTCTGAAAAAGGAGGACTTGGAGAAAAAGTTTCAAGCCAACGCCTCCAGCATCCTGCCCGCAGAAGCCGCAGAAGGCATTATAGAGACCGTGTACAACCTGGAAAAAGTGGAGGACTGTTCTGTATTAAGTACGTTTTTATCAGGACAGTCAGTGCGAGTGCTTTCGGAGAAGCTGCACTTACTCTGAATGTTCCAACAGACCGCCAGACGCTGTTCACAAAGCAGACGCAAAATTCAGGACAAACTCTCATTTAGCGACTCAAGCACTTTTAAATTGGACTCCTGTAACACCAGAGCCGTGCTCGGTCCAATATTGTGGGCTTTGCTTAAGTAAGTAATTCAGCAATTACGTCTGCAGCTCCATCAGGCTGAATGGAAGATCCTCTGCTGGCACAGTCGACTTCAATTATCTTTATACCTCTAGAGGCAGAGCACTGCCTGCGCGCCACACAAACATTTCCCTGCTCTTCTGCCAAAACAAAACAGAGTCTGTTCTGCTTCTCTTAAATAATTCCATAAAGGGAATCGTAAGTTCTGGAGGAGCGTGGAAATGCCGTCACCGTGAGAAACATCGCTGTGAGAAGGACAGAGGATAGCAGCCTTTATGTATTTCTTTTAGTGGATGCAGCTCTAAAGCCTCCTTGGAGAGGGCACCTGCTACGTCAGAGCTTTGACGCCAGTGCTAAAATAACAGTGGCACGCTCACAGAGCAGTAGCACTGGGTATCGTCTGCGACGCCTCCGGCCTCGCTGTAACAACTGGTCTTGCATTGACACAGTAAACGCTGGCGACCTTCCGCATGACACCAGCTGCAGAGCCAAGAGGGACCACTCGACACCCCTCCTAAAAGCGCTATTTCCCAGTTCCGTCTTTTGGCTGCCCTGTGGTAGGGGTTTGTTCCTGCATTCCCCCCTCCAGTTACAAGGCGCTCGCTCCACAAGACACGATTAAGGCTAATTAGCGATGACACGTTTAGATTAATTCGGGCACTGCAAAGCATGGGCTAGGGTACGCTCCTTATGACTGACAGAGGCCTGCGAGCATCTTATACCGCAGCAATCCACAGTGACAATAAACTTGCCTTGATAATGAATTCCGGGAATTTTTAGTTTCTTCAGGAGTACAAAGCTTTGCCAGATTGTGCTTCTAAGAGAGGCCAATGACCTTCGCTCACGTTTGTAAGATTAAAGCACATATTCTAACGTATATAAAATGTACCTTCCTGAGAGCACTAAAATATGTAAGCAAAAAAAAAAAAAATCACAAAATAAAGTTAATTCATTTTACTAACTAAACCTCAAATTATTTCATTTATTAGAGCAAAACCCGCATGTTTTCCACGTGCAATGTATTCATTTGTACCTCAGCCTCTGGCTCTTGGTTCATAAAACTCCGTTTATCTAGGGGGCTCTGCAAAAATTTCAGAAGTCCATTAGTTATACTTGCTTAAAGGCTTGCAAGGGAACAAAAAAACCCCAAACCCGATTAGCCACATTCTTTTCTTTTTCCCTTCTGATTAGAAAGTGGAATTGAATTACTCGCCTGTACTGAAGGTATACAGACTCATTTACAGCTCTTTCATCTGTAATTACAGCTGGGTAACACCAAACGTGAATTACTGATAATCATTAGTGATGTGATAAAATCCCACTGGACAAGGAAGGTTCCTACATTATCTAATCAAGGCTGAATATACTCAGATTAATGAGAAAAAAAAGGGGGAAACCACCCCCACCATCACAACCTTCAACACATGCTTTTTATTTTAAAAGAGAAATCAATAGGATAAACAGCAACAACCATTTGATGGATTTACAGAAAACCCAAACAACCAAACCAAGAACTGTGAAGCTTAATAGTTGCATTATTTTATTAATACGGTCAAAGGAAGCTAAATGCTTATGCTTAGCTAATTTGATATCCTCACAGAAGTCTGTACGCTTCCAGTCAGGCAAGTTTGAGGACTTCTTGTACCATTGTTCCAATTCCATCAAAAATTTCATGCAGAGGAGCCTTGCACATGAAAGCACAGGTAGTAACTATTTTATTGGCTTTATCCACATGGGATTCATTTACATTCTTGCAAATGTGCTTACATCCAAGCTCTGCTATAGCAGCTGCCGTTTCAGCATCAGGAAATCTGTAAATAAAGAGACTGTAATTAACATAAAGAGATGATACAGCCATAAAGTCCTGCCAACGTAACTCGAATGTAAGAAGTGCAATAATATTTAAGTGACTCTTTAGCTGATGATGACAACGAAGTCAAACAGGCCGCCAGGGTCAGGTTCTCCCATCTCCTATGGGCACAAGAAGTGACCTGGTTTCTTTGAAAGCACCACCTGAAATGCAGAGCCACGCTATGTCAGAAGGTACAGTTCTCTTTTTGACAATCTTTCAGTAAGTTCAAAGATGATACCAAGTGGAACCATAACTGATCCTTAAAAGTGTTGGGAGATGCCAACTGAACTTGCAGACACATTAGACCTTTTCCAACACCCCCATATTACTTTTTCCACTGGGATTCTGCAGAGATTTTTTTTTTTTTTCGCTGAGGATAAGGCAGGAACATGGGGGTGGAGGCAATCCCTCACTACTGCTGCTGATACGAAATTCCATTCAGAAGTTTTATCAGGACCTGACAGTCCTTGAAGCAGCACCGACTTCTGCCAATTCTCATCTACCTCCCTTAAACTGGCCCCAAACCACTACCACCAGAGGAACTTTATTAAAAAAAAATCTCTGAACAGACAAAAGCCCACAGATGCAATTTAAACAGCCACTCAAATTACCACAGGGTACCAAATTTTTTGAACGCCAGCTGGCCAGATGCCTGTTCTTCATCTGCACATTTGCAACATGAATCATGGCCTTCAAACGCATTGGGTAAGCAAATTCTGATTCCCACTTATTACGTGAGCTAAAATCTATCACTCAATTACCATGAACGTAATGTGAAAAAAATTACTTGATATCCTTGGTCACGTGCGTGTTTGCAGAGGTCAAATTCCTGGACTTTTTAGACTATCAATTGTAGTGCATCTGTGGATGCTGGTATCATAGAACATATCACAGACCAAAGTATTTCTGAACGTAGGAATAAATTGTTCCAATGCTGTAGTGCACAAAAAGTCACCTGACCTCACACCGTCAGTCCATCTGCCCTGAGAGTTCTGCTCCTACTATTATTATGCAAGTAAAAATTTGAAATAAGTGAAAAACATCACTAATAAGTTACCCAAGGTTTACTGGTACCAGAAACCTCAGACTTTTGCACGGAAGACTGGACATTTCCTAATCATAATTCCCATGTAAATTATCTCCACCTCTTTCCTTCTTACCTTCCATCTACATTTTTATCTTGGCCGACCGTGACCTCACAACCAGGAAAGACTTTCGCTGCCAGGACCGGCGATATACAGCACAAACCGATGGGCTTTTTAGCACTGTGGAAAGCCTGGAGTGTGGAGTTCACGTGCTCATTGACAGTACAGTTCTTGCCATCTACAGCCCAGGAACACAGGTTCTTTGCTACACCAAAACCACCTAAAAAAAAAAGAAAATAAAACAAGCCAAAAAGCTCAAATGTAAGACACTGCTAAAAGTCATTAAATTCAATACCAGAAAGTTCTCATTTGTTTACAATATAACCATGGGATACGCAGGACTGTTAAGTTACTATACTGAAAGCTTTCAGAATGTGAAACGTGATTGGTTTACAGCGTTAAAAGTTTAACTGCACGTTTTTTATAGCATGCATGTTACATAGGCCAGAAAGCTTAACCTTGCTTCAATGAGCAACAAACAGACAAACAGGAAACCTCGCATTCGTTGGCTAGTCATTGGAAAAGCTGCCCCATCTGATATGCATCCCTCCATAAGCAAGAGAGGGATCCAAAGACAGACCAATGATAGCTAAAAGTAGAAGAGTGTAATTCATGAGAGTAATGCAAACAGTGAATTGACCCTCTACAGTAACTCACTCCCAGGTTTTACTTCAACACCTAAGCAATTACAGGAGGGGTTTTTTTCCCCCCGGAATTATTTTTGAACTTCAAAAAGAAAAAAAGGTTAATACAATACGACCAAAATGGATATTACATAATGCAATGATAACACGTGATACCAAGACATACCACTGATATATCAATGATAACACACCAGTGATAAAATAATTTCCTATTAAAAATAATGCCAAATTTGCTTTCTAGAAATTGGTTGTAACAATCCTTTACTTGCATTTAATCTTCATTTAATTGCACACGCAATTATATTTTACAGCACCTTCATTTGATGGATTTGTAACCATCAAAATGATAAAAGAAAGAAGGTTATTAGTAAGTGTAACCATCCGTTATATTTGATTCCTTATAGAATGTGCAGAACATCAACTTTTCTGCAACAAACAAAAACTTCCACAAGTATTGCAAGGGACAACATCAAGAAGCTTTCCATTTTTAATATTTTTTCCTTCCACTCTTTGCTCACTTTTGAGCGTTATCTGGAATCTCTGAGGTAAGATTTTAATTTTCAAACTTAATAAGGTTTATTTCCCTCTAATAGTTATTACAGGAACCCCCCTGAGCCTGGGTTATAACAGCATGAAATTAAAGTGGAAAATATTTGCTAGCCTCCACTCCATGATCAGCCCTGATGTCACCCACTAACTTTAGCGCTGAAAATATGTTTCTCTGCGTTACACACACTCCCTCTGCTGGCTTTACAACAGACGACAGTGCAACAACTTCAAAATCAGTGCTTAGGCAAAATCCTGAAGGCAATATTTAGCAGGACTATGAATATTCTGGATAGCGATCTTCAGCAAGTCATAATTTCCTCATGACGCTTTGGTTTCTTCATTTCTAAAGTGATTACAATTACCTCCATCTGAAAGGCAATTTTGTGGTCTATAAATAAAAAATTATCCATAAACATATTTAGTATAACTTAATCAGCAGCAGACTAGATACACAATTAAAACAAAGTGTACTCACATCTGACAGGGAATATAATCTACTTGGAAACCTACTATTCTGCCAACAATTTCAGAGGCCCTAAAAATAAGGCATCGCCATGTAATGTCAAGTTCTGGCCTTAACTTTTCTGCTCTGGTCAGTGTTCTCGTCCGCAAGTAGGTACTAAAATTTTCACAGTCTTTAGAATGAAGGAATGGCACGATATATGACCTAACACCAAAAGAACACTCTGACATTTAAAATTAATGAACTATAAATTAATAAATAAACTGAGATGACTTGTCAGCCTGTGAGAGCTTGCTAAAGCATTTTCTCATTCTCAAAAGAAAATAACTAAAAACGAAAAAAAACCCACACACATCTCAAATTCAAGAATATAATGTATTCTCTAAGTGGATTTAAAAATAAAAAAATAGCAGAGGCAAAGCAGTTATTTGCAACTGAAAAAAACACAAATTATTTTCTTTTAAAAGCACTTACCAGGGAAAATGACCGCATCAAATTCATCAGCTTTCAGTTCGGCCAAATCCTGAATGTTTCCTCTTGCCAATCTGGCACTTTCAACTAACACATTTCTCTTCTCTTCTGATGGACTTCCTTTTAGGTGATTGACTACATCCCTTTGTTCAATATTGGGGGCAAATATCTTCACCTACAATATAGAGATGAAGCAATTTTGTGAATGTAAACAGAATTCATACCTAGTGGTCACAATAAAGATAATTTAATCAAAACAGGTTTTGTTCCTAAAGTCTCTTATCCAAGAGAAGTGGATTCCACAGGATGGATCTATTGTATTAAATATCTAAAGTGACAGGTGACATATTAGGATGGGTAAACACAGACATCCTCCCCATCCTATTCCTGCAGCTTTTTGACAGGAACGCATTCTTACACCAACATTAAACTTACTGGTTTTGCCAGGGCCTGCCTTTAACCCCCAGGACAAACAGAGCACCACAATTCATACCAGTGGCTCGATTGGACACACAGCTGAACGTGCAGAAAAGCTGCTTTTAACTGTTATGGGATCAAAGTGCTAAAAGAATTTTACAGAAAAGTTTAAAAGATAAAGATGAAAACTTTACAAGCACTTTCTGTGCAAACATTAGAGTTACTCGCTTTCCTAAAAGACTGGTAACAGGAAGCAAAACCAAAACATGCAAGAACTTATTTTGCTGCATCAAAAATACAAAGTTCTGTGAAAGGTGTACTGCAGGGGCTGTTTTCACACATCCGGTTTGACGCTTGCTTTGCAGACTTCTCAGTGCTCGCTACTTCTGCTAATTTTAGAGAGGACAATTTTGTGCTAAATATGGGGGTGTTGTTACCATCAGACACCTGAGCGTGGCTACAGCTAGACAGAAGGTCACAAACGGACTAAAGCACACAACCACATCCCCGTCCAGGCTTCTCCAAGGAACCCCGGTTACTGAAAAAGCCCAGAAACAGCCAGCAGAAAACAAGCAGGAGAAACTCAGTGAGGGCGAGCACCTGACTTTTGCAAAAGTGATCAGAAAGCGGATCAAGAATTGCAACTGGGCCTCCAGTGGGCTGCGGGAAGGGAGATGATCAAGGGACCGGAGCACCTCTCCTATGAGGAAAGGCTGAGAGACCTGTGTCTGTTCAGCCTGGAGAAGACTGAGAGAGGATCTCATCAATACTTATCAATACCTAAAGGGCAGGTGTCAAGAGGATGGGGCCTGACTCAGTCAGTGATGAGCGGTGTTCCCCAGGGGTCAGTACTGGGCCCAGTGCTCTTCAATATATTCATCAATGACCTGGATGAGGGGATGGAGTGCACCCTCAGCAAGTNACATCCAAACCCCGCCTGGACGCGTTCCTGTGTAACCTGCTCTAAGGTGGCCCTGCTCTGGCAGGGGGGTTGGACTAGACGATCTCCAGAGGGCCCTTCCAACCCTGTGATTCTGTGATTCTGTGACAGAGGAAGGGGGCAAGGCCTCCCGCCACTCCCCGCCGCCGGGTTCAGCCGCCTGCGAGCGCCCGCTGCTGCTGTCAGGGGGGACATTCACCTCTTTGGGGAAGGGGGTGAAAACAGAAAGGGAGGGATAAGATAAAGAGACGACTTATAGCTGAACTGGCTTTGGGCGGGAGGGTCCCTCGGCTGCCGAGGGGCGCAAAGAGACGGGGGAGACATGCCTCCCCCCCCGCCCGGCTCCACACAGGCCCCGCGGGGGTGCTGGGGAGCGGGGCCCCGCCGCCCCCCGCCCCTACCTCCGCGCCGCCGCGGCTGAGGTGCACCAGCGCCGCCGAGGCCTCGTGAATCTCGCTGCCATCGAAGACGCCGCAGCCGGCGAGAACCAGGGCCACCCGCTTGCCCATGGCCGCCGCCGCCCCTCAGGCCCCGGGCGGAGGCTGCTCAAACCGGCGCGAATCCCGGCCTCCCAGCGGCCTCCCTCCGCCTCCTGCTGCGCCTGCGCCGCCGCGACCTCCATCTTGCAGCTCCCCGCCCTGGGGGCGGGCGGGGGTCGCGGCCGGGGGTCATCCCCTCACCGCCCGGCGTGCGGTTTTATCTGTAGGTGCTCTCCCTCCTGCCTACAGAATGTAGGGGGGGAAATTTTAGGGGTGGTGGTGGTGGTGGAATTAGATGCTCCTTTAGCTTTAAGAAACGGATTCAGCTGTATTTTAGGTGTTTCTTTTCTGGTCTCCTTACCACAGTGGAGCGGTAGTAGAGAGGGTGCTGCTCGATGACCATTGCAACGGTGATGTTAGACATCCGCCTGCCTGTTGCTTGCCTGAAGGTTGCTCTGCTTCCAGTAGGACCTCGCAAAGGCCCAGCAGTGTATGTGTGAGGTTGTTTTTTTGTTTTACATATAGGACTGTAATGGGGTAATGAGTATGCTGCACTGGTACAGGTTGGGGGCTGACCTGCTCATAGGCAGCTCTGCAGAGAGGTACCTGGGAGTCCTGGTAGACAAGTTGACCACAAGGCAGCAATGTGCCCTTCCGACCAAGAAGGCCAGTGGTCTTCTGGGGTGTATTATAAAGATCGTGGCCAGTAGGTTGAGAGAGATGGTCTTTCCCCCTTGCTCTGCCCTGGTGAGGCCACATCTGGAGTACTGTGTCCAGTTCTGGGAGTCCTAGATCAAGGAGACAGGGAACTGCTGGAGGCTGGAGGGCATTGTAGGGCTACGAAGATGATCAAGGGACTGTAGCACCTCTCTTAGGAGGGAAGGCCTGGGTCTGCTCAGCCTGGAGAAGAGAAGACTGAGAGGGGATCTCATTAGTGCTTATAAATATCAAAAGGACAGATGTCAAGGATGAGGCCAGACTCTTCAGTGGTGCCTAGCAACAGGACAAGGGGCAACAGGTATCGCCTGAAATACAGAAAATTCCATATAAACATGAGGAGGAACTTCTTTACTTTGAGGGTGGCAGAGCCCTGGAACAGGCTGCCCAGGGAGGTGGTGGAGTCTCCGTCTCTGGAGACATTCAAAACCCACCTGGATGTATTCCTGTCCAGCCTGCTGTAGGTGACCCTACTTTGGCAGGGGGTTGGACAAGATGATCTTCAAAGGTCCCTTACGGACCCTACCATTTTGTGATTCTGTGAGAGTGCTTTGAAAGCCAAAAAAAAGTGGAATTTGGGTAGACACCAGCAATACTGCCAGGTCCCAATGCTCTTTGCTTCAGTAATGCTCTTACTCATCAGACCCATGTACCCCTTTTGGCTCCATTGACCTTGCATTGTGCTTTAGGGAGTGGCTCCATTTTACCAGGAAAACCAAAGAGTTTGGAAAACCAAACCGACCTTCTTGCACTTATTCCTACCTTAGTCATTAAGTCATTGCTCTAGGGAACCAAAGGGCTTCCTTGGGCCAAAGCAGAAGTTCATCCCTAGTCTCCTCCTTATAACTGAGCATACAAATGCCACGCTGGAGACCAAGTGTACTTCATTTTAGCAAGGTCTGTCAGCTTCATTTTTCATTAGGTGCTTCTATTTTAAGAAACTTGGGCTTAATAATGAAAATCTACTCTTTTACTGGACCAGAGGGATGAAAGGATGGATCCTGTAGAAAAATGACAGTGTCTCCCAGACATTCAGCATATGGGACTTCTGCAGGGGACACAACAGTGCGTAAACTGGGAAGAGCAAAAATGGCATGTGAAAGCAAAGTCTCTTGCATTCAGCTGTATACTACCAGGTGAGGAGTGTGTGCAGGATGATGGATAGGAAGATTGTTGAACAGGAAATGGCCAAGATAGATGGGGAAAGTCCCTGCGTAAGGGCAGACTGTTGTCTGCTGGGCAGTACTTTGCTCCCAGTAAAAGCAGGGCTACAGCTCTACCTCCACCATAGCCCATACAGGATTGAGCAGGACTGCAGTGCAGCTCCAACTCAAAAAGGCCTTGATTACCTGACTGCCTAATCCACAACCATACATTGGGAGATCCCTCTCTGCTCAAAACAATTGTGGAGTTAGAGCTCTGTTCAGCACCAAACTCACCTTACTCTGCAGGCTGAGTAGGACTCCAGGGAAATTCCAGTGGAACCATCTCAACCCAGAGAAATACAAAGTATGTTTGGAAAGAGTGGAGTGGCAGTTTAGGATGCTTACTGGCGTGTCGCTCCCTGGGTTCAGCTGCAGGAGAGCGGAAAGTCTGGTGAGGTTTGGGGATAGGGGAACTGACGAGTCTCCAGAGCTGGAATCCTCCTGGAGTCCTTCTGATGCCTTGAGAGCTAGGAAGAGGCTGCTGTCTGCACAGAGTTTGGAGATATGAGCAGATTCCCAAAAATCTCATAGGTGTTAGGGCCAGGGTTAACATTAGAATTAGGGAACTTAGTGCCTTCAGAGCTGGAATTCCCTGCTCCTTTCTGTCCTGACTTACTGACTAGTCTTTCTGGATGGACCCCAGATCTGAATTGTCAGTAGCCTCATCTCCAGTCTTGTTTCTGGCCCTGTCTCTTAGGTGGACCTTGGACTCGCATTGTAGGTAGCCCTTTTTCCTGGATGGATCTTGGACTTGATTGGGTTGTGATGTTCCAATCCCACTCAGGTCCCCCGTGTCCTGTCCCTGTGACAGCTCCATAACTGCCCTGGCTCTGCATCATGGTCTAGCTCCACCTTGCTCATGCAATGTCCTTGCTCTGCCTCTGTGACCTTGTCATGGCCCTCTGCATCTTAGGTCCGTGTTTTCATCCCAGCTCATGACGTGTCCCTGCCCTGGCTCTGCATCACCCTGAAACAGCACATGGCGACTCTCCTCTGGCCTGAGCCCACAACTGCAAACAGAAACAAACGCATTTCACAAGCAGTACGCCTCTGAAGGCCAGGTCTTTGTAAGGTGTGAGGACTCGCCTCTCAGGAGTGCAGCCAGCTGACTCAAGAGCTAACATGTGCCAGCGCGAGTATAAAAAAAAACCACTGTGAGCAGTAAAACTGCCAGCTGCGTAGTTTGGTGTGCTATGATCTGTATATATATAACTGTAACTTTCTTACTGGCTGGCAGACGAGCAGCTGAGGGTGTAAGCACCATCCATTTTCCTGGGACCAGGAGCTGTTACTTCAGGTTCAACAGCCTCTGTGCTGTGACTAGTACAGTGCGGTGACTGGAGTGCATGTTCAAAACTAAGCCAGCTGTTCAAACCCACAATGTTGAGCTGCAGCAGCAGGTTTGTTTTGCCTTTCTTTCTGTTCTTTCCATCCGGTGGCTCTCAAGGGCAGGGATGGGGAAGGTACTGTTGTATAATGGGGAATCACTGAGAGTTGTCTTCATCATTTCAGGAAAATGTTCAGTTTTCACTATTCAAAAGGAAATTATCTGTGAAACGAGAAAAATTTAGGAATCCTGTCACCTCCAGAACTTGATCTTTGTAGCCAGTCTCAGTTTTTCCTCTAAGCCTGCTAGTGGACAAAGATGCAAATCAGCTCTGTGGGTTTATAAACAGCACTTTGACGTGTTTCTGGATAATATCTGGATAATAAATGAAAGCGCTGCTGACTCAGGAATTGCTGATACGAGCTTTTTAGCTCAAATATATTTATTCCCAAATTTATTAGTCATTTATTTTCTATGTTAAAATATGGTTCATGACATAACTTTGGTCTTACGAGAATTAAAAACTGAGTACTGTGCTACAAAAGTTTCCTATGGGATGCAATGAAGTGAGATATAAAAATGCTACTAAAATATAAAAGAAATAAAAAAGCTTTGCCATCTTAGTCATTTGACACGACAGCTTCAACAACCACAGCAGTGCCTGAATGGAGACTTAATAGTCCAAACTGCAAACATATGCTGAGCCAAGACTAAGAACCAGTTCATACTGTATTTCTAGTTTGGCTGACGAGCAGTCACAGCAACTTCATTATGCCATTTCACTTCCCTGGTTTCATAGAAGGGATAAATTATGCTTCCCTTATTTCATAAAGCACTTCCAGAGTTACACATCCCAAACTCTAAAACTAGGAATTATGGCTCTATGCCACACAAAACACATAACTTCTTGAACAGATGAAAGAGCTGGCATCTTGTACTACGCTCAAGCTAGGAAACACATGGGAGTAAATAGCACACTTTATTTTATAAAGAACAAAACCAGAGCTTTACTTTAAAGCAGACACCAATGCATAAGATTAAAATAAAATATGGAAATATGGGTATGTATAGATTATGTATACGTGCATGAAAGTAATGCATAGTGCTGAACAGCAGTATGGAGTCAGGCAGCAATGAAGGTCTGAGATACAGCAATGTTGCTGAAATTAAACATTTTATTAGCTGTGCCATCTTATGGTTTTCTGCACATTTGGTAGTTCCAGCATTACCGAAACTGATACCCATCAGCCTATCCTGCATTTTATGCAGGATGCAGGGGTTTCTCTTCCGATTTTCTTTGAATATAGCTCAGCAGAGTGCTGACTGGTGAACCGATTGTTCTTCAGGGGCTTATATGCAGTGAGCAGGGATGTTTCTCTGGCCCCTGACCGTCAAAAGTCCACAGCAGAGTTATTATTTACCCAGTGAAAGGCACACACCGGCATTTCCCCTGCAGATGCTAACTACCAGACTTAATCTGGACCTTTGATGCCAGCGCAGATGGTTTTGAATTCTACGGAGCTGGAAAAAGCTGTGTTTACTGCAGGGATGCTGCTGGCAAACCCGTTCTTGCTGTTTCTCTTTGCCAGAGTTCACCTTAAAGACAATTTTGCTGTTGTAAAAATGAGAGAATAAATTGCTATATAATCCCTATGATGTAAATTGTTACAACCCGAATGGGTGTTGTGAAACAGGCGACGGGTACACGAACTTGGCTTGAAGGGCTGTAAGGCTTCAGACAAGACTTGTGGGCAACCAGAAGAGGCTCAGGGCTTTGGAAAAGCCTTTCAGCCCTTTGTGGAGGCCTCGCCTCATCCTGCCGGGTCCAGACCCGGACAGAGGCCACCCCTCTCCGTGGGTTCCGGTCGTAAGGATGGACATTTGATGTCTTGTTTTAAACTGGCTCCAAAGCAAGGCTCAAAAAAACCAACACACCAGGCTGTTGAAAATTACTTCTGCTAAATTACAGGGTGGTTCAGTCCGGTGACTTTTTTAAGGGACGACTCCGCACACGGCCGGTTTTCCTCAGGAAAACAGCCCTGGCTTTGGCCAGCCCCCTGCTTGTGCCACCCTCCCCGCCTCACCCCCTCCGCCGGCCCGGGCCCTGTGGGCGGGCGCGGGGGCGGCCTCCTTCCCGCCCGGCCTCCCTCAGCCCCGCCGCTTCCCCCGCCCGCAGCAGCCAGGCCCGGCTCGCAGCCCGCTCGCCATGGGCGCCGCCCGCCACTACCGGCTGCTCCTGCTGCTGGCG
>VXBO01014576.1:44855-56782 GCA_013400135.1 Rhinoptilus africanus
GGCGGGCGAGCGGGGGGGGGGGGGGGCGGCCGGGGGGGGGGCTCGGCGGGACGGGGCCGGGGGAGAGGAGCGCACGGCAGCACCGCCCGCCCGGCGGCCTGCGCCTGACAGACCGCCTTCTCCTCCTCCTCCTCCAGGAGCTTTCCGTTTGTTTTGCTGTGTTTCTGGCATTCTTTTTAGGCTAAAAAGGCCATGAATGGCTTCCCCTTTTTAATCAACCAGGGTGTTTGTCATTTATGCTGTATCCGGCGTATTTAGCCCACAGGGGAACAGGTGCCCGGTCCCTGGCCTAGAGCTGCACTTGCTCTGTGGGCAGTGGGATTGCTGCCCCGGGAAATACCGCCCTTGCTCTAAAGATGCTTCTTTTAATTCCTGTTTTAGAAAAAAAAAAAAGTTGTGATGAGGAAGTCAGGCTACAAAGTTTACTTCATACTTTTCGTTGAAAGGGTATAAAAATCTGTTTGCTGCCTTAGCTGCAGAAGAAGGCCTGGTGCTGTCTGGGGAAGGCAGAGTGGTGCCTGTTACCGCATTTTGATGAAGCAAGTAGCTTTGGTTGTGCTGAGGAAACGAGCCTCTTCAAGAGAGAAATGAACCTCTTCAGGCCAAGGGCTACGCTGGCCTGTGTGTTTTGTGTGGGCTTGCTGTTCGTAAAGGGAGGTGTTACAGTTTAACTGCTATCTAATGCACGCCTGAAGTTTTGAAAGCCCCTTGCGTAATTCCTAGCTGTTCAATTTCCATCAGGTGGTGCCTGAAGGAGCCGATCTTGCAGTCACGAGACGTCCTTGCGGTTTTCCAGCAAGTTCAGTAGTTGCAAGGGTGGGTCTCGGGGTGGTCAAAATCAGGAGGAAAAGCCTGTCAGTGTGAGACGCTCAGAAATGTGGCATTTTAACGCTTCTTAACATGCTTGTTACCTTCTTGTCACATGCAGTGCACAGAGGGAGGGGAAATTAAAAATTGAAGATGTGTAATTAGAAACAGATCTTAAATGTGTGGCTGGCATAAGTGTTTTCTGTATGTTCTTTTTCCAGCCATACTCTTCTTCTGTTTTTTTCTTTCTCCCCTCTCAAACCGAATGAAATAAAAGCAGACATGGTGAACTACACAACAAGCTTGGAGAAGTAGTCCACAGGGAAAAAATCTATGGTGTCTCAGCAGGACTACTGGCCTTACTATGGCTGAGGAAGCTTCATGTCCCTGAGTCATCTCATGTCTGTGGTATTTGTCCCATTCAGTAGCCCTGAGTGTGTTAGACTCTCAGGCTCTGTTCTGGGTAAGCTGTGTATGCCAGTCTGTCTTGGTAAACAGGAATATAGGAAGCCTCTGTTAGGTGAAATGTAGTGAGTGAATTTGAAGGAAGTTGGGAAAGGCAGACTTGTTAGAAAGGTTTTTTGCTGTTTGTATATAGTGCGATATGTGAGTAGATTCGGTCTTCAGTTTTTGAGGCTTAATAGAAATGGTGAATGGAAACAGTGATTGTTTGGATCAAGAACTGGTTGAAAGGAAGAAGTCAGAGAGTCGTAGTCAATGGGGCAGAATCTAGTTGGAGGCCTGTGACTAGTGGAGTCCCTCAGGGGTCGGTACTGGGACCGGTGTTGTTTAACATCTTCATCAACGACCTGGATGAGGGTACAGAGTGTACCCTCAGCAAGTTTGCGGATGACACCAAGCTGGGAGGAGTGGCCGACACCCCAGAAGACTGTGCTGCCATTCAGAGGGACCTGGACAGGCTGGAGAGTTGGGCGGGGCGAAACCTGATGAGGTTCAACAAGGGCAAGTGTAGAGTTTTGCATTTGGGGAAGAAAAACACAATGTACCAGTACAGGTTGGGGGCTGACCTGCTGGAGAGCAGTGTAGGTGAAAGGGACCTGGGGGTCCTGGTAGACAGGAGGATGACCATGAGCCAGCAATGTGCCCTTGTGGCTAAGAAGGCCAATGGCATCCTGGGCTGCATTAGAAAGGGTGTGGTGAGTCGGTCAAGAGAGGTTCTCCTCCCCCTCTATTCTGCATTGGTGAGGCCACATCTGGAGTATTGTGTCCAGTTCTGGGCCCCTCAGTTCAAGAAGGACAGGGAACTGCTTGAGAGAGTCCAGCGCAGAGCCACAAAGATGATTAAGGGAGTGGAACATCTCCCTTATGAGGAAAGGCTGAGGGAGCTGGGTCTCTTTAGTCTGGAGAAAAGGAGACTGAGGGGTGACCTCATCAATGTCTTCAAATACCTAAAGGGGGAGTGTCAGGAAGATGGAGAGAAGTTGTTTTCAGTGATGACCAGTGATAGGACAAGGAGTAATGGGTGTAAATTGGAGCATAGGAGATTCAAGAGGGATATCAGGAGGAATTTTTTTACTGTGAGAGTGACAGAGCACTGGAACAGGCTGCCCAGAGAGGTTGTGGAGTCTCCTTCACTGGAGACATTCAAAACCCGCCTGGACGCGTTCCTGGGTGATGTGCTCTAGGTGACCCTGCTCTGGCAGGGGGGTTGGACTAGATGATCTTTCGAGGTCCCTTCCAACCCTATGATTCTATGATTCTATGATTCTATGATTCTATGATTCTATGATTGTAGGTTCTTAGGCCTCTTTGTCTAAGTGAAGTCCTGTTTCTGCCGATGTGCATGTCTACAGCCTTACGAACTTGTGCGCTCCAAGTGTTGCAGCATCTGGATCATAGAATCTGCCTCTGGGGGTGGCTGCACACTTGAGGCTTCCCACTCAGGCCCTTAGGAAGCCAGGAGACAGTTATTCCAGCCATGAAGCTGTGCTTCTCTTTCTCAACACAGGCGCTTTGATTACCGTCCAAAAACTGATCCTTACTGCCAAGCTCGCTATACCTTCTGTCCCACTGGCTCTGCCATCCCAGTTATGAAAGAAGAGGATGTCATTGAAGTGTATCGATTACAGGCTCCAGTATGGGAATTCAAATACGGGGACCTACTAGGACATTTGGTAAGGTGGCGTTTTTGTTTAACGTGGCAAATTCAGCTGAATTCAACAGCAGGTGTCAAGAATGGGAGCTGTAAAGCTGCGATATGCTTGTATAGAAGAATATTGGTGCACGCAAGCTAGGCTATCTATAGGAAAGATACCCAAAGACTGGTATGTTTCAAACAAAAATTACAGAATTTATCTCAGCTAAAGAAAAGAGCGTGACCAGTACTGTCGGTGGGTTTGAATGTTTTCCCCTGGAGCTACACATCAGGAGTGTTTTATATACACACACTGTTTTGGGTGTCTTAATTTCTGTGCTAGCACTGCATCAAGCAAATACCTTTATTTGTCCCCGTATGTCAGATGAAATGCTTGCTTGGTGTGTTAACTTTTCTGTTGTTAAAAACTTAAATATTTGCATGAACATGGATATCTCTCAGGAGCGGACAGATAGCTGGTCAGAACGGTGGATCGTGGGGAGATGGCTGCTTTTACAGATCTTTCTTGAATGTTATCATCAGTATTGACTTAAAGTCTCCATTCATGGAGTCATGGAAATATGAAAAAATCTCAACTTTAGTAATATTTATAGCTCTATATAATTAAGCTTCAAAGCACGATGCCTAATGAATAAATACTAGTGAACATGAAATAGCAACATCAAAACCAAGCACACAGTGTCAAAAATGTAAATGGCTTCAAATATTGTTATCTCAGTTGTTAAACAAAGGTCCAATTTATGTATTTACTATACAGCTTTTAAAATAAATATTTATCTCATTCCTTTTGTGGCTTTCATGACTAAGATCTGGTTTTGGTAACTCAGTTCTGCTCTGTATTTCTTTGACACCCCTGTGAGGCTGAGGATTCAAAAGTAAGCTTGTGTTTTGATGATGAGCTCCCACTGACTCTCTGCCTCCAAATAACAGAATCTACAATGGGTGGATAGACAAGAGCTGAGACAGTGTGACTCTGTGATAAAAGTATGTGTGTGATAACCATGTATGTTATACATCAGTGCTACTGAATCCAAGATGTTCTAGGAACACCTTCCCCTCTTCTCATCCTGTTACACAACAGCTCCTAAGCATCTTATGTACAGGTCAAGCTGAAGTCGGTTTTATGTTAAAATTTTGGCTTTTGGGGCTTTTTTTTTTTTTTCTTTTCCAGAAAATCATGCATGATGCTGTGGGTTTCAAGAGCTCTCTCACAGGCAAAAACTACACAATGGAGTGGTATGAGCTCTTCCAGCTTGGGAACTGCACATTTCCACACCTCCGGCCTGGCATGGATGCGCCATTCTGGTGTAACCAGGGAGCTGCCTGCTTTTATGAAGGAATAGATGACGCACACTGGAAGGAAAATGGAACTTTAGTTCTTGTGACCACGATATCAGGTAGATTTCAGATGCTTTGGATGGTGCTAATATCACAAAATATAGAGTCAGCCTTTCTTCGCGTAAAGCAGTATCTTTTAATTTATGTTTTGTAGGTTATTCACGATGTTAGTCACTGATGCTAATTTCAAACTGAAATACGATCTCTGCACTTTCTTTAATATAAAGTGCTGCCTTTTGAACAATGCACAGTGAAGAGCTGTTAAATGAGAGTCATTTGGTGTTGCTGTGCCAAAACACTTGAATCTCTTGAGTGTAAAAATAGCAAAACAGCTTATACAGAACCATTATGAACTATTTTCACATGGCTTCACCAAAACAAAGCCTTCTATTGTGAAGTGGTAGATGACTGCTGAGACAGAAAAACTGGTGAATATGTGTACATTACTGAGCAAACAAATAAGGCATATTTAGAAATAGTCTCAAAAATATAAAAAAATATTAATCTCTATTTCCATCTCCCCCATTGTATGTCATAAAAATTGGGCAAATGTCCCCAGTAATAGGTTTCTGTCATATGTCATAGAACAAAACCAAGATTTGCACTTCTAAATATGTGGATGATCACCGGAATAGCTTCCTGGTACATACTGAACACCGAACTTTTAAAATAAAAAGGTCATTTAAATAAATCTGGTTGATTACTGCAGTAGTACAGTGAATGACTTACGAACAGAGTCCCCTGAGGACCTGGAGAGCTGCGTTTTGTGTGATCAAACCCACTTTCTCTCTGAAGTTAGCATAGCGTACACGGCACAGTGCAGAGTCAGTTACAGCCAGTGTGACGTGGTGCTTTACGTTTGCCCGCTTCCGCCTTTAGCAGCTTTGCTGGACTCAGTCTCTAGATAATCTGTTCAGTACTGCTCAGAAATTCTAGGCTGCTCTTTAAGCAATGAAGTAAGTAGGGCTGCTTTTCTGTGAGTTCATAGCAGTCTTTGGTGCCCGATATGGTTGTATTCTTTTGTATGAATAGCGAGTTAAATATTCTCATCAAGGTATTCTCATCAAGTGTGGAGCTTGGAATGCTTCCCGCCCGTGTGGATTATTTAATGCCTAAGGGTGAGGTTACGCCGGATGGATGTGGAGGCACTGTTGTGGTTCTCTGTCTCTCCTCTCGCATCCTGTTTCCATGGAACCTTTTAGGAAGGTGGCATCTCTGAGACTTTTGAATTCTCTGAATTTGACTAGGAATCTGAAAGTTACCGCGGAAGAGGGTGAACAGATGTGAGCGCAGACGAAGAGCATCAGGAGCTGAATTCACTTCTTTCAGAGAGCAGACAAAAAACATCCTGCCTTGTGGGAGAGGGTTTAACACATGACACAGCTGGACCCTCTTTGCCCTTGCGAGATCCCATGGAGCGGTTTGTCAGCAGTGTCAGAGACCACACTGAACCATTTTCATTTTCTTTTAAAGCCCATCGTCCAGGTTAATGTTATTTAGCAGTGTGTTTCGTTTGTGGAAGCAGGGCAGGAATGTCCAAAGTCTGATTTTTGACTGTGTAGGCATCTTCCAACAGATTATCTGTTGAGCCATGCATTAACCTTTAATATTTTGGTTTAATTTAAGATGTTAAGGCCCCAACTTCAGATTAAGTCCATCTTGGTCTTGTTAGGAGAGACAAATCCTTTTCAGTAACATGCCTTGCAGAATACACAATAGGAAGCTAATCTGGTAGGAATTTGAGAAGATAAAGGGGAGCTTCAAGCCCATCTACAGCGCATAGCAAGTACAGTTCTTGATACAGGTGTAAATGACTTGCTGTTTTATTAAACCAAGTCATGGGCAATTAAAAAAGAAAGTATCCAACACTTTCACTGAACAGAATGCTTGTTAATGTTTACTGTGAAGCCCAAAAGCGCTTAAAGAGTGGAATGAAGAATGGTTATAATGGGGTGGATGTGCAGAGCTTTGGTTACTCTGAGGCAGTAGCTTCCACACGTGCCTTCCCGTAAGTGAGATGTGTTTACTCTCTGATGAAGGGTAGACCCAGCAATCTGACCTTTGCAGCTTGTTTTGGAGGGAGACGCGGGGCACGCAGTGCTCTTCGTTGGTCTTGACAAACGCAACATTGCAGTGAATTCAGAGTTAATGCGAGAGGCTGGCTGTTGTGTGCAGGGCGGTGTTAGCGACGCAGGTCTGTCTGGTGTCTGCCCCCCCTGGACTGCAAGATAACTGCTTGCAACAGTCTTGCCTGTTTTTCAGCAGCTGCCAAGCCCGGTTACTGTACCCACAGCAGTGACACTCACAGCTAAAGAGAGGCCATGGCTTGCAATGCCGTCATGATTGCAAGGTGTCATTTGACTGCATCTTCTGATGTATGGCACAAGAAGAATCCACACAATTTGGCCATGCTATGAATGTGAGGTGGTAGACGGGTTTGAGTCCTAGATGGTTGTGTCCTGTGGAAAGAGAGGGTGGGAAGGGCTAGGCTAGGACTACGGGAAAAACAAAAGTAGTAAGATAAGTCCTGTCTTTCAGCTTTTATTTTGGGGAGGCAGTTGAATGAAGCACAAGGATGGAGCTACTGGAGGGAGGAGCTGAGTTAGAGAAGTCTTCCTCATTCCAGCTGTGAAATCACCAAACTACTTCCAAGCATGTATTCTAAATTAAAAAAATAATCCACAAGGTCTTGAAGTTTACTGGTCTTCACACCCCGCTCATATCATTTGGCTTAGTTCAACTTTGCTGGCTGAAGAGCTGCTAAAACAGCAGGGTGTCTCAGTCTAAGGTTCCTCCCGTGGGGAGAGAGGAAAACTTCTGCCCCGAATTGATGGGTTTAGTTAAAACTGGAGGAAGCGCAGAAACGCCTGTTGTGCTGGTGAGCACTTTGTCAGCATCGCTTGTAAACTGTACTACCTGCCCTGTTTGTCTACATGGATAAAACAAAATGAGAAGCGTCGTGGTTTCCCGGCATTTGGATCTTCTGGCATAGGAGCAGGAAATGGGGCAGAAAAAGAAGTTACTGTTTCAATAACTTACATGTAAACGTGGTTTATTCAGTGGGGTAGCACTTCTCCCTCCGACCGAAGCATTGTGTTTTCGTAGGACTAGGTAATGTTGTAGGTAAAATTTTGCAGGGAAGTGAGGCAGATCTTGAAATCGATAAAAAATATTTTGAGTCATACATTTGTTACCTTGTCTCTGCAATACTTGTTTTTATCTCTTACAGGAACCATGTTTAATGAAATGGCAAAGTGGGTAAAATATGACAATGAGACTGGCATTTACTACGAGACCTGGACAGTTCAAGCAAGTCCCGACAAACAATCCATAGTGTGGTTCGACTCTTACGAATGCTCTAAATTTATACTGAGAACATACCAGAAGCTGGCTGACTTAGGAGCTGTATTTAAGAAGATACAAACGAACTATACAAGCATAATTTTATTCAGTGGAGAACCAATTTATTTGGGGAATGAAACATCTATTTTTGGACCGCTAGGAAACAAGACGTTGGCAGCAGCTATAAGAGACTTCTACTATCCCTTCAAACCTTATCGGACAGTCAGAGAGTTTTTTGTGGATCTTTTGAAAATAATTGATCGTGTCATCTTGAATGGTCAGTTTTACCTCTTCTACAACTTGGAATACTGGTTCTTGCCTATGAAGTACCCTTATCTCAAAATAATTTATGAAGAGGTCCCTTTACCTATTGGAAGCAAAGCATCCGTTGGTGTGTAGTGGCTTACTGAAGAACCGAACTTGTCCGTATGCCAGAATATCCTTAAGGATTTTGGAGCGCTACTGTGATGGCATTAAAGCGTTGTATGTTTCATTGCCAACTGTAAAAGTTGTGTTGGGAAGGCTTTGCTACGACACATGAAAGACTATGCCTTTTTTCCTTATTACCTGCACAATGCGTTCATGACTGCTTCAGCACCTCTGACTTGGCTACCTTCTGTGTAACCATGGACACCTGCTGCCTGAAGGTAGGCTGATGTGGCTCCTCTTGGTGAAACGCTGCAGCGCCAGAGGGTGAATGGGGGGCAGCCTGCCTGCTCCGGCCTTGGGCCCTCTCCGCATACTTGGCCATGTGGTGACAGATAGCACCTGGCCCCCAACAGAGATGGGACACGAGCATTATGAGATCCTTCTGGTCTGACCAACTTGGCTATCCATGTGTTGGAGCTAAAAAACCTGAGTGCCTGGATGCGCCCAATTCCTCCAACGTGTGCCTTAAGATCAGTGTTTCTGTTATTTCTTTGGTTTGTACAGCTGGGAGCGATGAACTCTTCTCTGGTTCACAAAGGAGATGTGCAGCGGGGTGTGGATCCATTAGAAGAGGGCAGCGGTGGTATTTTGTCACCACTTTGCTTCCTTCACAATATAGATGGCTCTTCCTAAGATTTGTGTGTGAGTTTTCTAGCACAGATACAAGATAAACAGCCTGTTTTTCACGTCAGCTTTGATGCGTAACTGCACTGTTCTAGCAGTCTCCTGTCTAAAAGTCTACTTGAGGCTTCGGTGAGGTCAGTTCCATGGAAGTCGTGTTGATATTCATTTTACATTTCTTTAAAAAGCATGGAATCCTTAATATGAAAGAAGCAAGGACAGTTTGTAGGGTGTCAAAGTTAAAATTCAGTGCTTGTCACAGACTTGCCTGTAAAAAGCGATTGCAGCCTCTTACCGGCAGTGACGCTTGCAGTCCTGGTGCCGTGCCAGCTGCAGTGTTCTTTAGGCGTAGCCACAAACAGGACCAAAACAACACGGCAGCTGGTTCCCTTTAAACCCAACTGACCAACACCAAAGGAACACTGGCTTTCTGGAGAGCAGTGAGGTGCCTGTGCACAAGCAAAAAAATAAAAAAATCCCTGCAGCGGCATAATCATCTCCAAGCGTACACTGCTCATTGCGGGTTTTAAACCAGTTGCAGAATGAGTGTGGCTCCTGCAGAGGTTATTACAGCCTCACGGCTCCCTAGTTACAAACAGGGGCACCCGACTCTGCAGTTTCGGTTGGCTTGAGCTGAATTAAGAGCCCGCTCCAGGCGAAGAGGGCAGTACACAGTGTGAGCACACAGTCATTTAATTGAAATCATAAGAACGGCAGAAAATTGACCTCATGTTATAAAAGTCGCTAAAATTAATTAGTTCAATTGTATTACCGTGTCATGGGAATGAGGTGATGAGAGCATCTCTGTTCTGCAGGGGAAAGCTGATAATTAGTTCCACTGTTAGGTGAAACTTCATCTTCTACCCCACCTTGAAAGTCTTTCTGCAGCCAAAGTCACAAGCCTGTGCTTTAACCAGCAGAGTTTGAGATTCTTTAGATGACCCACCAAGCAGGTAATCCAGGAGGCACTAGGGGGGATAAAAGGTAGGAACAAGCCTGTCGACAGAAGGTACGTTCTTGTTGATGTACGTTTTCATAACTTTGAGCCCCTCAACATTGTTAAGTCCCACATTTATCTTGTCATTGCAAAGCCTCAACCTCAAAACCAGCGTCCCAAGCTCTGTAGGCGAAATAGGATCATGGACCCAAGCCAGCAGAAGCCCTCAGAGCTTCTCCTCTAGCATTTGTTACAAAGCTTGTAGCATTGATGCAGCTAGAGGGACCTTTCGGAGCCCGAAGCAGACACCGTGGTGGGATGGGTCATGCCCTCCCCTAGTTGGGAAGAGACCAGTTCCGTCACTGCACAGAACTGCTTCATCTTCATGCAGGACCTAGGGAGCCTAGACACCAAAGTCGCTCTTTGCCCCTAACAGCTGGGGAATGTAACGGGGATGAAAACGCCACATCCTCCAGTACCCAGGTAACGGTAGCTGAATCCCAGGTATCACAGCTGCCTCGCGCAGCTTCTAATGAGAAGATGGGCGTTTGTGGACAAGTGACATCTCTCTCGGTTATACGACGGCATGACATAGCTGACTGATGGCAGAGGTAAAACCTTCATGATTGTTGAAGAACTTGGATCAGAACCAATGGCTGCCTATATGAAAGAAGGAACCCCTTTTCATGGCTGGGGAAAAATGGAACTTCATGGTTCTGTCGGCACCAGTTTGTCATCTCCTGGGCTTCTTGTAACTAAATAGCAGCCCTTCTCCCTTTTCCGATTTAACCTGTACAATCTGCTTCATTTAGCACGTTTTACTCTAACCCTAATACTCTGGATAGTACAGGGAGTCGCTTCAAGGAAAAAAAGAGTTACATCCCATCACGTATTAGCTGCAAATTAGAGGACAGTAAGTTTCAGGCAACCAAAAAAAAAAGGTCAGATGAAGACAACCGAACAGTTATTTGCCAAGGATGCTGCATCCCTTCCGGTCAGAAGCAGGAAGAAGCAACTACTAAAGACGAAATCTCTGCGTATATTCTGTAGTAGGTCATAGGGATGACCATTTGACGATTCCTCTCTGCAGCCCTGCAGGTATACGAGTTTGTGTCTCACTCTGGAAGGAAGAGGAGCTCTATCCTCAGGTTTTAAGTTATTAATTATCAATATAGTAGTTGCCCTTTTTTAACATCCATGAGGTCCTTCTGAGGGCGGGCAGCATTTATTCCTTCCATAGGCACGGTATTTGGAGAGAGGACGCCTGGCTTGCTTTGCTTCGCTCTGTTTGGGAGTCCTAAGGTTCCGACCAAAAAGCCAACTGTTCAGAGGGAACGCGCAGCCAGGTAGAAATAAACTCTGCCAGCAGAGCTGCTGAAGTTGCACTGAGAATAGGTCCACTAGCATTTAGACTGGAGTTAGCGAGCGCGGCACGCTCTTGGAGGCAGAATCCAGAAGCCTCGAGTTAGGCCTATGGAGTTAGATCAAAAAAACCCCACTGAAGTGATGAGCAGGCTCCCTCCGTGACGTTTAGACAAGCCCCAAATAGATCCTTAAGGATGATACTTCCATCACTTAAAAAGCAAACATTTGCGATACCTCACAGGTTCTGTACACCTCGCGACCCGCTGTTGGTTGTGCCTGAAAACCACCTGTTTAGCTCAGACCTTTGAGGTGGAGCGGAAATAATAGGGTCGGTCACACCTCCCCTGCCGCTCGCTGCTGGCTGATGGTGTGAACCAGGGGCGGTCCTGACGGCCCGGCACATGGAGAAGCTCCTGCCTTCTCTTTTTCCTGTGTCCAGGGAATGCGTCACTGAGTCCTTGCTCATGCTTCGGGTACAGGAGCTACTGGGCACTTTAGGCTGCACTTGGTTCTGCTCCCTGTTTTTATGCGTGTCGCAGTTAAGGGTCAAAATGCACGATTTTTCTGTAACACGGAGACTTTTAAGTCTGCAGGGGGGGTTTGCAGAAAGCTGCTTCGCTTTCCTACCACTGAGCTGCTCGGGCCTGGAATCCAGGGTTCATTCCAGGAGGGTCCTCAAACCAGGCAGGTCCTGGCCTGTCATACATCCGGGTCAAACTCAGCAGGTGGCTCCTGTCCCCTGAAGGGCTGTGCGATGACAGCAGCTGGTGCAAACGCCTTCTGCCTGCCCCTGCGCAAACTCACGCGCACGTGTCCTGGATCAGGAGAGCTGCCGCCCTCAGTGCCGTCAACGAGGACGGTGTCAGTGGTTCTGAGGTTACCACAACTAGGGAACAAATTGAGAAGCGGAGCAGGGTTCTGCTCTTCCGCTTACAATTTAGACTCCATTCTAAGTAAGAATAAAAAAAAAAA
>VXBO01014578.1:16190-31141 GCA_013400135.1 Rhinoptilus africanus
CCACACCGGGTAAGATTTGCAAATGATTTGGGTTTATTTCCATTCTGCTAAGTCTCTGAATGCAGGTTCATTTTGGCAAAGTTTGAAATAACTTAGAAGTCCTCCCTCCCACTTCCCCCATTACATTAAAAAAACCAAACATTATTTAAAGGGCAAGAATACTATTAAGAAGAAATTAATTATTTGAATAGTAATTATATTTCAACTTTATGCATTTTGAAGCTCACCATCAAAAACAAGTATTACAGAGAGTTTCTCCAAAACCCTTCAGATTCCTTCCTCTATGTATGCTTAAAAAGAATTTTCACTACCTCATGTTCCCATTCACTGTTCAATAAGAGATGACCTTAAAATATCTTGTGATCTTTCTTGCTGTCACAGAAAGGACTGTGTTGTTACACAAGGTCAATATGAGGTAATATATGAAAAAAAGAGAACAAATGGGAAAGAAACAAAGCTGAAAGGGCAAAACAAGGCTTAAAGTTATATTCAAAACAGTGTATGTACTTCAATATTAAATGAAACATCATAGTTCATAATAGAAAGAATTTGCAAGATTTTGATTTTCACTGTTCCCCACTTTTCTTTTTCTCAACAGAGATTACTCAGTGTCAGTGTATTTGCACTGAATGTACTGCACTGCTTCTCTATTTTAAATTCTACACTTTCTGCTTTAGTGTTCCTGGCTCAAAAATTGGACTTACTGGCTTAAAAAGATAATTTGGAAGATAAGGCCTTGTCAAAGCAAATTTTTATCTACATTTTCTATCTATTTAACAGGCTCTTTGAATCTACATTTTCCACAGCAGATAAATAACAAATAATCCTGACTGAACCTAACAAAAAAAATCTCAAAAAATGAAAATAAATGGGTATCTTGCTTCAGAGATCACTTTTAAAAATCTTTGTAAAATATACTTAATTTACCTTCATAAGTGATGAAACTAGTAGCTAGCTGTATGATGAACACAGATGACATGACATGACTAAAACCAGCTAATAATGTAAGTCTTCTAAAATTCAGTTTTCTATCCTCAAATCAAAGATAACGCACAAAAAACGTCTTTTTCTTCTTACTCTTGATTACAACGAATGCAATTAGAATGAGAACAGAATGAATGATAAACAGACTTGCCCAGCACAGGTTTGTGCTTGTGACAAAAGCATCTAACACAAGTCTATCATAGCTCAGCACTAGAATCATTACTTTCTAAAGCCTCACTTCATAGTATGATTTGCATCACAGCAATTCTAAAAATGTAACAATTTAAGTGTGATTACAGATTGTAGATGCTGGGAAGTGGTACAGAATATGGCTTGTATCACTTGTGACTTTACGTAAAACAGCGCTTGCAGAATATTCTAACTTTGAGGTAAATGAAATCAGTGTAAGGTCTGTATATCAGAGCAACGCACCTGCTCTTCTTACATCACTATAGCCTTACTAACGTCGCTTTATAAAAGGAACAGATGTGGCCTTGCCAAGTACATCAGGTCTTATTTTCCTAAACAACTTTTCTTCGTTGACTACCCATGTCTTCTCTGAAGTAGCAGTATATTATCCTGAAACAAAAGAACCTTGCAGACTCCAAGTCTCACCGCTATACCACACCATGTCTACCTTCAATACTTTTCAATACATTCAAGAAAGGTTTTACTGGATTAATTGTTCAAGAATCTATTTAGACTAACTTTCCTCTCTGTATGCATTCCCAGAATATAAGTGAGCATTAATGTAATAGAAAAATATATACTTTTGTATAGAAAGTAAATGTTAATGGATTCAGTACCTGTTACTAAAACCACACATTCTTAACATCTTCAATGAAATATTATGACAAAACTACAATATCTGTAATATTTTATAGGTATTTAAGCAATAACAAACAAAAAAGATTGCTACAGCTTAATATTGTTTTTTCCTTCTGATCAGCTACTCTAACGGCACTACATATACACAGGATTAGCTGTATTCAGAACTAAACTCAAGATTATAAATATTCTGGCACCCTGACCATATTTGGCCAAAGCTAGTGAAATCTCACAGAGATAGGAATATCAAGAAAGGAACACACACAGGTAAAGAAAGCTAGGGTCTGAGTTCAACAGTCAATGCTATTCACACAGTGTATATATAATTTTGAAATAAACACAATACATTCCAAGATAATAGTTCCCAAGCAGTTGAGACTATCCTTCTGGCTGGCAAAATAAAAAGCTAAAAGCATTTGTGATGAGAAATAAAGAATTCAGGCATACATCAAAGAGAAAATAAATTCTATTATTTATACATGAGATGGTTTGATTACAAAATTTAGAGGGAGTGGACATGGTAAAAGATTTAATGAGTTTGGGTATGAATGGAAATTTTTTCCTTGTGGACACTTAAAATTGTAGCAAGCATCTTGACTATGTTTTAAAAAAATGCTGTTGTTCTACTCTTGATGAAGAGACAGAGCTGATACTGTTTGACTAAACCAACCACCAAGTAAAGCAAATCTAAGTCTCTAAGACCAACGCGTGCTCACAGGATCAAATACAGACTTTCATTGATTGGTATGATAAGCTCTTCAGACTACCCAATCTGTCTAGACCATACAAAATTGTATAAATTAAAGAAATTTGTGCCAGGTCTTGGGTGAAATTCCAGAAGACTGTATTTTTCCCACCTTCAAACATTTACCTGTAATAATAACAATAATAAAAATATCCTTGTGATCTGAACTAATTTTGAAATAGATCTGTAAGAACACCTCTGCATGCTCAGTGATTGCAGAATGCAAATGAAACTTAGTTAAGAAACTAGAATCTATACCTTTTATTTCCTCACATCTTTGTCCACTTTCTTAAAATACTGAATACTTAGTGCGATGCTATTAAAATCAATTTGATTATGAGATCAAAATCACTTAAAGAGAAGAAACATAAGAAATTATTTTTTTTTAAGTTGTTACTTATTGAAATATACCATTAGGTGGCATACTAGATAAGTTGTTACATGTCCTATGAAGACAGACAGAGAGTTGGGGTTGCTCAGTCTGGAGAAAAGGTGGCTCTGAGGAGACGTTATTGTGGCTTACCAGTATCTTAAGGGGGCCTACAAGAAAGCTGGTGAGGGACTTTTTAGGATGTCGGGTAATGGTAGGATGAGGGGGAATGGATTAAAACTAGAGATGGGTCATTTCAGAATGGACGTTAGGAAGAAGCTCTTCACCATGAGGGTGGTGAGACACTGGAACAGGTTGCCCAGAGAAGCTGTGGCTGCCCCATCCCTGGAAGTTTTTAAGGCCAGGCTGGATGGGGCTCTGAGCAACCTGGTCTAGTGGGAGGTGTCCCTGCCCATGGCAGGGGGGTTGGAACTAGATGATCTTTAAGGTCCCTTCCAACCCTGACAATTCTATGATTCTATGAACTGTATCCAAAGTACAAATGTGTAAACCTGAAATCAGAATCCACTTCCTATTCAGTTCTTCAGTATTTATAAATATTGCTAGACTTCTGAATTTCTCAACTCTCCAGGATGGTATGCTTATCAAGACAGGAAGACAACTGCAGCCAATCCTGATGCATCACCAGAGAGCTGTGAAACTTATGCTACTCTGTAAAAAAACCTGAAATTCTATACCACATTACTGTATTTTCCTTCATTCGTTATTTTCTCATTCATAAGTCTGTGTGATAGCTTACTTGTATTTGTCAGGACTATACCACAATAGACAGCCAGTTTACCACCACAGAGAGAACTGTGATAGTGTTAACACATCTTTTTCTTCCAAAAGCCTAGAATATCCTAGATATTTACAAATGCTTCAGTGAAGAAGGGAAAAGACAAAAAAACTATGTAGTTAACAGTTTTAGTAGATTTATTTAAGCTTATAAAAATTTATGAAACATGTTCATCAACATAGCAGTTTAAGTATTCATCTTACCTACTTTCAGTATGTCTACGATAAATCTCTATTTTTATTCTTTCCTCCCTGAAATCATGAATAAACTATTTCAGATCCATCAAAGGAATATAAAAAACCGAATTTCTTGAGAATTCAATTTGTCTGCCTTGTTTTTATAATTTGTGATTTATGCAAACTTAATTAATGGAGTATTTTCAGATTAAATAAAGTTCACAGACAAGTGGCTTGTGTTAGGGGCAACAGTCAGACATCTCCAGATATTCCCAGAATCAGTCTTTCTGCTAAAATGTTCCATCTAAAATCTGCACCATTCCAAATACAGAGGAAACTGTATTCATCCATTTGCACCAAATTTGACTGAAAATCCATTTTATTAATCAATACTGACAAGTATGCTTTGGCATTAAAAAAAAATAGTTTAAAAAGTGAAGGGTCTTTTTATCAATTGGAGTAAATCCATTCTGCCTTCATTTGCTTTATTGCTGCACCTGGGTTTTGCTCATAATTTCATTACTGAGCGTCTTAGTATTCTGTAAGTATAAGTACATCTTCCATTTTTTATGTTTAAATAACAAAAGCCAACCACTATTCTGTCTCTTTAACTTAAATTCTCTATGATTTTGATACATTGCTTTCTCCTTTCAGCTTAACACCTTTTTTATGCTATTAGCCGTGTTTTCTTTTTTCCTTTGGGAAAGTAGTTTTTCCAATTTTCATGTTCAAGTCATTTATATATTAAACTGTTTACATTGTACTAGTTGCATCATAATTAAACCTGGGCTTTTCATTCAGTATGTAAGAGTATGTGTCCAAGAAATTAAAACAGACATATTTTGTCTTGCAAGTGTTTTTTTTTTTTTTAAATAAGAAACCTTTTGTAAACATTTAAATGTATCACTTCATTAACTCAGTACTGAATAGTACCCAAAACTCACAGTAACAGGCATGCATTCTATTATTCCTCTACCTTCTACCAACGTAGAAAAAATAACTGACTTGGTGTAATGAAGGCCATAGTTTTCAAATTAAAAATAACAATCAATGTTGACATGACTGTGAAACAAGCCAATTAAATTAACATTTGGATTGTAAATCCATTATTCTTGCATACACTGTCATTTAATTCAGTGGCACAAGAAAATGGTATTGAATACCAAGCCAACCTGCCCATTTCTTAGTGTACTACTAAAAAGATCTCAAATTTTTGTTCAACGTTTGTGAACATTATAATGAATTTCCGATTTTGGCTTCAAACTCAAAATTGGTATAAGAAGTTGATGATGAAGAAGAGTGAGTCTACAGACCAACATCTTTGAAACAATACTAACTACCCCTTTCAATAACTACCCCTTTGTCACTCAGAGTAGCACATTCCTTGCTCTGATTTATAATTCTATTTAATCATCACATTTACATTAGTCATTTCCTACACAGTCCCATGCTGAATGCTATACACACAACAGCCATACTGTGTACTCTGTTATATCAATCAGTTATTTGGTAACTAGCAGCTATCTTATCAAATGAATGAAATACCAGGAAACTTGGCTCAGATTAGCTATGGTAAGTCTCAGTTGTATTTTATTTCCCTGTCTCTAATTATTTATTCAGTAAATGTTCGTTTTGAACTCTTGAATACTATTAAAAGCAGAGGACCTACTGCTGGAAGGCCTATGACACCACAGCAGCTAGAGCTAAATAAATACACTGGTACTGAGCCAAATCATGATAACTTCATCTGAATCCACAAAGCCTGCTGACTATCAGATCTAATCAAATTAGAATGTGATTAAGTGAATCATAAATTTGCACACATGAAAACTACTCTTAATTGTGTACATAATTAATTGGCTTTGCAAATGGACATACCTGCTTCCCTCTTCCAACACTGTTTTTGTGCCAGTGTCCAAAAAAACCCAAACAGAAACCACAAAAATCCAACTACCACCTCACATTATCAGGTTTCAAATTATATCTCAGAAAACTCCATCACCATTGTTTAAGTCGGAAATTAAAAAAAAAAAAAAAGCGAAATTTTAAATTAAGACAGCAAGGAGGATGTTTTGGGAAAATCCACCAAAGGTACCCGTCTTCACCTTCTGCTATCTTCATACCTATGTGGCTCGGGATCCTCAGCCTGCACATGTATCCTAACCCCAGGCTTTAAACCTGTCATCTTTTTGTAAGTCCTATTTCTCATCCAACATTTGGTGGAATTTTAAAGCATGTTTACTTTTTTGTGTTACACAGAAAACTTTAACAACTATGTAACTGTTATTTCCTTTTTCTTACCTACTTTTAACCAGCATCCACCTCTAGAAGAAGACAAAAGATAATATGACTTATTTAGAATTACAGAAATTGCAATATGTCAAGTAAAAAATGTAACTGAGCATATTTGTACAGAACAATGGAAGGGACCTTATAAATAGAAGGTATGAGATTACGTACCATTTTTTGTGCTCAGTGAACAGCATTACTTTTTCCAGTTCTCTTTTCAGTTTAATAATTTCCCGTGATAAATTTGCCTATTTGACATTTAAATGCAGGCTGTGAATTTTTTTACAAAGCCTTAACCAAATTAGGTACAATAGAATTAAAAACTAAATAAGGTTTGCTTTATTTCCTCTTCACTTAAAATAAAAAAGGCAAATAAGGCCTCAGAGAGATAATCTTAGTAGATGATTATTCAAATATAAGAACACTAAACCACTACTAATACTGTATCAGGGTCTTGGTGCTATCATTTTAAACAAATGAAGGATAACAATAAAAACATTCAGGCTTGAAAGAGAACATGCTTTGATCTTTCAAAGTTCTTTTTAAGTGGAGGAAGAAATCTTGACAGCATCTTACTATTCTTGTAAAGCAAATAACCTGCATTGTTCTATAAAATACTTACAATAATGCTTTTATTTGTTATTGCTGTTGTTGCTTTGCTATTGTTTTATTTCTGTTACAATATTTCACAAAACATTTTCAATAATTAAGCCAGTGACCAGAAGCTATAAGTACACTTACTTAAAAGTTTACTCTCATCTAATCTGAGTCTACCTCAATCTAAATACAAACTTACTACTAACAAAATGATTAAAGAGAATACTTATTCTGTTTGACAAAAAAAATTAGCCCATCATTATCAGTATTGAGTCCTGAACGAAGGCCAGAACAAAGTTTTTAAAGAAAGCATAAGAAAAAACCTGAGAGGTGACACCTTTCATCATAAACTGAAGTAACAGAATACAATGAAAGATCGTACCACAACACAGTGAAGTATGCAAATAGTAGTCTAACATATTATATAAAAAGATGCAAGCCAGATGACGAGTCAGCCCTATTTATAGACTATATCAAACCACAAGGCACATTAATACTTCTCAAGGTTTACCTACACGTAAACTTTCAGTTGAAGTACTTTATTCTCCTCCACAGGTCAGGTTAGGGTCAGCCATTTTTATGTCTCCTCACCATGTAGCCTTGCATTAGATTCTCCAAAAGAATTTTAAAATAAAGAGGTGGAAACAAAAAAGATATTTCAATATGGCAATTCTGATCCCTGGATCCTAGGTCAATTAGTCTGTTTTCTTAGTGATCATTTTCATGCATTGAATCACAATCCTTTGATCACATTCCTTCTAGACCTACCTGTAAGAATCCCAAATATCCACATTTTCCCGATACATTCAGAAACTTGCTCTTCTTATGGGATAGTACCTTTGAGCAACAGCGCAAGCAAGTATACACGTATGCATGCACTGGATATTTTGATAATATTACTACTCCCATGCAGCTCTTGAGATAGTGTTAATCCTTAACACCAAGAACTAACACCATACAATATTTCTTCTCTCCTCTCTTCTCACATATAAACTTCTGGGTCCAGTTGCTTTGGTTATGGAAATCTCAATAGCTATATTATGCTTTTTAGTCTACCATTATGCTTTAAGATAATAATACCTAGAGATACCTGTTATGGAAATATCACAGATCAGTTTTGGGTTGGAAGGGACCTTTAAAAGTCATCTAGTCCAAGCCCCCTGCAATGAGCAGGGACATCTTCAACTAGATCAGGCTGCTCAGAGCCTCATCCAACCTGACGTGATGGGGCATCTACCACCCCTCTGAGTATCCTGTCCCACTGTTTCACCACCCTCATGATAAAAAAAAAGTCTTCCTTATATATAATCTATCGCAACAGGCCCTGCTAAAAGGCTGTCCTCATCTTTCTTATAAGACCCTTTTAAGTACTGAAAGGCCACAATAAGGTCTCCCCAGAGCCTTCTCTTCGCCAAACTAAACAACTCCAACTCTCTCAGCCTGTCTTCATAGGAGAGGGGTTCCATCCCTCTGATCATTTTTGTGGCCCTCATCTGGACCCACTCCAAAAAGTCTGTGTCTTTCCTGTGCTGAGGGCTCCAGAGCTGGACACAGTATTTCAGGTGGGAGTAGTCAGGCAGAGTCACCTCCTTCAACCTGCTGGCCACGCTTCTTCTGATGCAGCACAGGATACGGTTTTCCTGGGCTGCTAGCGCACATTGTCAGCTCACATCCATCTTTTCACCTACCAGTACCTCCAAGTCCTTATCAACAGGGCTGCTCTCAATCTCTTCATCCCCCAGCCTGCATCAATACCGAAGATTGTCCTAATCCAGGTGCAAGACCTTGCACTTGGCCTTGTTGAACCTCATAGGGTTCACATGGACCCACTTCTCAAGCCTGTCGAGGTCCCTCTGAATGGCATCCCATCCCTCAGGTGTGTCAACTGCACCACTTCCCTGAGTGTCATCTCCAGACTTGCCAAGGGTGCACTTGATCCCATTGTCTGTGTCATTGATGAAGATATTAAACAGTACTGGTGCCAGTACAGTCCCCCGAGGAACACCACTCACCACTGATCTCCATATGGACATTGAGCCATTGACCACTAGCCTCTGGATGTGACCACCTAGCCAATTCCTTATCCACCAAATAGTCCACCCATGAAATCCATCTCTCCCCAATTCTGAGAGAAGGATGTTGTGGGGGACCATGTCAAAGGCATGGCAAAGCCTGGCATGCAACACTCCAGGGCAAGAATTACATGCCAAGCGAGGGAGAAAACTATGTTTATGTAGTATTCCATATATAATGTCATTCATTGTAATTAAAATCAAAGCTTGTCTTACTCTATTTTGCAATACAGGAGAGATGAGAAGAAAATTTACCAAAGTTCTCTGTACGTACAACTTATGCAAAGAATAACTGCACAGGACTTGGAACTGCTTTGGGCTCTTCCTTTTTGACAGATAAAAGCAGCATTACCAATGCTGCCTCAGACTCTTGTATAATTCCTCTTCACCCAGGTCGTGGAATGCCTCAGATGGTAGAGTTGAAAATAACTTCTATATCCACTGCCCATGTTGCAAACTCACATGTTATCCAGCCATTGTACTAGGTTGAAACGTAGTTGATCACACTTGCCTTTTTCGTAAGCAAGGGAAAACAAAAATATCTAACCTTTTTCTTGATTATCACTAGCATGTTACCAAATTAGAGCTTCTAATAACTAGTTGATAAAATACATCTGAATGAATTTTGATTAGCAGAATTTTAAAACTCTTTCTCCCTTTTATTAACAGAAATGCAACATACCTCTTTTTTCTCTGTGAACTTCTTCCAAAAGTTTTTCTTGCTTTTTTATCTGTTTATAGAGAGATTCATGTTCAGCCTCCTTCATCTGTGTAAAGTGCTTGAGCTGTTCTCGGCTTTGCAGTAAGTAGCATCGCAACTTTTTTTCCTTACTTTCTCTCTCCTTGACCTCCTCGCACAGCCACTGAAGCTTAGTCTATGTTAAAAAAAAAAAAAAGACAATAAAAAGTAAAGAATTCTAATGAACATAAAAGGACATAAATTTTAAGTGATCAAATTACATTTGGAGTCACAGATTATTCATTTGTACCTAATAATGAATAATAACAATAAAAGGGGACATTCAGATATATTGAGGACATATGTTGACCTTCAAAGAGTCTCAAAAGAGATATATGTTAGCTGATAATTGTACGTGAAGAAGCAATACACAGATTTTTGATTTTTTTTATTTTTTTTTTTAGAGCAGGAGCATGAATTTGTGAGGGTAGGTATGGAAATTCATATTGAATTAGTGTACATAGACACCAAGAGACACTCCTTCCTTTCAGGATACCTTTCTCTCTCTATTCCATGTTGGCAGAATTTAAAGCATTTATCCATGCTAAAAAAATGACAGCAATCATTTCTGGACAGCAAAAGTTAATACTTAAGGTTCATACAGTGGAAAAACAAAAGAGAACTCATAGATAAGACATGGTCAATATACTAAATCTAGAAATAAAAAAAAAATACTTTTACACTGCATATTTAAAACAAATGAAAAAGGATAGTGAAGTAGTCATTCATTCAGCAAGCTTAGGTAAGAAATGTATGCATATGATTATTAGGTACCCTTTGAAAGGTCTTTTTAATAATATGGCAGTGTCACTTTTTTTAAAATTAAGAAAATACTTCCTGCATAACATTTCTCCTTTGGTTCTGGTATTCCGTGATTCTATGATTCTGATCTTATCTCTGCTACCTATAGTGGCCGTCCTTCTTGGTCTATAAGTCTTTCATACACCATATATAACCAATAGCCTTAAATTATCTTACATGCAAACTGTTGCAATTTTTCCTTAAGTCAATTTTCCTGTGGCTTTGACCTTTTTACATCAAGCAAAAAAACCCAAACGTATGTCTTCTACAGTTTCTCGTGATCTATTTCAATCCTTTAAAAAGATATTGGATAAGAAATGTGTTTATGTGTGTGACGTGGGGGAGCAGGAGGAAAACTGCAAAATGAAAGGCAAGAGTTATAAGTTACCAGTCATCACTTTGAAGAAGTTTCAAGCATGTGTGCACCCACATTACAGGATTCAAAAGCTTCAAAGGGGGAAGGAAAATAGTTCGTTTTCCAAGAACACAATCTAATATCCTTTAGATTTAATAAATAACAGCATTATTTAAAGTCATTTCTTGCCTTGTGATAACGCTGAAAGAGAAACTTAAGCTGCTGACTATGTTCTTGTTTTTCTTGTCTGAAAAGAATTGAACCAGATCTAAAAGCTATCATACTTCAATGCATTTTTTGTAAAAACAGCATTGCCATTTATTTTTCTAGAGACAGCTATTTCTTGTTAATAACAAAATTTGGAAAATTATTCCATCAGTTGAAATAGCAGTCTGGAAATATCAGAATTATTGCCAAAGGAATGCTTTTGTATTTTTCCTTTTCCTCTTACATGTCTTTTCAAACACACTTTCAACTGAATGATTATAGATATTGGATATTAGCTTATTCAGTAACATTTCAGGAGGTTTGACTATTACCTTTGTTTCTGCTAACCAGCGATGAGGATCATTCAGCACTGTTGGTGTAAGTGATACTGCCTAGGGAATAGTAGGGGAGAAAGAAATAGGCATAAACCCAGGAATTAGACACAGAAAGGAGAAAGAGTCTTTCCTGATTACTGTAAATTCAGCAAACAAATTTCTTTGCTAAAAATCCAGCTTGGAAATCATACCCGTAAATTGTTTAATAGAACTATTTAACCATAAATTAGTCACATTTAAACACAAATTATTCACATGCAAACTCACTGATACAAATTTTGTTTAAAGGTGCAAACTAAGTTCCAGTGATAGGAAGTTGTATTATGAATCTGTATAGTTTTTCTCCTAAGAATCACTACAATGATGCATTTCGAACATCCCCAGAACATCTCTCTGCATCAAGATGTATATTCTCAGTTTGAAATTCTACCTACTTTTCTGAAAATACCATATTCCCAAATAATAAAATCAGACTCTACTTTAAAATTGCTTTTTATTAAGAAAAGTCCAACTTCTAAGTCACTCAACTGTTTTTTCCATCATTTTGCAGAACAGCAGCGGCAGCACATAAGCTAAAAGTAGCAGAACCAGTTGTCAGTTACTGAACTGTTATTAGTGTATCTGCAGAAATGCTATGTGCAGCATGATAAATTTCTTATCGAAAAGTAAAAAAGGACAAACCCACATCATCTTTAAATTATGTTTCATGATGATGATCTTAGTGTTTTCATGAAAACAACAAATCACTTGCTTTGAATATTTGATAGGCATAAAAAGAAAATTGTAAACTTCACTAAGTGGATAAAAAGAAGATAAACGTGCGCTGGAATGCTACATTAATACTTCATACAGTGAGAAAATATGTTATCTTTTCTGCATTCCAGTTGAACTATGTTTAACTTTTTCTGTATTACTTATTAAAAAGGCAGTGATAATGGATTTTTTTTTCCTCCACTTTATGAGTTGATACACAAGGGGAAGAAAAAAAGTCTAATACAACTGAAATCTATTTAAAATCAAGTAAACTATTACCCTTATGTTTAGCTCATCCTTCATCTCACATGGTCCTATCCCATGATTACTACATTGTGCCTTTCTGTAATTTAAAAGTTTTGTGGAGGTTTTGTTAGTTTGTTGGTTTTTAATTTACCACATTTTGCAATTCAGCAAGTCGTTATGTACTTATAGTCCTGGTCCAATAATTTTTGTACATAGCATATTTCTTTAAGAGGTATTTAAATGGAGCTTATTAACTACACTGAGACCAAAGGTGCCTAAAAAGCACCATCTAATTATGTACCTATATATGTTTTACATGAAAATTATCACCAGATAAGGACACATCTGAAAAGAAATGCTTTAGTAGCCATGTTGACCATGACTTCACAAAGCAATGCATACTTGAAAGTTGTGACTTCCGTGGCAGCAAACTTTATTCTGTGCAACCACATTCAAAGAAGGCAGTATTCAATTTATAGTTTAAGCATGACTGGTGTAGTTATTGCAAGGGTAAGATTTCTTATAACAAAAGATTGATTGGAAAAATAAATCTAAACAATACATGTGGAATTCTTAGCTTAGAACATCAGTATGCGGTGATTATAAAAAGCCCAGTACATCTCTCATCAGGGAAGATTAATCCTGGTATTTATGTTCTCTGAATACAAGTATTTATCCATTAAATGCCTCATTGTTCTCCTCAGTTGCAGTGGCAACTTCTTGAAGAACTTGCCTGAAACATTTTAGAAACCTTGGCAACACCTAAAGTACTGGTCATAGGAACCATATAACAAAGGAAACTTCTTACCTTTTCAAAGAAAAAGTTCAGACCAGGTACCACAAGACTGTCTAACATTTGTTTTCACATTAGCTGTCTAGTCAAAAATTCAGATTCAAATCTGTTTTAAGTTTGCCAGCAATAAACAGCTAAAGGAGATAAATAAGAAGAATTGTGAAAACAGGGGCCAGCAAAACTTCGTCCAGAAGACAAAATTCTGCAGGAGGTGGGAAGCAAGTCCAAGAAGGAATGGTTAGATGATCAAGAATCTGGCAGCGATAGCGGATCACAAAGACTTAATAAAAAAAAAAGACTTTCTGTAAGCAAACAGAGGAGAAAGCTTGTTTGTCAAATACATTTTCTTATAATGCTCATCTGTTTGTGTGCTGCAACATCCCAACTCCACAGGTAAGTGGAGAAAAAGGCAGAACTGCACTACAAGGCTGAAACAAAGTGACTTATCTCCACACCTTCAAACAAAACAGGTGAGGAGATAAACTTAAAACAGAAAACAAACCAAAGAAAAAATATTTAAAATATATTGGATTTTCAGTGTCACTGATGAAAAATTTCTATTTCAAAAGAAGCCCAGCCCAGCCGAATGACCACAAATTGCAGAGTAGAGAGTATTGCTCTGTTTAAGTAGCAAGATAAAAAACCATAATCTGGTGTACCTGTTAAAGCTAAGGCTAAAAAGCCACCAAGTCAAGCACTTGTGAGATAAGTACCCACAATGCCAATGAGTATGGCTACAAGCTAAGTCTGACTGTTTGCATTCTTTATTCTCAGCTGCGTACAATGTCAATTTAAGAGGATTAGTCATGTAGAATCATTTGGAGGGAGGAAGAGAAGGTTCTATCCCTGGGGAACAAATAAGAGTGCTCAGGCAAACAGCTAACGGAGGACAAGAGTTGCAGGAGAAGTAGTAAAAGAGAAAAAAAAAGTTACAGCAAGCTACAAGTTTCCTGAAACTCTGAGTCTGAATTTTCTGGACACAAGACACTGCTCCCCAGAAGAGGAGGTTATAAACTCTTTTCATGTCCAGCATTTACTTCTCTACTGAAAAAACAAAGCATCTAAATGAATTTTTAATAAAGCCTTTCTTTCATTTTTCCCCAATTTTAAAAGCTTTTTAGGTCTTTCTAGGGGACTTTCCACCCCTAAGGAGGTGGCGTAGGAAAACCTGCCTCAGAATTCTGGCTGATGTAAGGTCTTTTCACACAAGCACAGAAAAGGAGAACATTTCTCACCCCAAAAAGTGGCAAAAGAAAGCAGTAACAACTAATGCATGGGCAGATCTTCATAGCACTCCACTCTAATACCTAGCAATGTGCATCTGTACCAGCTAAATAGCCATAATCCTATTGTCCATAAAATATCTATACCAGTTAAGTGATAAGTGACAACAATGCATACAAATTCTGCTAGAAACATTCATTAAGATAATAACAAAATCTGCAGCATACTTAAAACTTAGAATTACTTTGAATTTCTCCATGGAGTCCCGAGAAAAAATTTCACAAGCAGCATCAATTTCACTTCCTATCATGGTGAGAATGGATTCCTGTTCTATTTCTAAATGACGCAGATGATCCTTAAACTGCAGTCTGGCCTCATCCATCCTTCTCAAATGATCTTCTTCACTGCTAATCTGTTTATCCTGGAGTGAAAGCGGAAAAACAAAACAAAGAAATTATTGCATAAATAATATAACATACACCATTAGCAATATATCTTTCTATCTTATAATCATACTATGCTCACTCATGCACTGAGTTCCTTGTCACGGAAAACAATACCTTCTAATAGTACTCATAAGTTCTCTTGATTCTCCTTACTCTCCTGTAGATCAGTTATGAAGAAACTGCTACCAAATC
>VXBO01014583.1:1013-56698 GCA_013400135.1 Rhinoptilus africanus
CCCCCCCCAATATCTCCATCTAAGACAAAGCTGAATGAGTTTGGTCCTCTTAACAAACTCACCAGGCTACAGCATCTCCAGAGACTTGCTTTTTAATTATTTCCTTTTCTAAAAACCACATCAAGTCTTGATCTAGGCAAGCAGAGGGAAAACACCTCTTTTCTCCCCCAGTTCTCCTTCTTTTCCCTTCAAAACTCCTCTGGGGATGTCCCAGCAGCAACTCTGCCAACTCCAGCACACGAAGAACAGTATTTATCTGACATAATTTACTGTGTTGTATCATTTAAAAAGCTTCCTCGTGGGAAGCTTTGAAGAATTTTGGCATTAAATCAGGTGAAGTTCAGCCTGTTGCAGGATGCTTTGGGGTCATGCATAGAAAACTCATGAAGACCTCTGTCTGGGAACATCCTTACCTAAGGCTTTTAAACACCACCAAAGTCTTCAAGCAGAAATTAGCGGAGGCATTGTTCAGTATGTGTTCTTTATTCCAATTAAAAGTACATTAGAAACAGCACACAGGACCAGCAGCAGCTTTCATGACAATTCAACCCAATACTCTGCTGTCATGAGGTCATTCAGCTGTACTATTAAAGTAGGTGATTGAAACAAGTCTTCCACTCGACACGCAAGCACTCACTCACCTGCCACTTTAAATAGGTTTCCAACAGAATAAAAATAGATACACCCCAGAATACAAAAAGTTTAATTTTAAGTTTGTTTTTTTTTTTTCTTCACTAAAGCCTTTATACAAATTGATAAAAGGGTGCACAATTTCCTAAAATTTTAGGTACATTTTAAATGAGCCTTTTTTTACTTGGTAAAAGGATCCATGTTCCTGTCTTTGAACAGAATATGATGGCCAAAATTGCAAAGAAAATTCCTAGTTAAATTTACAATTTATACATTTGTTTTGAAGTGATTCCTGCACCGAGTAGCAAGCCGATGGCTGCTCACGCATGTCCCATTTTCCCCAAAAAAGAGCTGTGCACCCTAAGTTGTAGTTCAGGAACCTCCTTCTCCTGGAAACCGGGCTGGGGGAACAACCCACAGGCTTTCAGTTGTGCGCACGAGAATGGTCCCAACCGAACTAAAAGCCCGAGCCCAGAAACTGAGAATCGTTCCTTCTCCGGCAAGGATCACCCTGGGGCGAGGGACTGGTGACCTCTTTTGCACTGAGAGCACAATGGAAGTGGAGCGCTTCCCGTCTGCAATTTGGCTGAGCAATTTACCTCAAAACTCTGGTACTGAAACATACTGTAACAAGTAAATTTGGTGTTCTACAGTTATTATTTTTTTTTTGGTCAATACAAGCTTATCACGACTTTTATTTTTCTTTTATTCCTGTTTCTATTACTGATCGGTGAAGCCCAGCACTTCTGTACATTATTCGCGTGGAGCTTCACAGCAGCATCTTAGAACTGGCGTCACCTGCCTAAAGGTGACCAACCCCCACCCCAACAGTCATTAGCATTTTATGGAGGTGAATTTAATCAGAAAATTAATTAGTACAGTTCCCTTCACACTGTCCCTCCCTCCCCGCCCCTCCCACCTACACCTTGGCGAGGTTAAAACGCTTCAGATGAAACTTCCAGAGTACGGATTTAAGCACTGTCACCACCGCACTGCTTTACGGAGAGTGGCCATTCTAACAGATCAAGGGCAAATTAAAAGAAAATCCTGCCCAGCAAAAGCAACACAGCACCTGTGTTTGCACGTATGAGCTACTGGAGACATCCTCAGGACAATTTATGTAAGGAAAAGCAGGGCAAATCCATAAGGAAGCCAGAAACGAGTCTTAAAGAGCTCAGGGGAGCGCTGAAGAGAATGACATCCTATTTTGTACAAGTTGAGTTTTTAGCCAAAAACCAGCTGCCTTGTTTGGGGTTTTTTTGTGTTTTCTTTTTTTTTTTTTTCATTACTTAATGTCCATTAAATATTCAGCTGTTGAATTTTAACTCATTAGGTTAATGCTAAACTTCATTCCAATTAAAGGCAATAAAGCTTTTTTTTTTTCTAAATTTGCTTCAGATAATTACATATTGCCCATTTTTTGGCAAGTGTATTTCTTAGAATTCAAAAGATCTTCCCATTTTAAGGCTAAACTAAGAAATGTTAAAAGCTTCTGTAAACATTTCCTCTTCCTCCCCATAGTTGCACAATTTGAAGTCCAACTGCAATTTTTAAAATGAGGTAATTTTTGTGTACTCATATCTTAAAGAGTCCTTTTCAGGACTAGCTGAGAGGCGTGCCAATCTGAACGCTGATCCAATTGTAGTGGGAGAGCTTCCACAGCAGGGTACACACCAGTTCCAGCAGCTGTACTTCAATTAGTTATCTTCTCGATTTCATCCAAGTCATCAGTATCCAATTTGTTTATCTTTTTGTCTGGGAAAGATGAGAAATAAGTCAGATTTCGTAACACTGAGCAGAGGAGGGAAAGCTACTTTCTTTAGCTGGTCTTAAGGAGTTCAGGTTTATCCGTGAAATGCTTGGTCACGTTTTAAAAAACTACAGCATAAAACTATTTTTCTTTTATCAAAGGCCCGTCAGGGTACTTAAGTCTTACCCACCTCTGGAACAGCCATTTTAAGGACTATCCAGGCAGTCCGCGAACAGACAACTTGACTTATTTCTGCTCCTAGCACACACAACAGTTGACGCTCTTAAGTGACATTACACAAAACGCAGCTGACATGCTCTTCTGCCATCAGTTTAAGGCTCAATAAATATCTGCTTGCTATAGAGCTAGGCAAAATTCTGCAGAAATAACACCTAATTTTAGAGAAAGAAGAAAGTCTGAGGGTACATACTGAAATGTTCCTGGATTCTGTTGAGAATATTCATGCTGTGCTTGCTGTCCACCATGTTAATAGCCAGTCCTCGTTTGCCAAAGCGACCTGTACGTCCGATCCGGTGCAGATAAGTCTCGTTATCTGGATTTCCATCTTTATCCACAGGAAGGTCGAAATTGATGACAACAGAGACTTGCTCTACATCGATCCCTGATCAAAAGAAACCATCAGATGACACCACTACATTTAAACTGATTTATATCAGGCACAGGCTCCTCTGGCCTGACCTGCGTGAGGTTTGGTCACTGCATCCAGGTTACCCAAGAGCAGAACTTCCGACCTCTGTGGGAGAGCTGCCACGCGGCTGCCTCCACATTGAGGGAGGAGTTAAAAGCCAGACTCAAACTCTGAAACGGACCTTTTCCACAGTATCCTTATGGGGCACTTTGAAATACAAACTATCTAGCTGTTACACCAGAGAATCCCACTGACACCACTAAGGGGAAAGCAGTCAGAGATGCTTTAACCAGCACTTAACATATTTTGGAAACTCTTTCCTCCTCTGCAAAGCTGTAAAGGCCTCTTGTTTTTTTCTCCCCAAGTACTATGTTGTCTTAACTGTTCTAGGATGTCAAATTGCAACACTAATTCCTCCTGGAGTTCAGCGCTTTTCAGATTTCTGTATTTCTGAACATGTTTATTTTAAACCCTGAGGGTCATCAGCACAAGCCAGGCTTGCTGCCAGAAGCATAAAATTGTCCCAGGGTGGACTTTTCCATCCCAAGCTGCAGGAAGGCTGCAAGGAATCCTGTGTTTGCCCACAGGCATCTTTATATGCACAGACGTGTTTACCAGCCCAATTACTTGAAGGACCCTAATTTCTCCAGACTAGAACACTTGAGGATACGAATTCTTTCTGTAAGCTGGCCACATGGATCTTGTCTTAGGGCCCGCTGCTTCTGCCCCTCCATGCCCTACCTCTGGCACAGACGTTTGTGGTCACCAGCACCTTTTCTTTGCCCTCTCGGAAACGCTCAATCACCGCGGCTCTCTGTTCCACCATCATTTCCCCACTGAGCAATGCCACCTGATGGCCCTCCTTCGAGAGCTCTGCCGCCAGCCAGCCAGCCGTCTTCCGAGTCTGAAACACAAAGTGAGGCCTGTCTTTGGGAGGAACTTTTAATGCTGTAAAGTGGGAATAAACCTCTCTGGGATCGACCAGAAATTCCACGGATGCTCAGTTTTTATATCTCAAAAGGAAACAGCTCCTAATTACACACTGTGCTCCCAGCTCACCTATCAGAAATAGGAAAGCATGCATCTGCCACCACAGGAGCCCTTCTTTAAGAAAAGTACACCTTTTCTTTGTGCTCTGCTCCTCAGCTTTCACTCTATGAGGGATTACATACATACACTAAAAGCTCACGAGCAGTGTCAAGTGAACAAAACTATCGGCTTGGAAAATGTCAGGGTTTGAGCTGAACGTAGCTGTGAAATCCAGTAGAGGATCCAAGCAGTCTTGAACATAACAGTTTTCAATTGTGTTGGTTTTTCAAGGGCTGATTATGTCTGATATTACTACATCTCAAAATATCGTAAAAGCAGATTGTGCAGCAGACTCCAAATAGAATCACAGAATTGTCAGGGTTGGAAGGGACCTTAAAGATCATCTAGTTCCAACCCTCTGCCTGTCTGAACTAGCTTTACATGGCTGTTCTGGTGCTGTCAGCACTGGTTTTTTTCCCCCCATGAGTTACGGTGGCTTCCAGAAAAAAAAGAAGTCTCAATATGATTCACAGGGAATGCTCGGAGGTAAATCACCAATTACCTGAGGGAAATGGAGTCCCAGGAAAAGCTATGCATCAGCTGCAGAACTACAACACTTCCCCATCCCTCATTCTATCCTATTTTTATCCATTTTCCAACCTCAGGAATTTGGTTCTTTTCAGTAGTTCTGAGTAATACTTTGTTTCAGAGAACAGTGCATTACTCTCATCGTTGCTTCAGTGGACTTAAAGAATAAAAATGACCTGCATGGACAAACCCAGAGAAACAAACCAGCTCATGCTATCACGGCTCTCAAGATTTCACTCAAAGAGGGAGCCAGAAAAGCCAAAGAAAGGAGCAATTCATGTTCTCAGTTTCTTTCTGAGAAGCCTGGCCAGGTTTTTAGCAATAGCAGACATTAACGGTGTGGTTGGGATTAACATTCCCCAAAAGGACTCACATGGCAGAAGATCATGGCCTGGGCAATGGTGATAGCGCCGTAGATATTACAGAGAGCCTGGAACTTCTCATCTCTGTTATTGCACAGAACGTAATACTGCTTAATAGTGTCCAGTGTCTCCTCCTCTCGCTTCAGTTTGATAATGTTTGGGTCAGGAACCACTTTTTGAGCAAACTTCCACACAGAATCCTCAAAAGTGGCTGAAAACAGAAGCATCTGGCAATCCTTGGGGAGCATTCTGCAAGAGAAAGGAAAATGAGGAGGGTTCCCACACAACACTGTCACCCCCCTGATATCCTGATGGGATTAATGCTATGGGCAAAGCAGGACAATAACCTCAGAACTTCAGTGGCTGGAAAGACTAAAGCTAATCTTACCAACACCTGATCGCTCCCTCACAGACCAGTGGCATCCAGACTTGCATTCTTAAAAATGAATAAACCCTGCTCCAGGGACAGGCTTTTTATTCTGTAAGAAAATGAAACTGCTTGTCATCCCCTGCCATTCTGCCTCTATTAACCGTCTAGATTAGAGCTAAATATATCATTTTAATCTTGTTGCTTTATCGGTGAAGACACCAGTCAAGAATCTAGGCCTGCTGTCCCTGCCTTACAAATTAGCTATAATTGAAAGAAACAAAAATCACCTCAGGCAACGTACTCCAAGTCCCTACCTCTGAATGCGGATGCTCTGGTCCTGATGGCCCTGGGTTGCGATCATCACATCAGCCTCATCCAAGACGAACACTTTGATTTTCTTGGGATCTATGAATTTCAGTTTGGAACACCAGTCCAGCACAGTGCCGGGTGTGCCGATTACAATCTGCTCAGAGATCTTCTGACCTCTCTCCACTGCCGAGACAGAAAGGAAGGCTTTCATAAGATAGCTGCGCAGTGAAATGCTCTGCCCCTCTCTGAACCAGCCTCTTTCACCATCCGATTGCTCTATTGTTCATTTACTCTCTTGCATCCAACAATCATTTTCTCATTTACAGTCTGTTGGCAGCGTTTCACCTTACTCACATTTATTGCCTCGGACAGCATAGGCAAGTTTCAGCTCTGGATAAAACTTTCCCATCTGCTCAATCACTTTTCCTGTTTGAAGTGCCAGCTCGTATGTTGGGGAAAGGCACAAACACTGGAGGGAGAGAAGGATAACGCATTTGAGTTGACCAACATCCTGGGCAACACTATCATGTTTGCTTTTTAAAATCCTTATTACTGAAGTTTTCCTGAAGACGAGTGTGCAAACAGCTGAACAGTTTCTGAAAGCCCATCGGTTCTACATTCCGAAACTAGGGGAATGAGTGGATATAACACAGTCACCTGGCTATCGGCTTTCTGCATGCAGTTTGGCATGGGAGTGCAGATACTCTGCTATAGGGGACACATATGGACAGTAGTGACAAGGGACCGAACACCTACAGTTAGACTAAGAGATAAGAACAGCATTTTTTTTAAGGAAAGAATTCTAGCTTTGATAACACTGCTCAACTATCTCAAAAGGAAAAAGCCCCTTCCCAGGTGTTCCCTGCTCTGTTGTAACAGGTACCTTCTTTTCCATCCCAAATTCCACTTACTTAACCCCCTTCAGTCCGCAATATTTCTCCGATTTTATTTCTCCCAGAATGGTATCCTCCCAATTTAACTCCTTACAAAGCAAGGGCATCCTGAGTGATGTAAGGGAGGGACTGAAAGGAGCAAGTTTTGAGCAAAATACACATCTTTTGCATTAAAGGCATTTTGATAGATCCCCAAATCGCCAGCCCCTGCTGAGCAGTTTACAGAAACAGCATCGCAGAGATGGGTTCACCAAGCTATGAATTTACTATCAAAGATCTCAACAGAAGCCCAGCCTTTTCGCTAGGTGCCACTGCACCACCACAATCCCCCAAAACAGTCATGTCCCAGAGGCTTTACCTGTGGATACTTGTTCCCGGGTTCAACACGACTGAGCATGGCCAGGACAAAGGCAGCTGTCTTGCCAGTACCAGACTGAGATTGTGCGATCAAGTTCTGTGGGCTGCAGAACATAGAGCAGACATGAGCTCAACCAGATGAGCCACCCAGAGAATGTATTCATGGGGTTGAACAATAAAGAAAACTCGAGTGGCATTTTAATACCTTTTAGATTTGTCACTGCTCTGCAGTAGTGTCTAGCTTGACCAGCTATGCTCCAAAGGGCAGTTTCTGCCCCGTACCAACTCTCTCTTTCAGCACCTCTTGATTATGGAGATTGGAAGGAAAACTGAGATCTGTCAGTACTTTTCCATTTTCTGTGTCTCCCCCTAGTGTCTTAATACTTCATACATTTCAGCTCAGGGGCACGGAGAAGAAAACTAGCCACACAGGCAACACAGCATCTCAGCTACTCCCACCCACCCAGGATTTCTGGAGCTATGTTCCATAGCAGCCTTATTATTTCTCCCCTACGCTGACTAGGAAAAGTCGTTTGGCTGAGGTCAACCCACTGCGGCACTGCATGTTCAGTACCAGCCCTAGGAAAAGGACAAATCTGAGCTGCTGTCACATAATTCATGGGCAGAGAAACACTGTGGCATGGGAACCCTTCCACCACAGCCCGGACTGCTCCCCCATCACCACCCTCCCATCCAAAGTTCAGTAAAAGGACGCTAAATCATTCAAATTCTTCCTATACTGGAAGGGAGTGGAAAGTACGTGTACATACGGTTCAGCAAGCATCATGGGCAGGGCATTCTCTTGTATCTTAGATGGTCTGTTGAAGCCCATGGCATAGACTCCTTCCAGGAGCTGTGGTTTCCTGAAAACAGAGGAATTTTTATACCGTGACCTATTAAGGAATGTTCAGTTTTCATTTGTGTACAAAAAGGTGAGGAATAGACCTTGCAATCCAGCTAGAGCTGCCCCTTTCTGTGTACCTGCTACAATCGCACTGGTGAAGTGACCACTATCAGTGCCTGGAAGCTCTACAAGTGACAGCACAAAGTCTGGAAAGGAAGCTTTGTAAAAACCCCTTGATTTAGTAAATCAGCCTGCAGGCCTGCCTTTTGCAGCTTCGCGAAAGCCTTGTGTCACAGCTCTAAGGCTAGTGCTGGGCTTCTTGTTCTAAAGCAGCTTTTCAGACAATCCCGGGAATCCCAGAGCAGAGCACGTTAATCCTGTCCTTTAGGGCAATCCCTTTTCCTCAGCCACGCCTAATCTCAGTGCCAAAATTATCACTCCTTGAAGACTCAAAACCAGGACAAAGCGACTTCAGTATACGAGGCACAGAATGAAGCGTAATGTCATGAAATCATTGCAAGGACTTCAGATAGTCGTGATGAGTTCTGTAATACGGACTGACATCTCAACACCAGAGCGATCCTGCCTCAGCGCACAAAACCACTGAATGACTGATAAACAGAGTTTACTGTGACGACACTTAGTGATCCACGGTTATAACCCAGCACCCAAACCATAGCCTGTCCTCAAACGCTCATCAATTCCTTTTTCTCAAGGGAGCTTTCTGGTCACAGCAGACACTTCTGTAGACAAGGAGATCCAAGAACAACCAAAAATTCAGGTTATAGTGCTAGCAAACTCTTAGCTGATGACCTCCAAGTGCTTACTGGAGTGCTGTTAGCGGTGCTCAGAAGTAAGGGCTTTCCTTTCAAAGCAGGTTACAGGTTTCCTGCCCACCATTTCCCGCTGTTAAGAACTTCCTATTCAGCACAACATGCTTTTAAAAAAAAATGTATATTACTTTCAGAAGATGGCTGGAACAAAAGCTCTTTGAAAACATAACCTTGTGCTGCTCAGAAGCAAGGACGTACAAAGCCCAACTCTGCAACAGTTGCCAAGGATACACCAAGTCATAACAAAATGAAGACTCAATTAGTCTGGCTGCCCCCATCATTAACTCACTCAGATTGTTTGGCTTTTGAAAGATGGGAATTAGTCTAACAGGCACTACAGGACCTCAGCTTTTCTTGTAGACATTCAACCACTAACATGAACGAAGTGAAACAACATCCTGACATTTCATGGCGAGAAGTCCCATCGGCTCCGATTTCCCCGTGGAGCTTGGAAAAGAGCACCAAAGCAGAGATCATCAATATAACCAACCACAGTCCCAACAGGACAGCCTCTTTAGCACATTAAAAAAAAAATCTATCATGCCTTAAATACAGCTATCCTCGCTTGAAAGCTCCACTGATAAAGGTATTCAATAGGAAGGGTCAGGAAATACTAACGCGAGTAGTCTCTCCAGTACATAAATCCAGTATGGCTGGCAGAGCAAAGATAAGCTTTCCCCTTTGTGCTGTTCACTGCTGCTGCTGGACCTTCACAAATAACCATCAGAGAAGAGGAACAGAAGATGGTAGTCTTCACTACTCCTGCCAATAAAACAAGTCTCCTGTTTTCCAAAACACTGCCATGCTGCTGGAACGCCTGCTCTGAGCCTCCCTGCATCTGCTGGAGAACTGGTGGGGAAATAACCAGGCCTCCGACACAGAAAAGGTCTCACTTCGCAAATCACATAACCCTGGTGACAGTGGCCTTGGAAGGACAGCCCTCCCTCCTCTCTTCACCTCACCCAGCTCACCACACACGAGCTCCACGGTGCATCTGAAGACCAAAACCCACACATCAATCGAGAATAGCGCTGCTAGAGCTGATTACAGAAAGAAATGCTAACTCTACACCAACCAGGACTCAAAATGAGCTTGCTTCAGATGGAAACCTTCGGAAGGCACCAAGATAAAATAATTCTCCTTGCATTTAAATAATACAATAAATTATATATACAACAAATTTGCAGTAACTTGAAACATAAACCCACACGCTTTTAAGTGGTATCTCCTACACAGCCAGGAAATCTAAGGGGACTTACAGTCGCAGCTCCTCAAAAGACTTCACGGAGTAGAGAGGCGATGTGGGATCCCTCTGCAGCACCTCCACTTGATTTGTTGTGTCAACCAAGTTACTGCGAATTAGCTTGTTCAACAAGGACTGGGCCGCTCTGTCCTCTGTTGAAAAAAAGGAGGGAGAATAAAATAAATAAATTGCAGCCTGTTGTCAGTGTTGCTCCCACTGAAACGTTGCGTTACCGAGACAGTTAAAAAGGACAAAACGCATCCAAATACTGAAATTCTCTATTACAGAGCAATGTCATACAAGAGCCCAAACTTCCTGAATCCATCCCAGATGTTCACGTTTAATATCCAGGAAGACAAACCAAAGGGACTTTAACAGATACAGAACTCTGCTTATTTAAGATATTATAGCTTAGCATCCGACTGGAAGGCGGGACAGGGTTAAAAGCCTCTTAAAGCCTCACCAGCATCTGACATGTGGGCAGACACCTTTTCGGTGGTTTTCTTTTTCATTTTAAGGAAAGTTTGAGGACAAACAGGACTTTGAAAGATACCAGGGCTGAAACGCAGCAAGGGCTGAGGGTAAGCGAGGTCAAAATGGAAGGTTAAACTGCTGCACTTTGGGGTTTTGCTAATAAATCTGTTTTCTAAAGCAAATTTCTCTTAAGACACCTTCTGAAGGATTTCGAGCTGTTACCCACCTCTTAAAGAGCCATTTCATAAACGCAACATGTTGGTTGCTACAGCAATTCCAGCTCCAGGTTATCCAACTGCTCCTGTTTCCAGTCCTGCCTTTGAGGATACTGCTATCCCCTTATTCCTCTCCACTCTAATCCAGGAGTCTCCCAAGTTATAACAGGACCCAATGGCTTTAAAAGTATTATGGAGGAAGGACATGTCTTACAATTAAGTCCTTGGGGCAGGATACAAGATCATCCATCCTGAGACATAAGGCAGACTTACTTTAAGTATATATGAAATTAATTTCTTTTCAACATTCCTTGCCAAAGCGTTTTTCAAGAAGGCACTTACCCTTCTCCTCATCCTCTGTCTTCTCTACGTTGTCGTCTGCCTTGACAACAGCACCTAAATTAAAACAGACAGGTTTGGGGCAGATGTGAGGTCAGGCAGCCCACACCCGCCAGGTTTTAGGTTTTGAATGTTGCGAGAAAAGCTACAAAACAGCCCATTTTCCTGACGAGAGCTCTGCTCTATCAGTACGCAGAAGAAACCCAAGTTCCAGCTTGCTCCGTACGGCCAGACTGAAGTTTATCAACCATACCAACAGATTTTGCCCGCACAGCTCCTTCAACACAGCAAAACATGATTTGAAGAAGATAGCCTCGCAGAACAAGCGTGCGAGCCAGACATTTAGTCTACGCTGCTGTTTAATCTTAGCTTTATGTTTCCTTTTTCTGGAATTTCTTGATTGATTGGGAATTTACTTTGGCAGCATCACTCCAAACCCAACAGAAAAAACATCAGGCCCTTTCTAAAGACTATTTCAGTGGCTGTAACTCACCATTGGCATCTGGTTTGGTTTTTTCCTCCTTCAGGTGTAAACTGCTCAACTACAAGTGAGGAAAAACACAAAATCAGAGTCAGTCGAAGGCTACTATACCGCGTTTTACTACTGGCCAGGAAAACTTAACCTTTCATCGGCGCTTCCAGATTTACCACCTGCTAAAATTATTGCATAGTGAAAACTCACGCTTCAGGGCAAATGAGATGAAGTTAGTGAAAGATGAACTTGATTTTCCAAGAGTTTTAAGACAAACAGCACTTTTTCTAAGCTGTAACGAGAACATGGGTTTGTTTTCTGTCCCTGCATCTCCACTCCCCAATACCTCGGCTGGTAGCAAATGGGAGAAAGTTTACATTCCCGGATGCAAAAATACGAGCCAAGGGCTGTCCTGGCTGTCACACACTGCCCCAGGACAGGTCCCTCTCCAGAGGGTTTGTTTTACCCCCCAAAAAGGCGACAGGGAAAGTACATTTTACCACCAAAAAGGTGATGGGGAGAGGAGCCCCGAGGGTCTTCCCGCACATCCAGGGGATGAGTTACTGCTCCCCATGCTGAAGGGCAGCGCTTGAGCGGCTCAGAAAGATAAAAAACCCCAACACCTCAAAGGTATTTAGATCTAGTCATAAAAAAAAAAAAAGAGAACAAGGGATTTTTTGATCCCGGGGTGAAGACTGCAGGTACCTTGAAAGGGGTACTGCTGAGAGGGCTGTGTCTGGCTGTAGGGCCGGGGGAAGGTCAGGGGCCTCCCCGCACTTTTGAGACTCAAAAAACGAAAGGAAAAAAAAACATTTAAAAAAAGAAAGAAAAGGGGATTGGGTTATTTTTGGCCCTGAAGGGAGAGCCTAGGCCCAGGGCCACGCCGAGGCGGTGCTGCCGGGCAGGGCCCCGCCGCCGAGGGCAAGGCCAGCGGCTTCCCTACCCCTTGGAAAAGAAAAGGAGGAGAAAAGGGTTTTCCGGCACTCGCTGTTTTCTGTGAGGAGGAGGCGGCGGAGGCGGCGGCTCAGCCCCGGGCCCCCGCGCCCCGGGGCCGGGCCGCTGCCGGAGGACACCCCCCACCCCCAGCCACCACCACCCCCCCTTCCCGCTCACCGACTCGGCCGCCGCCTCCTGCTCGTCCACGGCCAGGGCCCAGGAGTCGGTGGCCATGTCCGGGCCGGTGGGCGCTGGCGCCGGGCTGGCCCTGAGCAGCCGCAATGGCGCCGGCTGCGGGAAGGGCGCATGCGCCGCCCGCACTCACCGCCGTGTGTGTCCCCCCCCCAACCCCGGGTCCCGGCCACGGACCGGCCGCAACCGCGGCGGCGGCGGTGGCGTTCCGGGGGCGCCGCGTTCCGACCCCNAATGGCTGGGGACGGCGGGTGTCATACAGCGGGGTGGGCTGAGGGGTGCTGGGAGTCGGGCTTGGTCTTGGTGTGGGGCTGAGGGTCTGGGCCGTGCTGTGGGGCCAGGGTCCCTGTATGGTGTGGGGCGGGAGTCTAGGCCTCTTGTATGGTGTGGGGCTGGGGCCTGGCTCTGCCATTCTGCCTGGCACGGGGCTTTCCCCACTGTGTGGTGTGGGGCTGGGGGTCAGGCCTGGTGTTGGTGCGGGGATTAGCCCCTGTATGGTGTGAGGCCAAGGCCTGCCTCGCTGCCTGGTATGGGTCGAGGCCCCCTGCATGGTGTGGGGCTGGGGTCCAGGGCCTGCCTTGGTGCCTGCTGTGGGGCCTGGCCCCCTGTGTGCTGTGGGAGGGGGTTTCACATGTAATGGAGTCCCTTTGGGAGCTGAGGGGAAGTCACACAATGGCTGTGACATTTGCGAGGGAACCGCTGCTCTTTCTGTCTCTGAAATAGAGATGTAGGTGAAAAACAAGGTTGTAGAATGAGTCACGGAGGTGTAGAAGTGGCAGGAACATGGACAAGTCATTTATGTCCCGTCTCTCGCTGTAGGGCAGGAGCTGGCTAAGACCCAGTATCAAACCTGTTCTTTAAAGCTCCTTGTATAAAGGCAAGAAAAAGGGAAAATAGAAAGGGAAGAAGTGTGGGAAGAGCCTGGGGGATTTCCTTGCTGGGCTGCCATTGCCTGTGCAGTGTCTGTGCTTCCTTCAACTTCACATGGAAGGAGCAATCCTCAAGGAGGATCTTAATTTGTGTTTTTATTATATGCGGCTAGTATATGCAACTACTGAAATGGCCAAACCCGTAGGCAACAGACAGAAGTTCCCAAGACAATGGTTACTTCCTTGTCTTGGTATTCACCCTCCCTTTTAGTGAAGACAGGGAACCACTTTGTTCCCACAGCCCGAAACCTTCCCTCTGAGGTGATGTTTCTTTCTCTGCATGAGAAATCTTTTCCGCACCTCATAGAATTTTGCTGATATCGGTACATTAGCCCAGGCAGGACCAGGCCCTTTACTATCGCTTTTCTAACACTTCTCGGATATTTTTTTTTCCCTTCCAACTAAACCCTGTAATTATCAAGTATTGTTGTTTGATGCTTTTCCCCTGCCCATCTAATTCAGAGGCGAGAGCCCCGTGTCCCTCTGCCTGTCGGGTTTCTCCTTCAGCCACACACGTGAACTTTGGGGTCTGGCAGTTTTATTTGTAGAGGTGACATCATGGCTTTTTTCCATGGCAACTCATCTCAGTGCCCAGGAGGATGCTGGACACAGGAGCTGAACGCGAGGAGATTTTCAATGGGAACAGAGCAGGCAGCCAAAAGCAAGTCTGAGACGTTAATTAATTAATTAGGGTAAAAATAAAAAGCAACATGGGAAGTCCCAGAGGCTGATGGGCACTTAAGCTGCCGAAAGAAAGGGATGCTCATCCATCCGTCCCAGTGTAATGTTTTCTTGCAGAGACACACACCTCTGGTAAAGGGATGGGCTTGGAATTAGCCCCATTTTAGAGGTGGGAAAATCGAGTCACAGGAAATGAGAACTGGGCAGTGTTAGCTGGAGGCAGATCTTTGCAAGCCCTCCTTTCTAATCCTCTGCCTTAACTGCAATAATTTATTGGGATTTTCAAGGCTCTGGGGACTGTCGGCGAGGCACCATCCTGGCAATCATGGGTGTTTCTGTGCTGCGTCGTCTGTACGAGAAGAAAGACTTTTCTCTGTCAGCCTCTGGGGCAGGGGTGGGTTCCTGGCGTGTGTGCTCAGCCACCCATTCGGGGCCCTTGATTTTTGCAAGGTACTCTGCTGTCAAATCATTAAACACGAAATAAATATTCAGATTAATTTAACATTAAATAAATGCTCAATTCCCTTCATCACCGGACTTTGGCTGGGCTGGCACTGGAGATCTTGGGAGGGCAGATGTTGCACTGCGGAGTTTCATTGGAATTCACTGTGGCCCTTACCCGCCAGGCAGGCCGGAGGCTCCTTGTCCGCGCACATACCCGCTCAGAGGAGGCGGCAGTGCTTGTTAGCCCTGTGTTACCTCTTATCATCACCATCTACCAACAGGGTGATTTATTTTTTTTCCAGAGCATTCCAGGATGAGGAAAACTGCATTTACATACAGAGCCAGTACATGGAGATCATGAGAAGTGCTTATTGCTCTCCATCTAGCAGGAGACTTGGTTTTGGTTGGGTATTTTTTTTTTTTTTTGTGCCCTAACCTCACAGCCCACTGACTCTGGCTGTGTTTGAAGTGCGCAAAGATGAGAGCCGTGTGCTTGAGTACTCATGTAATGCTGAAGCGCGAGTGAGCTGAAGAACAAACCGGGAAAGCCTGTCCTCTGCTTGGTCACTGGATGCCCTTGAGCTGCTCCCACAACTCACCTGGGCTGGTCCCAGGCATGAAACGGGACTGGAAATACTCCTCTGCGGTGCCTTGATGTTTAGAGGCGCTGCCTTCCACCGGCTGTTACCTGACCCTGGCTGGGTAAGCCACCATCTAAGAGATGGGACTTCTGCTCAGCTCGGATTCTATTTTTAGCTTGTCCTCTCCCAAATTTTGTCTCATTTACGCCCTGATGCACCCATCTCTGTGGGAGAAGGTGACCCTTACCGACGGTGGGGTTTCCTGGGCGTGGAGAGGATGAGGAGGAACAAATGCTGGTGGAAGGTCCCTGTGAGCTGCTTTGGGACGTGGCAGCACTTTCGCACGTTGTGTTGTGCCCTGGGCGATGCAGCCTCACCTTCAGCGCGAAGTATTAGTTCCCCCAAAACCAACTCTGTCTCTCTTCTCCCAAGGTCTCGCGTCTCCCTCAGTCTCCATGTTGGATCCCGCTCTCTTTTATAAATAAATATGCCGCAGCTACCAGTTTTGTTGGTTTGAATCCCAGAATTTTTCCTGACATATGTTATTGCCTTCGTAAGGGCCAAAAGCCATAGTAAGCAAACATTTTAACAGGCGCTGGAAACATGGGACGTGGGTTTCTCCATGGCTGACTTATTTGTCTAGCAAGAACCATAAATTCTCAAGCTTCAGGCCTTAAGTCACCCTCTGGGAGTTGGGATTAGGGAAAAGACTCTCGACCCGGCGTCTGCTTGCAGAGTTTCTTGTCATTTCCCCTAAAGCACGTCCTTCTCGGTGAAGACAAGATGGCTCATTAGGGATGCCATATATCTGGTCACCCCAGTCCTCCTGTGATGCTTTGAGACGAGGGGGAAATAGAAGATGCTCCGGGTTCATCTGAATACAGACAGAAAGGGCGACGGGGCGGTTATAGGGACAAGATGTTTCAGCACAGAGCCCGGTTTAGGGGCTCGGTCTGCTGGCAGAGGTGGATTTACCGCCAGGATGGGGCCGTGGTGGGACTCTCAAGCCAGACAGATCTGCGGGTGGATCTGTGTCTCTGTGTAGGACAAGGCGAGGGGAAAAACCTTTGTCCTCCTGCAGATCACGGCTGCACTGGAGAGCTTTTCAGCTGGAGGGAGATGGTGTTATTCTCAATGATAGTGAGCTGCCTGTTGGCAGCAGTGCTGTTATCACCAAATTTCGGTAGCAGTGAGGAGGAGCTTTACCCCTCTGCGTGCTCCGACCCAGGCTCGGTGTCCCGCTCTGCTCTGGGACAATGCCCAAGCCGGTGGCCTTCCTGCTGCCTCAGTTTCCCCTTTCATCTCCAGGTCGTTTTTCCTGTGTTTAAGCGTGAGCTGCTCAGGGCAGGGACTGTATCCCACACAAGCACATCCTGCTTTTACATCTGCATTGCTCCCCTTTTCCAGTGGGGAGGATTCCCTTCAGCCCCGCAGTCTGCCCCATGGCTGGGGGGCTGCTCGGTGAGGGGCTTTGGGATGCTGCCTGGGGAGGAAAGGGTGGATGAGCAGGGACAGGGACGGTGACAACAGCAAGGGGGGGAAGAGGGGAGATCTGGCCTAGGGCTGCAGAACACCTGATTCTGGGGGGGCTTTAGGAAGCTTTCATTTTTTTTAAAAGACCAAAGGAAGGACAGAAGTGAAAGGTGATGAGAAAAAGGGGTTTTTTTCCCCTCCCAGCAGCTGCTGCAGAAAATCTCACCCTGGGGAGGCAAGTCGTGGTGATTGGTAAGATGAGTTTGCATCCCCCTTTCTCTACCAACTTGACCATCTCGAGAGCATCTCCTCTGCCCTGGGTCGGCTTCGCCCCTTCCCCTGCAGCCCCCCGGAACAGGAGGGGAGGAGGCGCGGAGAAGGCAGCGGTGTGTGTACAGGGTGATTGTCATGGTTACCTCCCTGACAAAACAAATGGCTCCACTTAATGATGGTCACCCAAACAGCTCCGGAAAGTGTGCGCTCATCAGCTGGCTGCCAGTGGGAAGCTGGGTGTTCGCTCCGGGAAGGGAAAAAAACCCTCCCCGGCTCCTGGGCAGAGCTTCGCCAGAGGGGCACATGTTGCTGCAGGCGGTTAGGTAAGCCCCTTCCCCATCCCGCACCCCCGTGGACCACCCTGCATCCCTGGCAGCCCCAGCATCCCTGTCCGATGGAGAGGGCCCCGGGGAGGGTCCTGGGGGGACGAATGCCACAGGTTGCTGAGGTGGCTGTTGTGCAGCGCTCCCCCCACCCCAAGCCCTGGCGCTTGCTCTCTCTCCCTCTCTCCCTCCCTTTTTCTCTCTCTCCTTATCTCCGTCTCTCCGTGTCTTTCAGAGACAAAAGCAGTCTGAAGCCGTGCCTGCCGCCTTCGGGATTTCTTCTGCCCTTCCTGCCCCCCTCAAGCCCAGCTGAGGGCACTTGCAGGGGCTGGCAGGAGTGGGTGAAGTTGCTCCAACCCCCCCATCCCCTTCCTCCTCCTCCTCTTCCTCCTCCTCTCTCTTCTTCCAGGAAAGGTAAGAAAAGCAGTGGCTACTCTCCAGTTGCTCCTGCACCTTTTTAGCAGGCTGGGCTGTGTGTGCTCCGCAGGGGTGTGTGTCTGTGTGTGTGTGTGTGTGTGTGCGGGCTGTTACTTCCCAAGGCTGTGCACAATCTCAGCACAAAGCCGCTCTGTGAAGAGATCCCTTGTCATAATATTTCTGCAGGCACAAGCCCACACTTTGCAAGCTGCTGCTTCCCTGCCTTGCCTTTTCCCAGCTGGATGGTGAGCCCCTGAGCATCCCTCCCCTCCCCAAAATCGTACAGACATTCATAGTGACTGTCTTCATCTCCCCGTAGGGAAAGCAAAAGAGGCTGGATGGGGGGACGATGCTGGGGGTGACAGGATTTTGCTCTACTGGGCAGCTAGGTGGGATATCCCAGCTATGGATACACTGGTTTGGGGGAAGGGATGACTGACCTTGGCAGAGTGAGGGGGGACTCTGATCCCCTCTGCCCCCCATAAGGGTCAGAGCACCAAGGACCCGTCTTGTGTTGCCATGCTCGGATGAGGCAGGGCAGATGGGGATGGAGAAGGGCTTTGCTGCTCCTGGGGGCCCGGTGTCCTTGGGTCCAGATGCATCCCACACACGGGGCTGGCCGTCTCAGGGTTTTAGCCTAGCCAAAGATCTCTGGGCTGAGACAGAGGGTTAAAACCACATGGGCTAAAACCTCCCCCTCTGGCTCAGCCCAGAGATCTTCCAAGCACTGGCGCAGCAGAGAGCCCAGTGAGGCAGGGGTTAACTAAACCCATATCAAAAATGCTGTTTGCACAGGGACGTGATTGACGGCTCTAGAAACAGGGCTTGGGCCATGAATCACAGTCCTTGAAATCCAGCTCTGGGGCAAGATCGATGGCCCAAGAGACCTGCCATGGGCATGATTGACAGTCCCCAAAATCTGTCTCTGCAGGGGCTGTCGGTCACATCTCAACCTGGCGCTGCATCATCCCGGGAAGGGGGACCCTGCTTGCTGGGTGCCCTTCTCGGCAGGGTGCTGGCAGGAGCAGTGTGCTTCCCCCACCTTCCCCAATGTCTGTATCCGAGGCCTCAGGGTACCCCTTGGGGCAGCACTGTCCGGCTCCCAAAGGGATGCGTGCCTCTGGCCAGAAATCTTTGTCACTGCTTTGGCAGTGGGGTACCAGGTTGTGACCCCACAGAGGACCTGTCGCAGCTCTGGGGTGAAGCGTGGCGGCTGGTTTGCTGTTTTTTTCAGGAGCTGGGATATCCCATGCTAGCATTTCGAGGTGAGGGGAGGCTTGCGATGGGAGAACGGCTCCTGGAGCTTTTCATGAGAGGTTCCCATTGCCATGGTGGATCCACATCTCTTCCAGGAGATGCTGCTGTCAACCAGCAAAGCCTCCGCTCCCTGCCCTGAGCAGGGGCTCGGAGAGGAGAGTGCTGCGTGCGCTGTTTCAGACAGTTTGCTGCTATTGCTTCCTAGAAATGTCTTAGGGGATTGATCCTGGTCCCCTGGGAAGGTTTGAGCCTCGCGCTTTGGGAGAGAGCGGCTGGAGGGGTCCTACATGTCTTAGACATGAGACCTTCAGCTGATGGGGGTCAGGTAGGCAAAGTCAGAGGTCCCCCAGCAGCGTACCCACGGCTGCTCCCCCCGCCGGGCCACCTTTGCCAAGCCAGGGGAAATACCGAAGCCTGGTTCTGCTTGAGAGCCCCGAAAGTTTAAGAAGCGTAGGGCTTCTCCTGCCTTGGTTTTGCAAACAAGGGGGGAGTTTGCTCCCCCGCGGGGGTGGCCCAGCAGCTGCCAGGGTTGTGGTGCAAGAGGCAGCCCGCCACCAGCCAGGGAGGTCCCTCCAGGGCTGGACATCTGCGCATCCCACCGCGGCACGCCGGCTGTAATCATCCTGACGAGCCACTGGATGTCAGTGTTGATTGATGCAGATGAAGCAGAAGGAATATTTTACCCATCTGCAGAAAAACAGTCCCCTTCCCAGCAGCGTGGATAGGAGCCAGGTCTGGCTTGGACCTTGGGCTGAGATTTCCAAGGGAAGCCATGTGGGGCTGGTAAGAGGTCCCTGCACAGAAAGGCAGTGCGGCGATTCAGGAGCCCAAAGAAGCGTCCGTTGCAATGTGTGGCACCAGGGCTGGGCTTCCCCTGCCTGTGTTTGTGTCTTGGGGGGCAAAAGGAGCTGGGACTGCCTCTGGACATCTGCCTTTCAGCCATCTAGGGCCAGGTGGAGATGTGCGGCAGGCAGAACATGGTTTTATCCCAGCTGCCAAGTCTGGTTTGGGTCTTACTGGCCTATTGTCGGCTGTGGGTGCCAGGGACCCTGTGGTGGTGGCACTGCTGGGACCATAACCTGCTTTTGAGAGCTGTGCAGAAGCCAAGCTGCGTGCTCATGTCTACAACATTCACGGTTTGCTCTGTTCTTCTATTCAATGCATGGAAGTACACCTAAGAGGAGCATTATTGTGCCCCTGTCTTTAGTACACATGCTCAAAAGCCAGATTTTTTGAGGGCACATCAGTGTTTAGAGATGCTGAGGGGCACCCAGGCAGCTCTGAGCAGTGCTCCAGGCATCGCACCCCCTTTTTGGCCACATAAACACCCTTTCCAACCCAGTCCTTTAAAATCCAGCCCCGAGCCTCACTGGTGTGTTGGGGCAGGCGCCTGCAGCCAGGTGGAGCGGCTGGTGCAAGCTGCGGGAGAGGCTGCGCGTCGCAGTGGAGCAGAGCCCTGTGCACTCTGCACGTCACCGGGACCGTCCGCAGACGTCGGTGCAGCATCAATGCCAAATCGTGCACAGAAATTGGCTGGGGGTATTAACCCGGAGCAGGGCAAGCATGTTACCAGCATCACTCCGTCCTCTGTGGCCATAAAGAGAGGAAGATTGTTAAGGAAAGAGTGTTTAAAAAGTGAGGAAAAAAAAAATAAAAAGAAAAGGAAAAACGTGATAGCATCCTGTGCTAAATCCTGAGCGTGGCTGGCCAAGGGAGGATTTCTGTCCAGCCCTGAGCTGCTCCCCCAGATGATGGGATTATGGGTGTGGGGTATTTTTGGTGATGCAGCAAGCTGGCTGAAGGAATTCTCTAGCAGTTTCCCCTTCTCCTCCCGGGATGCCAAAGGCAGCGTGAGGCTGTGGGTCAGGAGGCATCTGGCCAGGTCTGTGGGGTGGCCCCACACCCGCTGTGCACAGGAGGCAGGGCACGTTTGGTGGCGGTGTGGGGACACGCTGAGGATGAGGTGGATGCAGGGATGCGCTGTGCACGTTTTTGGGATGTAGGGTCCTGCCAGCTCCCATCCTGAGAGTCCAGCCCCGCCACCTGGATGAGGACCAAGTGCAGGTCCTGGAGCAGCAAAGGCAGGATGGGGAGCAGCTGGGTGCTGCTGGTGGTGGGTTGCTGGGGCGCACAGGAGAGAGATACCAGTTCTCCTGCTGCTCTCCCCTGTGCCAGCCTCCCCGCCATCCCCTTTCCACGCTGCAGTCACTTGATGGCGTTGGTGACACGATCTGTGTGGAGCAGCCGGCTGCCTCCCAGCTCCATCCCAAGAGCCTTGGAGCAGGAAGCAGCCGGGAAGAGCTCTCCAAGCCCTCTCTGTCATTGTGGGGCAGGTTTTGCAGCTGGCATAGCAGGCAGGGCTGGTGCAGGGCTCTTCTGAGCTGGGCTGGAGCAGCAGGAGAGGTGCAAGTCTCCTGGTGTGCTTTATACAGGACCATCACAGGCTCTACATCCCACCAAGGGTCTCTTAATGCTTGTGCTGGCCTGGGTGATGCAGAAATCCCCGCTGGCACAGCAGCTCCCATGGGAGGCATGTCCACAGTTTCCCACTGGTACAGGAGAGGTGAGGGGCTTGGATCTCAACCGTGGTCTGCTGTAAGTCTCTGCAGCCAAGAGAACTGTCAGGCTGAAGTCACGCTGCTGGAGCCTGAATTCACCTCTCTGGCAACCCCATAATGAATTCCTGTTGTGCCTAGCTGGTAGAGAGCATCTTCCCCCCTGTTATTTCTTGCTTTCTTTCTTCCCTGAGGCAAAATAATCCCCCCTCCTTCTTCCCCCGCCTGGCATTTAATCACTTCCCGATATCTTGATGGCCTCTGCCACATCTTGGCAGCAAGACGACCTTCATTATCTCTCCCTGTGGCAGGTGAACTCTTGCCAGCTTCTGGCTTTACAAGCCCTGTTAGCATGGCTTGGAGCATCACAGCCTGTGTGACGGCCCCCCCTGGGCTCACGGAGGATTCCTGTGCCAGAGCAGCCGAGCTGGATGCTCCCCCTGGATGTATCCCCCATCCCTCCATGGGCAGCTCCTGACGGGAACAGTGGAAGGAGAGGAGGATTAAATCGGGAGCGGCCGAGGTTGTTGGCTGGGATTCAGGAGTGTGCTGTGAGATTACTGCCCTCCATCATCCTCTGTTCCATTTGCTCGGGTGTCCTGGCTGCTCTCCCCGCTCCCGACCAGTCCCGCTTACTCTCCCTTGCTCTCCCTTTTTCCTCCCTTAGGGCTATTATCCTGCCCGAGCACTTGCAAGCTCATGGCCTTGATGTCTGCGTCTTCCATGGCATTTGCATATAAAGGTGGTTTTAATAACACAGGACTGCTAGGAAATGAGAAACTGATGTATTTCACTGCTGCTGGCTCCTCCTGGGCCTTGTAAATCATTGCATAAAGCATTGCAGAGCCAGCCAGGGAGAACTGCTGCCTAGCAACTTCTCCCGATGCCCCAGGGGAGCTGGATGTGGCCCGAGAGCAACCTGAGAGGTCTCCTTTGAAACCCTGGGCCTTGGGGGAGATGAGCTGGAACAGAGGAAAACCTGCTCAGGGAAAGAGTTTGAAATGTAATTGGCAGAAGTAGCCACTTTGCATCTGAATGTCTCTGCTAAGCAAAGCGGAGGGATGAGTCAGCCTTGCAGAAGGGATGTGGAGATGAGGGGCAGCAGAGCCATGCCACCACCCCAAAATGCAGTGACAATTTGCTGCCAAGGGCGTGGGAGGGCAGGGATGATGCCTGGCTCTGGCTCCCTGCTCTTCCTTCCCGTGTGCTAAAAGAAAACTCTCAGGGCCATAGTCTTATCCTGGAGAAACCTGTCAGTTTGGAGGATAATGAGAAGCAGGAGGGCCATGATAAGACGTTAACCCATTTTGCCCAGAGTCAAGCAGTAGGTGGGTGCGGGAGCTGGTGAGATGCGTGATCCACCGCTGCAATGTCAGCCTCTGGGGCTGCCTGTCCCCAGCCAGGCAGGTTTCCTCTGAACCTTCTCCCCTGCGCCAACAGGGATTTGGGGCAAGAGTTTGCCTTATGTCTTCCCACCAGGGTCTTGTGTCCATCCCTGTCTCCACCAGTGGAGCCATCAAGCCCAGGTTTCATCCTGTCCTGGGTCGATCATCTTTCTGTCTTCAGGGCTGCAGAAGCCAAAATGAGGTGGCAGAGGTGCACAGGTGTTTTGGGCGCTCGGGGCTCCTCATTCATTCTCGCCTTTGCATCTCTCACCAGCTCACTGCGGGTGACCCCACCGTCACCAACAGACCCCCAGGAAGATGCCAGGGCTGATTAACCGAACAACCCGCTCCCCACTCCCCCTCACTGCATCGGAGGTGACATCGTGTGTCAGCGGCTACGCCTTCGGGATGACAGCCTTGCTCACCTACCGCAACCCAGAAGCACAGGCTTTTGAAGGCAAGTTTCAAGAGGTGAAGCTCCCCGTGCAAGAGCTACTACGGGAGCTTTAGAGCCAAGGATATCACAGCGCTGGGTTTCTCTCTGTGCCTTAAACCTTTAGATGCTTCTGGGAAGAGTAACCAAGTATATTGTGTCCTCAATTGTATTCTTCACTGTTCAAAGCTGCAATTTTTTAGGTGTGAAAAATCCCAGCATGCAGGGGAGTGCCAAGAGGGACCTGCCCCGCTGTGGTCCTGGCTGGTGGGTCCAAGCAAGTGCTTGGTGTTGCTCAAAACCCTTCTGCCTGGCAGGTCTCTTTGTCTACCCCTTGGATGAGTGCACCGCCGTCGTTGGGTTTGAGGCAGTGGTGGCCCGGCGTGCCGTGACAGTGCAGATCAAAGACAAAGCCAAGATAGATGGCGCGTATTTCAACGGCTGCAGCTTGCCCGATGGAAGAGCTCGTGACAGAAGTGGTGAGGAGGTCGGGGTGTTTTAGTGAACATGGGGAAGAGAAATGGGGAGGTGGCAGGGGGTGGCTGGCTGTCACATGCTGTGGCATAGAGGAGGCTTCTTTTGAAAGGCTGAGCCTTGGGTTGTGGTGCTCCTGTCCCTGCAGTGTTTGCCAAAAGTGGCAGTCTGATCTGTTTTAGAAAGCACTGTTGCTTCTGGACAGCCGAAGGGAGGGCTGGGGCTCTTTAGAGAAATACTGATAACACAGTGAGGGCTGGTTTGGGCATGTGGTCCAGGGCTGGGGTGGTCGTGGGAGGGCTGGGGAGGAGGGTTTTCCACAGTTGTGACACTGCGTCTCCCTGGTATGGTCCTCTCTGTGCAGGAAGGATCATGATGGATGAGGACTTGGAGAGGATTGTTTTTGTGGCTAACCTGGGCATGATTCCTCCCCTGGAAAGCGTCTCCATCTTCATCAGCACCTCCTCTGAGCTGCAGACACTGCCCAGCGGGGCCGTGAGGGTCCTCCTTCCAGCTGTGTGTGTCCCTAGGGTCCCCCAGGCCAGCCTGGAGAATGCCAGCAGCCTTTCCGGCCACCAGCTCCGAACGTACGAAAACCCGCGGGATGGGCTTTGGCTGGGATTGATCCGGGGGGATGCAGGATTGGCAGAGCAGAAAGAAACTGTTGTTGCTGCAGGAGGCTGCAGAGCTGCTGCAGCTTTGTCTCCAGCAGATCTGCAGTTCCCGGGGGGATATAACATGTGTGCAGTGTTGATGACGGTTCATCTCACTGGCAGGGACAAGCACTATAGTGGATCAGGGAGCCCGGAGCAAGGGAGCAGGTTCTGCCTGGCTCAGCTGCTGGAGAGTGAAGCCACCAACCCCTTTGAGTATGATTTCAGCTTCCACCTGGAGATCCGGGGGCCGTGCTTGCTGGCAGGTAGGAGCGCCGGGGCCATCCTCCTGCACCAGGCTGGTTTATCACCGCCTCAAGGCAATGTCCACACCCTTTCTCCTTCTCTGCCCTCCTGATGCAAAGTCTGTTTTGGCAAGTTAACTGTGCTGGGGCTGATGCTAATGTGGGGTGTTGATGTGGCAGAGGTGTCGCATGGTCCACTTGGTTCCTGTCCTCTGCCATCTTGCTGTCTCTTCTCCCCAGTCCTTCCTGTCCTCAGTCCCTAACCGCACTTTGGCTTCCCCGGGCAGGTGTTGAGAGCCCTACGCACGAGATCCGAGCAGATGCCGACCCCTCCGCTCATTCTGCCAAGAGCATCGTGATCACACTGGCCAATAAACACACCTTTGACAGACCCGTGGAGATCTTGATCCATCCAAGTGGTAGGTGGGCTCTGCTTCCTCTCTGCTGGTCTTGCCCCTTCCTGAGATCCTCCTCCGTAGTGCTGGAGAAAGCTGGATTAGCACTGGTTTTGCGAATATTGCCAGGGGGTTAGGCTTCCTAGGAGATAATTCTGGACCTTCTCAAGGTTGTCCATGCTGCCCAAGCTCATAGATATTGCTCTATTTTCACAACAGAGGGTGCCTGCGTCTCTGACAAACCTAACATTTAGCTAAGGCGTTCTTTCACCCGATTCTTTGCATTTCCAGAGCCCCACATGCCTCATATCTTAATGGAAGAAGGCGATATGACACCTGCAGAGTATGAACGACACCTGAAGGGGAAGAACGATTTCATTAAGGGCACTAAGAAAGACCCCAGTGCCGAGAAAAAGGTGAGAAGCAAAAACTACAGGCCTTAGCTGAGGCTTTCCTTGGGACTGAAACTGCGCAAGTAAATGATTGCTTGATTGCTCGCTTGCTTCCACTACTAGATATTACCCTGGCCCAATATACTGCAGCATCCTCCCTTGGAGAGGGACTTATGTGAAGGAAGAGGGGAAAATTCTGCAGTGCTTCTGGTAAACTGAGTGTGGAAGAAGCTCTGAGATGGTTATTGTGTGTATAATTAGTGCTAGTCTAGCATAGCATAATTAGATAGGTACATTGTTATAGCATTAAGGGTATTATAATTATTGCAATGACATAGAATAAAATATTCTTTTAATTGCTCAGTAAATGTTTACTGTTTCTGGATAGCTGTCAGAGAGAAATAAGTGATTTTGCTTGGAATAATGAGCTGAGCTGAAGACAAGGTAGGAGAAACTTCTCTTTGTTCTGCTGATCAGCAAATAGAAAAAATATCTGCTCTGGGATTTGTGCCTCATCTTTCAGCAGTTCTGAAGCAATGAGTGACAGCCTAGCACTTCTGAGCTGCCACATCAGTGTGTCTGGGATCAGTGAAGAAGCCCTCTGAATTTCCAGGGTGGGCGTCTTCACCTAAGGCACACATTGCACTCATGTAACCACAGCCCCGGGCTTACTCTGTCAGCTCCCTGTTTTACATGCACCCGTGTTCTTGTTTGCGACCAGGGATGCTCATTTCCCCTTAAACTCATTCTCCACATGTCTGAGCCTGGCTCCCCGCTGGGCAGACATCCCGAACCAGCTGCAGAGGTGCCTCCCTGTGCTGCCGTGATTTCTGCTTTCACCAGAGACACACCAACCCTCTTCTCATTCCTTTTGCCCTTCGCTTTTCTCTTGCAGCGCGACACAGGGATCAGGACTGTGCTTGCTCGCGCGGCAGGCGTCTCCTCTAATTGTGTTCAGCGTGTGGCAGGTGGAACGAAATGAAACTCCCACGCTACGGCTCAGATGGCTCTCTAATTATTTCTGTGTCTTTAGCACGTCAAATTATCTAGGGGGGGATCATTCCAGAGCCATTTCCCTGCAGGAAACCCACCTCTTTGCCCCAGGAGGATGGGGACGCAACTGTACAGGGAAGGGCAAGGAGCAGAGAAAGTACCCTGAGTATCTGGGGTAGATTATGGGCTAGAACTGCCGCTGCTCAGAGCGTGGCACTGGGCACCTCGCGGTTTAAATGAATTAGCCCAGAAATTTCAGCAGTAAATGGTAATTAATTCTCATCCCTCAGTTTGTTATGCAAAAGCCTTGGATGCCTGTCAGCTAGCAGGGTGGTGGGGATGAATGCTCACTGGAATCAACTCTCGGCCAACAAGATCTGATTAGTTTACTGTAATTGGATAATGGGTGAAGGGAAACGGAGGGGAGGGGAAGTGAGGAGAAGAGACGGCTCAGATGAGATGCTTGCTTTTCTGGCTGACCTGTAGCAGCAGCTCCAAGGCTGTTTACTGAAGCCTTGCCTGTAAAATTCCCTCTGAAGTCAATGGGAAATCCAGGCTATGGGCTCATCTTTATCACTCAGGGATTTTATGTCATAGGATCATCCCAGGGAATGCTGCGGGTAGGTCCGGAGCCACAATTCAGTCCTTGGATTTGAGTCTGAAATTTGATAAACGTGCATGCTGGGAAAGATCTTAAACAAAATAATGTCATACGGCTGGAGGAAAATAGGGATGCAAAAAGCCCTTTTATTTCCCCGTGACTGATAAATTTATGCTCCTAAGCATGAGAGTGACACGCAGGAGGATGAGCGAGAGCTGGGGGTGACAGCAAGGTGCTTGTTCCTGTGAATGGGAACCGTCTTTTCACAGGGGTCGGAGAAGCAGCGCTCCGGCAGCGCAGCCGAAAGCGAATGTATGTGTCGATCCACAGGGACTCTTGTGTTTAGTGAGTTATGTAAAATAAAGGTTGGTCGTTAGTTCGTAGATCCAGGAATATGACTCACAGCTGGAGAAAACAAGCCCGGTTATTTGGGGTCTGGTTTACTCCTGGTGAAACCAGCAAGAAACAGCAGCCTTTGAAAGAGGAAATAAAAAGGCAAACAAAGCCCCCGAGGACCGAGCTGCTTATTGGGGTGGATGTTTCTGCACTGCAGAGCCAGGGATGAAAGGCCACGGATTGTGTTGATGTGGGGTCCCGGAGCTCCCTCGAAAGCAGGGATACTCTGACTCACTGCAGCTGCGGCCGTGAACCTGGGTCTGCTTTATACACACGAACCAGCAGATTATAAACCCATCACAAGAGGTTTTTCACAGTTTAATTTTATCACGTTTTTAATGAAGATTGATACTTGAAATAGAATAAAGCAAAATGCAGAGAGCCACTACAGCTATGCGCGGTACAGAGACATACATCATGCGGGTTCCTATCGAACGATGTCCTCCTGAGCGGCCGGTTTGGCTTTGCGAAGCATTTCAATCCATACAAAGAAAAATGATAAAAGAAGCGAGCAGGAAAAACAGCAAACCAGAGGTGGCAGGAATGAATCGAAGCGGTGAATACAGCACGCTGAGGGCTGTATCTGGGACTTCATTATTGAGTGACCCCGGACAAAGCCTCCGATGTGCCTCAGTGTGATACTAAACTGCATTAATGAACCATGTTTTCGGGAAGGATCTAATGAAATGTTTGGGGAATCAGTTTTGCAAGATGCTGCGTAGGGCCAGATCTTTTAATTTCTTCTCCAGGCTCTCATCTGTGCATGCAGGGGGGCTCTGGTTTAGCCTTTCTGCCAGCCTTTGTCCTCTGGGCAAAGGGTGACACTGGCTGAGAGGAGGCAGGAGTCCCGTGCACCCACGGAGCATCTCCGCAGAGGGTATGGACAGAACAACCTGCGGCACAGCCTGAGCTCAGGTGTTGGCACCACTGAGGCCAGAACAAGCCCACAAAAGGCCACCTAGTTCCATCTTCGAGCACGCAGCCCTACTCTAATTCCCCTCAAAATGAAAAGAGGCAGAAAAGTCAATCTCTTGAGCTTTCTCCTTCTTTCTTGCAGACAGAAATCATCAGGAAGCGGCTGAACAAGGACATCCCCCACCACCCCGTCATCATGCTCAACTTCTGCCCTGACTTGAGGACCCTCCAGCCAGACCTCCGGAAAGCCCAAGGAGAGTTTATCTTCCTTGTAGACCGCAGCAGAAGCATGAGTGGCGTGAACATCAACCGCGTCAAGGTACTACGCAGGAGGGCAAGTGCCTGCGTGCCAAGGAGGGGCGAATATTAGAGCACAGTGGGGGTTGCTGAGTGCTGATGAGTGTTCATTATGAGGGGATGGGGGGGTAATTATATGCTGTAGCTTTAGTCATCTCAACCGTGTGGCTTGTTAGGTACCTGCAGCGAAGCTGACTTTTCCCCATTCTGTTCCTCTTCCTCCTATCAGCACATCAAATGCAGAGATGTTTTCTTTCCCCCCTTGCTGGTGTGCATGTCTTGTGCATCCCTTCTCCAGTTCTCCCTGTCTCTGGGAGGGCTTGGAGTAATCACTGCCTAGCAGGGAGACCTCCAGGGAGCTCCAAGGGAAGCTTCAGGGCAATGTGCTGACCAGGCATTAGGAGACATTTTGCTGGTGGGTGCCTGTGTGCATCTGCAGAAGTCGTTTGAACATGATGAACATCCCTTTTTCGAACACAAATGAACACCAGCAGTCTAGTGGAGGCTTATGGGAGGTGTGCTGAGACCTCTGGATAAAAAAGGGGGTGTAGAAAGTTCTTGTCATGATATTTTTTGGGTCTGAGATTCCCCTGTTAGATATGACTCTTACCCAGCTGCAGGTTGCCCCATGAGAGCTGGGCTTGGCTTTGTGCCACTGCCTGAAGGATCTGGAGAGGTTCCTGCCCTCAGCCTGCTCTGGACCACTCTGTCCATCAAAGGGGAAATCACTCCCGTAACTATTTAATTATCATTATCCCTGCCTAACACACTTTGGAGGCCAGGTTGGTGTCCTGACGCCTGCCAGCTGGCAGGTCTCGGTGAGAAGCTGCAGTCTCTGGCAACAGCTCTTTTGGAAAGTTTCTGTCTTGATTTTCGTCGCCAGGTAAGCCCCAATAGCGTAATGAATATCGCATATTCCTGAGCAGGGCATGGGTCTGCGCTGCCCCGTGCCACTTTGTTGAGGACAGCGAGAGAATTACAGAGGCAGACGTCATCTGAGGGCTTCGGTTGCATTTGGTGTGCTGGTGTGTCCCCAGATGTCCTACTCACACCCTTTCCTATCACAAATGCCACCCAGGTTTGGACCCAAACGCTCCCCTGGGTACAGCTGCACCCCCCTCTGCAGGACGTGCTGCCCGGGGCGAGCGGCTGGGAGCATCTTCTATCCCATTTCCCTACTCATCTGTCTCCGGTTTCCATGGGAACCACCGGAGGACGGCTACCTCCGGCAACAAGGATCTGGATGCAGGGACCCCGAGGACGGCTGCAGCAGGTCCCCTGGGATAGGGAGGCTGTGCCGTGTCCTTGCATCCACCAAAGGGGCCAGAATATCTCCAAGGTGGTACCCCCTTCCCTCGGCACATTTCGCAGCCTGGGAATCAGGAGGCATCTCTGCCCCAGGCCAGGTTTTTGCTTTTTGACTCCCACCGTGGCCGGGTTTGGGCACTGCCATCTCTGCAGCCTCCATGGAGGCCAGTTTGTCCCATGGGGATGGGGGACCCTGCAGGGACACAGCCCTTCTCCGAGAGGGTCTGAACTGGGACTCCCATCAGCAGGAGGGCTGTAAAAACAGGCAAAAAGCTGTTCCCCTTCTGGAAAAATATTTTGGGGGAGTTATCAGAGATTTCAGAGGACATACCTCAAAGGAGAAAACGACTGTCTCTCTTTTGAGTCCCCCGTCCTTGTTTATGACTGGCAAAAATCAGGGACCTCGTGGCAGGGTCTGTTCCTGGTGGGTTTGAGCGGGTTATGCTTGCTGGAGACGTCTGTGTGGTCCTCAGCTGGCTGGGCGAGCGGGGTGGCAGGGCTTGGAGCTGCAGAGCGGTGGTGCCGGCAGAGATGCAGCCGGGGAGGGGATGGTCCAGTGTGGACTGGCTGCCTGCAGCCGGGAGGACACGGTTCGCTGCCGAGCAGGAGGGCACTCGGCCAAAGCAACTGGGGTGGAAAGTTCAGGGGTTTAAATTTCCCGCAGCTGATTCCTTTCCCATCCTGATGTGACCGGAGAGAAAAGCCGGGCCTGTGACGGTGCCACAATGGGCGGGTTCGCTGGCAAAACTAGACTAATAACTGGGAATTGACTTCTCTGGAGGCAAAGATCTCTCCTTATTGAGCTGCCGTATAGATATTTAGTGCAACAGGATCAGGATCAATATTTACCACAAGAAGCAATAAATCTTTCTGCTTGCTGAAACAGAAAGCAGGCATCGGTTGCCCACTTTGGGAAAAATATTTGGAAATCTGTTTTTTTTCCCTTGTAATTAGTTCTGAGATGGGATGTCAGCATTAAGATTTGGAAGAGCCGGCATCCCTGGAGCCATCTGGGGAGCGGCGGTATAAATATATTCTTGTAGGTTTAAGATAACAGCTTGGTTTAGAGCCCCCTGGAGCCTGTTAAAGGGCAGCCCTGTTCTCGTACATTATTTCACTGATTTTCCATGCTCCAGCTCTGCCTTGCTGCTGAGTCTTACAGGGGTTGAGAACTGGACTGACCTGCCACCTGTCTCCCGGTGCCTCTTCCCAGGTGTGGGATTTCTCTGCGTGCAGCCCCAGCGCCCACCCTCTGCGGTCACTCGGTCTTTGCCACCACGTATGACGAAGCAAGGAGGCTGCTCTGGCTGGTTTGACCTTGGCAGCTCTTCTCTTGGGGCTGGCTCTAGGGTTTCTGCTGCCCTAGGCAGACTGGCAGGAGTCTGCCTTTATCAGCATATAAACAGAACTGAGCTGCTCCTGAACACTGCCAGCACTTTGCTTTAAATTGGCCTCCCCCTCCTGCCACACTAATTGCTCCTGCTGCCCCTGCAAGCTCGGGAGCTCCTTGGGTAACTCTTGCCCGGTTGCTGCTAACGCGTGCTCTGTCCTGGGCTTGTGCATGGCCATCACAGATGTCTGTGACAATTTAAATCGCTCTTCCCTTATGTAAAGACCAGGAATAGGCAAGTTAGATAACCACCTCTGGTAAAGAAAATAGCTTAAATATGTCTCTCCCAGTTATTTTAATTGATGCCAGTTATGAATACAAGAGAACTGGGGATGGGGGAGGCTTTTCCTTTTGTGTAACTTTAAGCTGTTTGTTTATTTTCTGCAAGTTTGGACATTGAAATGCATTGCGTGTCGCACTTCTCAATTTCACACTCTGCTTCTCACCCACTAGCTCCGTGCTGCAGTGCCGTATTGCAAGCACAAATTTAATCAGTTTAAAACAAACAGAAAAATTTGTTCAGCTCTTTTTTTTTTTTTTTTTTTAAGGCTCCCCATTCTCCTCACTGCTTTGGGACCCAAATATCATTAAGGGACTTGGGAAAGAGCAGAGTAATATGCAGTGGTTTCACCTGCAGTGCACGTGAAAGAAATGGTTGTTTTATTACCAAAGGCATGCAGAGAAATGTAGGTGGGAGTAAGGTGTGATGGTAGGACCTGGGCAGAGCTTTTACTGGTGAAGCTGGGGCAGCCAGGTAGAGACCCGGCGTGCCTGATGTCTGCTTGCTTTCCACCACCCAGGATGCTCTGCTGGTCATTCTCAAGAGCCTGATGCCAGCGTGTCTCTTCAACGTGATTGGGTTTGGATCCACTTTCAAGACCCTCTTTCCTGCCAGTCAGACATACTGTGAGGTGGGTGAAGGGGAGACACATTTCCTTGGTGCTCACAGGTCTCTGGTGCAAATGATGACGATTCTGCTGCTCCCTTGGGCAGGAGAGCTTGGCCATCGCCTGTGAGAGCATCAAGAGGATCCGAGCCGATATGGGTGGCACCAACATCTTATCACCCTTGAAGTGGGTCATTCGGCAGCCCATCCACAGGGGCCATCCCCGTCTGCTCTTTCTGCTGACGGACGGGGCCATCAGCAACACGGGGAAGGTCCTGGAGCTGCTGCGAAACCACTCCTGCTCCACCAGGTAGGGGGGGCAGCAGGGCCCGGCACTGCAGGGGCGAAAGCCTGGCATGGTGGGGGCTGCAATTCCCCTTGAACACAGCTCCGTCTCACAGACATCCCTGCTTCAGAGACAGAAGCAGGAGAGATTGCTGGTATGAGCCATGGGAGAACCTCAAAGGGTTTGGAACAGATCCCAGAAGTTCAGATGCTTTTTAAACAATCAAAAGCAGGATAATTGGGCTGACAACTTCACAGGCTCTCGTCTGATGCTTCCTGCTAGGAGAGATTGACACATGAACAATCTTCCTTGCCGGTTTTTTTTTTTTTAATTTTATTTTTTTTTTAAAGCACATCTGGGTCTGGCCCCAGCTGCTTCCAGGATGGGGTTGCGCAGAATTGAATATGCTGAACGAGAGCAATGTAAAAAGCAGCTAATTTGTGCATCGAGCTCCCAGCCTGGTTCCTCAGCTCTGATGACAGGCTGGTCTGGTTTCTCCTCTGCCTCTTTAAGGGGCATGAAACACAAGAAAAATGTAAGAAAACCTTATTCCCCTTCCATCCCGCAGACTTCAGGGCTTATTATGGAAGCTGATATGGAGATTTTTACTATATGGAGGTTTAACTGCTTCCCAGCTGTGTAGAGCAACCCTTCTCTTGCTCTCACAGAGGTATGGTGGTGGGCTAAATGCAATCAGAGTTAGAGCATGGTCTCAGGTGACCCTGGAAGGCAGTGCCCAGTGCACCACCGAGTTGTGTGTGTGGCCCCTGTCTCGGAAGAAGATCAGAGCCTTATTCGATAGGATGTGAGGCTGGCCTAAGATTTCCAGCCAGCTGGGGATTAAAAACCTCTAAAAGCCCCTCGTGCAGCTACAGTTTGCTCCTGAAGGCTGTTTCTTCCTCAGGTAGCCACTGCCTTGTATGAATGCCGTATCCCACCCATTCCCATCCCTCCTGGCTTCGTACCACATCCATCCCCACCAGGCACTGCTCACTCCTGCCCTCCCTGCCCAGGCTCTGGCTCGGCTCTGGGTTTGCAGCCTTCAGCCAAAACCAAATCCTGACTCATTAAGCTTGGAGTCAGGGGAGCAGCCTCACCTGGCTGGATCCTCTTTCCTTGAGAAAACGTTTATTTTAATTGTAAGCAGAGATAATTACTGGGTCTTTAGTGCTATTGACCACAGGCACTCAGCAGGGAAAAGAGCTGAACTGGCAGCAAGGCAGCTTGTTTGTGTTTGCAGAGGAGACAAGGGCTTGGGGTCCTGCTGGGAAGCCCCTGAGTGTCGCACTGAAGGCTGCTTTTTGGGGAAGGGATTTGAGTTTGCTGATTGGAGGGGGATGCCTGTTCCCGACCCTCCTGCCAGCCACCCAAAAGAAGAACCAGTTTATTTTCCTCCGGACAAGTTGGACAACTGCATAGCAGTGGGATAAAGCTGGGGAGAAGGTTGTTGTCTTCTGCCTGCAGGGAGTGGGTGAGCTGCGTGGGGTTGGGATGGCTTCATCCCCAGGATCCTGACGCTCCCTGTCCCTTTGCAGGTGCTACAGTTTCGGCATCGGGCCAAACGCCTGCAGGAGACTGGTTCGGGGGCTGGCTGCCGTGTCCAGGGGCATCGCCGAGTTCCTGGCAGAGGGCGAGAGGCTGCAGCCCAAGGTATGGCTCCCAGGGGACCACCCTGTAAGGCTGGAATGATGCTCTGGTTCAGCGAGGGGGAGGCCACGGCTCACTAGCAGGTCTTATTCCCCGTCCTGGTGCTGCCTTTCCAACTCCCACTCGGCAGCAGGTGGGCGAGCGGGAGGGGATGAAAGAGCATCTTCATCTCCGGCTGTCAGAGGGAGTGGGAGGGTGTGTTTACCCTCTGCGCAGGGATGGGGAGAAGCGATAGCCGTGATACAGCAGCTTCGGTTTCAAAGGTAGCTGCTGCCTCAGACACCAGCGAGGGCAGAGGAACCGGCATCAAAGCAGCCAATTAGTTTTGAAGTCAGGCTCAGCCCTGGCGTTGCTCAGGCGAGAAGTACCCAGGGTTTGAGGGAAAGGAATATGCTGCGATAGCTTTGCCTATTAAGCCAACTTTAAAGCAAAGGGGGGAGCCTCTTCATTTCCGCTCTCCCCATGAAGACTGAGTAAACCGATGTGCCTCAAATACAGCGTAAGAATGGCTCTGTCCCCTGGTGAAAGCATGCTGCCTAGCCCGTCATCCTCTGGATGACTAAACCCGAAGAGAATTGGGTCTTTTGCTCCTAAATATCTCTAAAAAGCTGGCTGCTACGTTCTTGATCTCAAAAGAAGGAGTTCAGCAGTCCACCCCTCTGCAGGACTCAGAGCACACAAAAACCTCTCTAAAACAGAACGGTATCAGCGTTTCTGATGTAAATTAAAAGCAAAGACAGTGAAGGGAGGTTTGTTTTTTTTATCGAGCTATTAATAAAGAGCTTTGCGGGCTGTGCAGCTTGACGCCTTCAGCAGTCTGAGGCATCAATTAATGGCCTTATAAAACACAGCCTGGTGTGTCTTCCTGAGCCTGTGAAAAAGCAGTGAACAATAGAGAACAGTTGAGCTGTTCTGCCTCTAAATCTGGTGTTCTCTTCCCCCGGTGTGCAGGGAAGCTCTTGTGGATGGCTCCCTGGTAGGTTTGTCCATGAGACATTCACGGATATTGGTCTTCTCCACATGTGTAATTGGCAGAGTGTTGCTGATCTCCAGCAGGGGCTTGTGCCAGCAAAGACCTGTATCAAAAATAGCAGAGCTGTCAGTCGGTGCCTGAGTGTCGGGGCTTGGAGCAGGGCTGAGGCTCGGGCAAGTGAAGCCCAAGAGCTTTTCCTGGGTGCTGGAGTGGAGCAGGGGATGCTGTCTCACACCAGAGCAAGATACCTCTGGCCACAAGCTGCCACTTTGCTCTGGGCTGGCAACCTGCAGTGTGAGATAAGCCCTGCGCTTTATCAGTATCTGCTCTGCTGCCCTCGGTGTGACCATGCCAAGGGGCTGGGGGTGTTGGGACGGGTATCAGAGCAGTGTCACAGCAGTCTAAGGGGGAGCAGGCTCCCACTGAGGTCAGGAGAGGGTAGGAATGAGCTGATGATTTGTTTAGGGAAATTTTCCCCTTCCCTGCAACACACAGTGCCTGCACCATGGCACAGGCGACATCCAGTTGCTCTGTAACTGCTCCCCTCTGCGTTCTGCCTCAGATGATCAAGTCGCTGAAGAAGGCGATGGCGCCGGTCCTGAGTGACGTGTCTGTGGAGTGGGTCTTTCCCGAGAGCACCGAGGTCTTGGTTTCCCCTGTCAGCACCAGTTGCCTCTTCCCTGGTGACCGCCTGGTTGGCTACGGCGTCATCTGCGACACCTCCCCGTACATCTCCAACCCCAGATCTGTGAGTCCAGGCTGTGCTGGCTGGTGGGGCTGTTGGTGTGCACATGGCACAAGCAGGCGTCTCAGCTCTTTGTGAGCGTTCAGGAGGTGTCTCTTGCTTTCTTGCTCTGTCCTCAAGGGAGACGGTGGGTGAGACATCAGGGAGAAATAGGAGCCAGCAGTGTGCCCTTGTGGCCAAGAAGGCCGATGGGCTCCTGGGGCACATTAAGAAGACCGTGGCCAGCAGATTGAGGGAGGTGTTCTCCCGCCTCTGCTCTGCCCTGGTGAGGCTACAGCTGGAGCACTGGATCCAGTTCTGGGCTCCCCAGTTCAAGAAAGACAGGCAACTGCTGGTGAGAGTCCAGCAGAGGGACACGAAGATGCTGAGGGACAGGAGCATCTCTCTGATAAGGAAAGGCTGAGGAACTTGGCTCTGTTTAGCCTGGAGAAGAGAGGACTGAGAGGAGATCTCATCAAAGCTGATCAATATCTAAAGGGTGGATGGCAAGAGAATGGGGCCAGACTCTTTTCAGTGGTGCCCAGTGACAGGTGAAGGGGCAGTGGCCACAAACTGGAATATGGGGAATTCCATCTCAACATGAGGAAGAACTTGTATACTTGGAGGGTGGCAGAGCCCTGGCCCAGGCTGCCCAGGGAGGTGGTGGAGTCTCCGTCTCTGGAGCCATCCCAAACCCGCCTGGAGGCGTTCCTGTGCCCCCTGCTCTGGGTGACCCTGCTCTGGCCGGGGGTGGGACTGGGGGATCTCCAGAGGGCCCTGCCAACCCGCACCGTTCTGTGATTCTGTGACTCTGTGATAAGGGTGCTGGTGCACAAGTAGTGGCTCCTCTCAGCTGACGGACACGGTGGTAAGACCCATTCCCTCTCTTTGCTTTCCCCCAGGACAAGAGGCGACGTTACAGCATGATGCGGTCCCAGGAGTCGGGCAGCTCTGTTTTCTTTCACTCCCAGGAGGAGGGAGCGGGCATGGAGAGCTGGAACCACTCCAGAGACTCAGAGGGCTGCTGCCCCGCCGAGCGTGCCCCCAATCACCTGGTGGTGGGCAGAGATCCCGGGGGAGAATCGGACACGGACACCGGTCAGATTTTCCTCTGTACAAGCGTGGGTGTGATGCCCCTGTCTTTCTAATCAAGATTCTGTCGCTGCTCTGCCAATTTGCTTGTCTGACAAATGAGTCTTTTCGGCTGTATCTCTGCAAAGAGCCAGAGGGGTTTGCGGGAGGGATGACAGATCTCCCGAGGCTTGAGCGAGTATGTTTGGTTTGGATGTTTTATCCAAACCTGTCAGGAAATCAAGGGAAACCCTGGAGAACTGTCTTCCCCAGAGATTTTCAAAGCAGCTCTAGCTTTGGCCACATAATTATTTACAAGCTTCCCAAGCTGCCCTCCAGTGTACAGAGAAGGAGAGGAGCAAGCCCAGCTAGACTGTCCCTGCACCTGCGAAGCAGTTGCTTCCCTGCAAGCCCTGAAGTTGCGGTTCAAGGTCAGGAGAGGGGGAAATAGATCCAAAGCCCTGTCCCCAGGGTGTCACCCCTTGCCATCACAGTTCAGCTGGGTGTTTGTGTCAGCAACACGCAGCATAAAGCGACTGGTGGCACCCCAGAGCTGGTTGTGTTTCCACGTGACAAAGAAGCCTCTGTTACTCATGGGGTGTTCTTCCCTTATGTTCAGAGAGGAACTGTGCTGCGCATCCCCTCAACCTTGTCAAAAGCAATGAGAAAGCATGCCTTTCCAAATGAATTTTTACTCTTGCTCTGACAGAATGTCTGTGCTAATGAAATTTCATTAGTAAATCCTTTGTCTTCTCCGGGGAGGTTTAGGGAAATGCAGTCAGGCTTTTTCTGGCTGAAAACTTGCTCAGACAAAACCTCCCCAATCTGTTCTCCCGACTTCCCCAAGAGTTTTGAATGTAGGCTCTTATTTCCTTTTGTGGTTTAGTTGTTTTGCTCAAAACTGTGCAGAGCTGATTGTGTCCCTCTTGGCCCTGGGAGGACCACAGGGGTGGGCTTCCTGCGGCCTACTGGGAGCCATGGCTGGATGGTGCTGGCTAGTCCTGCCCTGGGGCAGGGCTGATCCTCTCTCCCACTGTGCAGGAATGGATGTGAAGGCTTCCTCCAGGAGACGAGCGTACAGCACCACCCAAATTGCTGACCACGAGCCTTGCAAAAAGGTGCCAACAGCCAGCGATCCCGGCACTGCCCTGGCGAAAAACCCCCTTCGGAAAACCCACCTGCAGGACCTGCAGCAGGTCAGCCCTGAGCCCTGGCAGGTGGATTTCCAGGTACGTGACCCCAGGAGAGGATTTGCCTGCAGGCAGAGGCCAGCTTGCAGCAGCAGGGAAATCTCAGATGCCTAAGGGAAAGAGCCTGGCTTACACTAGTCCTGGTATAGATTTATATACATTGGTAGATGGATGGATGGATGGATGGATGGATAGATAGATAGATAGATAGATAGATAGATAGATAGATAGATAGATAGATAGATAGATAGATAGATAGATGGATGGATGGATGGATATGTGCCCATGCTCTGTGCTGCAGCACATCACAAACATGTAGGAAACAAGCCAGGCAGGGAGCAGGGTGCCATCCTTATACCCTATAGCAGTGCCCTGCCATGGGAGCCCAGCTTTTCTTTGATCGGTGTCTCTCCCCTTCCTTCAAGTGGCCTGTGCTTCACCTTGCTGCTCGTCTGACACCCAGGCTGTTGCTTCCTTCGTATTTCCCTAGAGTTTGGCCATGCGATGCAAGCTCTCTGTAGGGCTGTGGCACATCTGTGCTCTGCAGGGGAAAAGCAAGTCAGTCGCAAAGCAGATTCCCCGCTGCACTAGCTGGAACCACAGCCCATACACCACGTTGGGCTGAGACCTGGATCTGTGTGATGATACGTCTGCTGAACAGCGTTATGTCCCCTGCCTGCTGCAGATAGCAGGTGAACTTTGGGAAGATTTTTCAACTGAGCTGTGGAAGGGTAGGGATGGTTTTCTCCCGTCCTTGCCATCGCCAGGATGCTGTGCTCTGAAATCAGCATCTGCAGGGCTGGGAGGACCAGCAGCACTTGTGTTCCCATGGAAACTTGGAGTGGGATGTCTCTGGCTTTGGTGTCTCTTCTGCCACGGGTTAGAGATTGGCTGGGTGACGTGGGGCTGGAGTTGAGATGAAGGGGCGAAGGGGAAGAAGGGCCAGCGCTGTGTAGGGCGGAACATCTATCCTTCAGCTGCAGCAGGGTGATGAACAGCATCGCTTGACAAAAGGTGATCAGTGGTATGTTTTAGGGGTACCAGTGACCTTGCCTGCATTGCAAAGGTCCACAGAGCATCCTCCTGCCCACAGGATACTCAGCGTGAAGGCAGGGATGGAAACAACTCCCTTCTGGAGGGTAGTAAATGGTTAACAGCATGCATCCTGGTCTTAATTAATTGCAGCCTGGTTTTGCTATCCCTCGTGCTGCGAGGGCTCCCAATGGCTCTCCCAGCTCCCAGTCCAGTTAGCAGGGCTTGACATTTTCAGGGGTGTGAACGTGAGCCCTCAGCTTGTCTCCACGCGTGCCGTGCTGGGAAGGAAAGGTCAGCGCTTGCGATGGGCAGCTTAAACCCCGAGCTCCCTTCCCAGCCAGCTTCCTCTGGCTGGCAGGAGAGCTCGGGCAAGAGAAGGAGCAGGTTTTGAATAAAAAGGGTCTGGCAGAGGCTTCTGTGACAGTCTTGCTTTTAAATATCGCAATCTTAGCTTGGTTAAGTAGCTCCTGGAGCTGCCTGCCTCCCAGTTTTGCTGGTGGTTTCATAGAGCATCAAAAATTCAGTGGTGATAGAGGCCATGTTCTTTCCTGCCACCCAGAGAAAGCATCTTTCCATCCATCACTGCAATTCAACCACTTTTTACCACCCCTGTCCCTTGCTGGTGCTGTGCTAGGAAGATAAGAGAGACTGTCCATTTTAGGGGGACCTTCCCGCAGCCCTGGGAATAGGGATAGAAACAGCCAGATCTTGGTGTCTCTGCTAGCCACGGAGGGAAACACGTATGTGGAATGTGGCACCGGAGATGCTAGAGAGGGAAATCATGTCTCCTGAAAGTGGAGAAACAGTCTTTTTTAAAAATTAAAAAAAAAAANTCCCTTCTCCCCATCCCCTGTGCCTCTGCTTTCGTTACTAAGCAACTAGTCCTTGATCTTTCTGTCTGTCTTCTTTCCTTTGGTTCCCAAGTGAAGTCATTAAAATGTCTGGAGGCATGAAACTCATATTTCACCTTCTGCCTGTCTGGGGAAGGAGCCCCTGGGGCCAGGGTCCCTTGGGGACACCCTGCAGGTCTGATGGAGGGCTCTGTCTGGGCACGGATCCCAGCGGGTGCTGAACAGAGAGGGACCCGCATGTTTGCATGGTTGCAAACGCTGGGATTGGGCAGGGAGCAGGTGGGATCAGAGGGACAGAGCAGGTCTGTGCCATGGGCTGCAGCCGACTCCAGCCCTAACGTTTGCTCTGCTCTCAGCCCTTTGCAGCCAGCTCCCTCGTCTCTGCCACGAGGATCCGCGGCACGGGCGCCCGGCGGCCCTCCCTGCTCCACCGGAGCTGCATGTCCTTCTGCCATGATGCCGACTCCCCGCCAGTGCCGGACGGGCAGCAGCAAATGGCTCTGGGAAGGGGCTTGGGACCACTTGATGCCAGCGCGAACCTGCGGTCTTCATCGGATAGCCGGAGCCCCGGGGATCTGGGTAAGTGAGGAGAGAGGGAGGCATGGCCAGAATCACCGGTCCGTGCCAGGGTTTCCCATTTATATCATGTTCTTGTGCCACTGTGCAAAAATTAGGAAGTATTAATTATGGTTTCTTGGTGGCAGTGGGGAATTCAGCTCCCACAGATGTGATTAATTATTCACCTCTCCCCTCTCTGCAGAGTCTGCCCAGCATCCTTCCTTCACGTTTGAAACAGAGACCTCCTCCGACTGGGAGCCCCAGGACTTTGACTTCAGCGCTGCCCACAGCTCCCAGCACTCCCCCAGGACCTTCTGCAAAGCGGTGGTGAAGGGGCTAAGGAGCAACGAGCCCGTGCAGTGGGAAGTCGCCTTTGATATCCGCCCTCTCTTCCAAGAGCGGGAGAGCCAGACGGACGGCGACGCAGACCTGTGGAGCGAGACCTTCCACCACCTGGCAGCCAAGTCGGTGATCCGGGACTTTGAGCAGCTTGCCGAGAAGGAGTGTGAAATCGAGCACGGTAACGCGCAGCTCCTGGCCAGCCTGCAAGCTGGCTGCGGGCAGACCCTGCCCTACCTCGGGGTGGGCTTCCCAGCAGCCTCAGCACCCTCTCCAGTTAATACAAGGGCAGACAGTGGGGAAACATCAGGCCATGTCTCATGTAGTTCCCCAGCGATAGCCCCTTCCAACTGCCTTGCACTTTTCTCCTGCTTTTGCAGCCTTGCTGCACGTTAACACGCTTGAGCTCATGCTGCTTTTGTGCTCCTCTGCTTCACACATTGGATGACTGATTATTTTTAAGGAGTTAGTCACCTGGAGCTGGGAGGTGGCGTCAAACTCAGAGGGTCCAACAGCAGCCGTGCATCACTGCTCTGGGCTGCACATGTCCCTGGCTCTAACAAACTGCTGCTCCGTGACATGCAGTTGTGCATGTAAAATAAGAGCAGAAGACGCAGTAGGCAGAGTTTAGAGGGATGCAGTCCCTGCTGGGGGTCTGGGGGGTGGGTCTGAAGAGGGGATGGAGCCCACGGGGCACATGAACTCTAACCCTCATGTCTCTCACACGGCAGGGTCCGGGCGGCGGTACCAGGTCAACGCTGTCCACACCAGCAAGGCCTGCAACGTCATCAGCAAGTACACGGCGTTCATGCCGGTGGACCTGAGCACCAACGCCTACCTGCCCACTGTCGTCGAGTACACCCACACGGGTAACATGGGGCTGGCAGAGGGGTGAAACGTTGTCCTGGGAGGTTTTCTCACTTAAGAAACCTCACGCAGAACAAACCCCATGAAGCCATGGCTCAATTCAGCCCCAGACCTGTATACCCAAGGCTGTGGCTGAGCCTAACGGCGTGCCTGCTTCTCTTGATAGCAAGAACCTCTTCCCCATGACCAGGAAAAAGGTCTACTCTTAGGTCTGGATGCCCAGAGCTGACCATGCTCATTAATCTGTGGGTTTTGTTGCCACTGTGTGTGTGCCAGTCCCTCTCTAATGCTGGTAATTCCTTTCTCTCATGCCAAGGGGCAGCATCCAAGCAAGACCGACAGAGGAGCCTGAGCTCGGGAAACAGAAGGCATCGTGGCTTTTCCCCTGGACGTCCCCAGTCAGCTTGCGGTCAGAATGGAGACGATGGATTTTACAGCATGAGTAAGATTCCCTGGGGTTTTATCTCCTTCCTGGTGTTACAGATCTCAGTGGTTTAGTCTATGAAAGGACATCTTTTCTGGTCTTTTTTTTAGTTCTGCCTTCCTCTTTGAATATGGTGCTCACCAGACACGTGTCTGGCTGGAGTCCATCTCCTTAAATGGGGAAGAAGCTACAATTTCCCCTGAAACTCCCAAATCGCAAGCAGTGGCTGCTGACAATGCTTGGAAGTTAATTGGCAGCCGTAACGCAGATAACATGAGGGATGAAACCGGGTGTAATTAGAGGCAAGGGGATGCGAGACACTTGCTTGTCACCAAATCCTCCGCTAATGAAGACGAGTTGGACTGGACCTTGTCTGGCATTGTCAGATCTGCAGCTGAATTAAAATCACCCCTGATCAGGCTCATTAACCTGATAATGCCGTGGAGAGGGAGAGCGGCCGTGCCGCAGCCCGGCGTGGTGGCGGTTTGGGCTGAGTGGTGTTGCTGATGTGGTTCCTCCATTGCAGATGCAGAGGAGAGCAGCCTGTCGCCCTGCAGCACCCCTTCCTCCTCGAGCTGGGAGCGCTGCGGTCTCCCCGAAGGTAGGGGAAAGAGCTAACGGTACTTGCCAGGTTGCAGGTGCATCGAGTCCGTGATTTGGGTTCTTCAACAAATACTTCTGCTGAGTTTTTGGGGTTTTTATAAAACCTTAGGACCTAAAATTAGGCAAGACCTGACTCCTTCAGGAGTGCAAAGGACAGAGCCTGATGGGGCCTTTGGTATAGATTTTCCCCAGGTTCATTTTTTGAGAGGTATGGGAATTTCATAATCCGTGTAGGAAAAATGAGGCAAGGGGAGAGGAAGGGTTTTGCCAAACGCTCAGCAGCAGAACAAGCCACCCCGTGTCCTGGTGCATAGACTCTGCTCCCTTTCACTCTCCTGTAGCACCTTGTTTTACCCCCAGCTTTGTGTTTCTTCCCAGGGCCGTTACAGAGCCTGTCTGCTTCCTCTGCACAAGCCCAAAAATCCATCGAGAGCCTCTTTGCTGCAAGGTATGGGCCAGTTCAACCTTCCTCTCGCCTTAGCAGATGTCTTACACCTCCCTGGCTCTGATGCAAACACAAGTGAGGGGAAGAGGAGGGACACCCTGGGGTTGGTGTCTGGAGCTGGGACTGAGCATGATGTGGGTGTCTTGGGACCAGGGATGGTTTTTGGAGGGGAGGTTGGGGGTCAGGAGGGGCACGGAGGTAATGGCTGCATTCTTCTCCTCCTGCAGGCTGACCTTCAATAAAACCAGGCTGCTGACTCGAGCCGCCAAAGGGTTCATGAGTAAATCTCCAAGCAGAGTGAGTGAAGCCAGCTCTGAGGGTGACAATGAGAACATAGACTACCTTCCCCTGGTAAGCAGCTCGTTCCCGGGTCTTGCTGGGATTGCATGGTCACTGCAGGGGAGCAGAGGGCAGGATGATCCTGCTGGATCCTGCCTCCTGCTGCCTCTGACAGCCATGTCTAATGATCTGCTTAGAGATGGAGAACTGCTCCATCCATGTATTTTCCTGAATCTCCCAGACGTGGGTGGTCTCTCAGAGCTTCTCTATATGCCTATCGCTCCTTGCAGGCGTCTCTGCAGCTGGCGTGTGGTGCCTTTCTCATGAACTCGGCCTTCTGTGATGCTGTCCATATCCCCATGGAGAAGCTGAAGTGGACGTCTCCTTTTGCCTGCCACCGCCTGGCCCTCAGCCCCTCCAGCTCCTACAGCACCAAAAAGGCCAGTCCCTCCGGGAACCAGAAAAGCCTTGGCTCCAGCCGGCAGCTCCTGGTTCCTGATGGCATGCATGGCAAGAGTCCCACCAACAGAGACATTGCTCTGTGTCCGCTGCCAGAGGGACCTGGCAGCCATGGGGAAGAGGCTGGCCGCCTTCGCCACTTCTCAGGCAGTGCGGTGGAAAGCGTCTCCAAAGCCCTGAAAGCCGAGAAGGAACTCTCCCCACCAGCTATCACCATCCGCCGCTTCTCCTCCCCGGAGAGCACGGCAGCCTCAGCTGAATGGCAAGCCGACAGTGGTCAGGGCTCGGAGACGGACAGCTCGGAGGTCCAGGCATTGCTCTTTGACATCGAGTTGCAGCAGCAGACGGAGCCGGAGGGGATGCTGTGGGCCACGGCAGTGGCCCTGGCCTGGCTGGAGCACAGCTCGGCTTCCTACTTCATCGAGTGGGAGCTGGTGGCTGCCAAGGCCAGCCTGTGGCTGAGCGAACAGCACTTCCCGGAGGGATACAGCCTGGCCACAGTGAAAGCCGCAGCCCAGCAGCTCTTTGTCCTGCTCCGGCACTGGGATGAAAACCTGGAGTTCAACCTGCTGTGCTACAACCCAAGCAGTGTGTAAAGAGGAGGAGGAGGAGAGAGGCTCGGGCAGCTTCCCAAGGGTGCAGGAGCAGGGACACATCCTCAAGGAGACTCCTCCAAGGAGCTGAATTCCTCTGCTGCAGGGACAGTGCATGTTTATTAGAGCAAGCCCTGCGAACTGAAACAGCCTGGGCAAAATCCTGTGCTCAGCAGTTGGTATTTTGCCCCGGGAGGGTACCTACCAGCTGCCCGCAGTAGGATGCTATTTATTTTTAACTGGACCAGTACCTCCAGCTACAGCAGTTCTCTCTGATCCTGGTTTCCTCTGGTTCCCAGCCCTGTTCCCAGAGCAGGTCTCCCCAGTGCTGCTCACTTTGCCTGGTCCTTACTTGGCTGCCTCTTCCCAGCCCTGAATCAATGCCAAGCCCTGACTGCGGTCCTCCAGCCGTGGGTTGCTGATCTCCCAAGGCTCCTTCCTGGCTTCTGCCGTCTCAGATGTCTTTTGGCAAAGGTGAACACCTAACGATGTGCTCATCTCATGGACCAAAGGAAATCCGGGCTGGAACTGACCACATGAAGAGCAGCCCCGCTGTCACAGCAGGGAGGTTGCTGCCTTGCTTCGGGCTCAGCGATGCACCAACAGGCCAGGCCAGTCGGAGGCTGGGACCAAATCTCACCACATCCACACGGTGCTGGGCTCCCTCAGCCCCTCTGCCACCCCACAGTGGGTCTGCGAGACCCCTTGGAGCCGTCAGCGTGCCTTTGGAGCTTCGCAGACAAAGCAGGGGCACCCGGGACTGAAGGAAGGGACGGGCTAAGGAAACCAGCCCCTTGCACTTGACACCAAATAGAGATCCCCTGCATTAAAATAATGGAGGAATTGTATTCCCTGACAAAACGCCGCATCCTTCCTTCTCCGCACGAGCCTCCTGTGTGCTGATCTGTTGGCTCTGAATCGCAGGGACCTGCCTTTGAATCCAACAGCTTGGAGGCTTGCTCTCTTAAGGATGCCTGACCCTCTAAACCCCCCCGAGCTGGTGGGCTTGCACCAGGACCTCTGCAGCATCTATCCCAAGAGCCGTGGCCAGACCTACCCTTGCCTCAGCCCTCTTGAAGGGAAGAGAGGGGAAGAGCCCTCCCAAACCCCAGGGTGATGCAGAGCGCCTTGTTCTCCCCATCTCCGCTTCTTGCATTCATGCTGCTTCAAGCCAAGATGCTGCCAGACACAAATTGCATCCCCCGACCCGTTGTTGGTCCCACGGCTCCGCGGGAGCCCGGCTGAATTGTTCTCCATGATGGACAGTGCAGCAAAGTCCTTCACCAGCCCCACCATCTCCAGCACAGCCCAGCGATTGCTGGGAGCTTCGTCATCCACCCTAATTTGTAGCAGACAAGGGGCACTGGAGGCACCGTGAGGACTGTGGCTTGCAGAAACTGATGGAAAGAAGAGGAGGAGAAGCTGGGAGTGGACATTTTTCAGCCAAAAGCTCACTCGTTACTAGAAGTCAGTGATCTCCCCGGGGAGAAATACAGGTTCCAGGTTTTGGGGGGGGGTTAATTAATTTTTTATTTTTAATTTTCTGCTGGAGGAAGGCCCCAGTTCTGTTTGGGCTTAGACTGGTTTTGTCTGAGGACAAACCAAAGGAAATGCAGTTGATTCACAGGTATGGGGGGTTTGCTCCTCCGCCAAGGAGGGATGGGTAAGAAGGGAATCATGAGTGTAAGAGCTGAAAACTGCCTAGCTGCAGAGTTGGAAAACTGAAGGAATGTGGGAACATAAGAAAGAGTGTTTCCTTCTGAGACAAAACATCTTTTCTTTGAAACCATCCCATGGGGGAAAGCATCCCCTGCATTCCCTAGCAAAGTGTCATGAGCAGGAATATGCTTTGCACCAAATCTTTTGTGTTTTTCTGAGCTGAGCTGGTGAAGATGGGGAGTATTTTAGCTCACAAGCAAAACCTACCTCTTGGTTTTTGCCTTTCTTTGGCTCCCTGCCCACCACGGCCACCTCTGGTCCCCCTGTCTTTACCAGAGCAGGGTTTATTCCTGGGTCACACGCATCTCAGCCCTCCTGGGGTTACTAGTGAGCTGGTTCCCCATCCCTTGGTTCTCCCAAAAGACCCAGGCTGACTCCCAGAAGCTCCCCAGTGCTCTGTTAACCTGGAGTCATCAGCAAAATGAGTGTTCCTCCTGTTTTGGGGGGCTCCTTGAGTCAACGGGTCCCTTGTTCTGGATTGAGGGGTGAGTGTGCACCATCATCACAGCCGTTCCTATATCCCCTTGGCTTTCAGGGAAGGAAAAGAGGATGAAATGGATGAGCCTGGTTTGGAGCCCGATGCTGCTCTCACTGCTGTTGTCGCTTCTCCAGCCCCGACCCGTGTCGTGCTTGCCTTTGCCCAGCTGCCCTGTCCTGCTCAGCATTTGAGGATGTGCCAGGATGGTCCGTGCCAGGACACAAAGGGGGTGAGTCTCCTTAAACCTGCCGCCTGGGACCCCAGCAGGCGTGGGGACGCTCGCCATCACCGCCCCGCGCCCTGCGCAAGGAACTGGGTGCCCTCAACCCCAGGCCTCCCACTCTCTGCTGAGGCATCGAGCTCACTGCCCAGCCCTGGCAAGGTTGGGCCCCGCTGGGATGGGCTTTCCTGCAGGATCCAGCTGATGGCAGCTCCGTGGATCAAGTGCCTACAGAGGGAATCGCACGCAATTGCCTCTGGCGTGGCTGCAATGCCGTGGAGCCCACCCAAAACATGTTGCCTTTCACTCCCTCCCTGACATGTAGCAGCCTTGCCGTGTTTCAGCAGGTTTCTGGTTTGTGTTTGTGTGTCTGGGGGGGAGACGGGAGGGAAACTGGCGCTTGGGAACCATGAGCATCCCTCCGCTCTCTGCTCCCAGTGTCACCTCTCCAGGGTCCCCAGCGTGGCGATGCTCGGCGGCGCTGCGGGTTTGCTGTCCGGGTGCCTCAGTGCAGTCATGTTCTCTGTTGCAGAAGTGTTGTTGTCCCAGTAAATCACAGCCTGCTTGACTGCCCAGTGTCAGTCCTTTGTCCTTTGGAGCATTGCCTGGCTGTCCAAAAAAAAATCCCACCCTACTTTTGTGCATGAGTTGAGAGCTGGATTTCAGAGGGGAAGGAGCTTCCGTCAGGTTCCAGGGACTTGTGTTTTTGCAAACCCCAAGTTGTACCGCACTTTGTAAGCTGATGGCAGAGGAGAGGAGCAGAGAAATCCTGCTGCCATCTCTGTCTCTAGTATCAGGGCTTTCCACATTTACCCTGTCACTGCGGCCAGTGGAAGGATGCTGAAATCCTTCTGCCTTCATCCTACACCTTCCTTAATCAGTGTTATTATTCCAGGCATTAATAAAACAGCCATCCCCTTTTCCAACCCAAAGCAGGAGTCAGGAGCTATGCTGTCCCTTATTTTCCTCTTGGCAACCAAGGACCCACTCCAACGCCCTCCTGCTTTTGGTGACCTATGTATATTCACATATATTTAAAAAAATAGACAGTTATGCTCCAATTTTCCCCCCCTGGACCAGAGCAGAAGGGCCAGCTGTTTCCGTCTCATCCCCCCACCTCTGCCAGCCCCCTATCTGTGCCTGCCGGGGAAGGGCAGTGGGGCAGGAGTTGGTGGTTGCTTTCTAATCCTATTTCCCTTCCCAAATTCTCCACCCTGCCCCAGTGCTGCCCGTCTTTGCTGCACCCTTGGCAGTGGATGGAAAACACTGCTTTCTCCATCATCTTGCCCCAGACTGAGCCGAGGGACCCGCCGTGTGCTAAAAACGTGCCCTGCCTGCTATGCTGCAGCAACTCTTGATTTATTAGCTGCCCTTCCGTCAGCTAATTGAGCCACTAATGAGAGCAAGGCTGGCTGCTAGGAGAGGCTGGGAACTGCCATCTTATCTAGGGATGGAGTGGATCTCCCCGGGAGTAGGGATGGGTCTCTCCGGCCACAGCATGTCCGGAGGGTCCCGCTCAGCCTCATCCTTTGCATCCAAGGGGATTTTCACCCACTTAAGTTGTTGTCTTAAGGAAGGGTGCTCCGATGCTGTTGCCAGGGTGACTGCAAGTACCTTATTAAGAGAAATTAGTTTGGATACAGTTGTCAGCCGTAGCTTAATAAATAAGCCCCTTTACACTCTGTAAATAAATATTTGCACGCAGCGTCTGTGCTGGGAAGGAGAGGTTTCCCAGTCGTGGCTGGCGTCGCGCTGTGATCAGTGCTGAGGGGCGTTCTGGGAAGAAAACTGGCCAAACTGGGGTAGCCTTGATGAAAAACTGCACCCCTGGGGCTGCCGGTGCAGGTCCCAGAGGGGTTACAGTGGATGGTGGGACCCCCCCGAACTCTGCATCCTCCTTGCCCCGATAGCAGCGGGGAAATCTTGCTGCCAAACATCCCTCCCTGCCAGGGCCACGGCTCCTCCTCCGCAGGGGCTCGTTAGCCAGCAGCCGAAGGAGCCTTTCCTTGCTTTGAAGGGTTATGAAACCTGCGGGAGAGGAGGAGGACGGGAGAGCTTAAAAAAGAGCCGTTGTGTGTCCCCCCCCACACACACACCCCGCAACCCAGCCATCGCCTGCCGAAAAGGGCTGGCAATGTGCCGGCAGCCATTCAAGCACAGATTGCGCCTCTGCCCCCGTCCGCCCGCCAACCCACCGACGACGGTGGAGAACTTTGCTGGAAAATGAGCTTTTTAACAGCATTTGGCGTACTTTGTGTGTGTGTGTGTGTCCACTGCTGACGAGGAGAGCCGGGAGCAGAGGCCACAGCCCCCCGAGAGCATTTGCAAAGTGGTCCAGGGCTGCTCCGTATCCTTATTCCTCCTGATCTCTCCAAAAAGATGCATCAGAGCAACATCTACCTGTATTGCTCAGGAGGGGGTCAGCAGCCACCCATACAAGCCCTCACCCGCAAAACCTGGGCTGGGGAGCAGCATCTTATATTAACTACAAAATCATTTTGCTTTGGGGCTGTTTTTTCCCTTTGGTTTTCCCCGCCCCGGGCACGTCGGCGGGAGATGCGGACGGTTGGTGCCGTGGGCTTCATCGCTCCCGAAATAGAGCTCAGGGGCAGCTTTTGGGTGTCGGAGGCATCTGAGCGAAGTCATGTGGATGTTATGCAAGACTTGATGATAGGTTGTAAACAGCTATTAAAGTGATTGACAGGCCCAGGATGAAGTATTGAGGGGCGGGGGGGGGGAGGAAGAGGAAGAAGAGGAAAGATGAGTAATAATGATTAAAATAATTAGCAAATCGAGACGTTCCATAAATTAAGGGAAAGCTTTGTGAGGACGGGGGAAGGTACGGTGAAGAAATCATGTTCAAGCGCTCCCCAGAGCAGGGGGCTGGGTGGATGGGGAGGATGCTGGGGCTGATACTGAGCGCATGAAGTTTGGAAACAGGGTTTTTTTCTCAGCCTCCGGCTGCCAGGAGGGCTTTGCTCCCTCAAAAACAGCTAAAAAAGCAATTCCAGCTGAAATATGGGCAGATTTGGGTTCACTGAGAGCTGCCAGATCCTGGCACCCCCAAAACCCAGGGGCTGAGCAGCCCGATGAGAGCAGCCTCGAGTTAATTAGGAGAAACAAGCAGATTATGGGGAAGACAGCTTCTATTTATATATAAATACTTGAGTAATCAGCAGCGAAGGGCAAGGGAAATCCAATAGAAATATGTGGTTGTTTAAGAAGCTTTTTGAGCAAAACGTTACACAATCGGTTGCATTTGCCTGGCTCTATCTCCCAAGTCCCAGAAATTAAGGAAAAAAAGAGAGTGACCTCGTGTGTGAGGAAAGAGGAGGGATTTCCAGAGGCTTCTGCCCATCGGATAAAGGGAAATCAGGAGTCTCAGGAGCTCCCTGAGTGCAGACCACATGGAGCAGATGCTGCTGCTGGAGCCCAGTCCCCACCAGCACCTCCTTTTGACCCCAAACTCACAAGCTTTGCACCCAAAAATCAGCGAGGTCCGCGCCTGACAATCCCGCCGACTGCACGACAGGGATGAAGTAGAAACACATGTATATATGTTGGATTTTGTGTATAAAAATACGCCTCTAGCTTCGCCGTGTTCTCAGGGGCACGCACGCCAGTGCGTGGCAGAAGCCGATGGCGGCTGCTGTCAGTGGGTGCTGACATGGCGCAGAAATAGCTGCCGGCAGCCCCGCGTTTTCGCACGCCGCCTTCGCCGCCTCCCGCTGCTCTGCTTCACCCCGGCCCCGCTCCTCTTTGCAGGAAAACAGAGGGTTTGGCGGAGTTTCGGTGTCCCCACGCATGCACTTGGCTAGGCAGCACTGTAATGCGGTTTATTAGGGGCAACCAGCCTGTCCTGGGGGCTGGAAGCTCTTTAAGCAGCTGGGATTTGGGCTCTTTTGGGTTGTTTTTCTTTTCCCCTTCCTGCTTACACCCAGGGCAGCTGCGATGGGGTTTTGTAATTTATCCTGAAGGCAATATAAGGCATGAGGGTTGAGGGGGGCTGCGTGCATGTCTAGGGCTCTGGGCGGCCTGACCCTGCCAGTGAGCCGCGGCTGTCCCTGTCCTCTGCTCTTGGGGTGCCTGCTGTCCCCGTAGTGCCATTCCCCAGCCCACGCGAGGAAGGAGGATGGGAATTTGTTCCCTTGTGCTGCAAGGAGCTGGCATCGCCGCCCCATGGCCGCTGGTGTTTGTTTCAGCTCGGGGGATGCCTATGGCTTTGCAGCGTTGATTTTGAGGGTTGCATTTAAATCAGGAGACTTGGCCCCTGCCCGGTGCAATGGCATTTTCTGGCTTTGTGTTTTTCATGCCACCTGCAGTCACCTTTGCCGGGGGAAGCAGGCACTGGGTTGGGATACACGTATGAGCACGAGTCCGGCAAACGCTCGTCTCCTCCGTGCACAGCCTCTCAGGAGGTCCCTTCAATTGTCAGAATCATTAAATCTCCTGAACGCACAGGTATTAGATTACATATGTTCAAAAAGCTGTATTAGAGGTCTGTGAGCTTCCTCTCCTTCCCTGCTCCTTAAATTAGGGGCTTTCTTGGCTTTGTTGTCAACTCTTTCTGTGCAGGAGGGAGGAGAGCAAGGGCTGAGGGTAGTGTTTCAAACATACGTGGGTTTGCAGGGTGGGAAGGCGCTGGGGCAAACGTGTGTACTGGCCTCATCCCCAACACACTGGTCTTGGGGGAGAGGGGGAACAGACCCTGGGAAAGGTGATCTCCTGGGCTGTGGGGTAGAAATCCCTTGGCAGAGGGTGGTCTGACCAGGATGGCAGGTCCTCACAACCCTCTCTTGCCATATGCCTGATGTAAGCTGAAACAACCTGGTGCCAAAGCACCACGGCGAGCAGAAACAACGTATTTTGGCATCTAAAGAGGGTGAGCTTCCCTGTGCAAAATTACCAGGGGTTTTGGCTATCCCTGGGTGGCCGATGGGATGCTGGTTTAAAGGCAGTGCTTTCTTTCACCATGGGTGAGGGCTGGGAGCCAAAGGTTAATGCTCGCCCCCAACGTGTGCTGCTCTGCAGAAGCTCCCTGGGAGCGGGTGATGCTGCTCCCAGCCTGCCCGAGCCCTGCAAAGTGCTTCCCCGTCGCACACCCCTTCCTGCTTGGAAATCTTTAAAATAAATGATCTCCCCCTGGGGGTACCCCCAGGCCCAGGGCTGGACCACTGGGTGCTGCTCACTGGCTTTGGGGTTTTAGCAGCCTTTCTCCGGGGCTTGACCTGTGGTGCGTCGAATTCCTCCTTTTCTGGGGTCTCCCCAGCAAGGACCATGAAGAGTTGGGGTCGGTCACTCTGCAGGGCGTCATGCCACCACATTTAGGGACGGCTCTGGCTGCATGATGTCCCTGCTGCGGGATGCATGGGACTCCCCTGCGGGAGATGGGCTCAGGCTGTAGGTCCCATCTTTGGAGCCGTGGTCCCTGCTCCCTTTTCGTCTCTCCTTGGGGCTGCGCAAGCCGCTGCGGCTTATGCAAGGACTGGGAGCCTTGTGTAACTGTGCCGCAGCCGATGGGCACGGCCGCGGGGGTGGGCGGCTGCGGGGGCCCGCAGGCACCCGTACGCCCGGGAGCATCCATGCACTGCCTGGGCTCTCCCTCCTGCCCACACCTTCCCCGGGTACAGGGTTTTTTCTGGTGTTCAGGGTCGTAGGATTAATTCTTTGGCGTTTTGGGGCTGTTTGCTTCTGGGTAGGGTTGGGAAAGCTTGTAGCAGGGCTCCGAACTTTCCAGCCAGGCTGGGAATTAAGCCAGGAAGGCTGATAGACCTGGAATGTGCTGATCAGGATGTGTGCTGAGCAGTGTTGTCACACAGGGGCAGTGGGATGGGGGGCACCTCCCCAAAATCCCCCAGTGGGGCTGGACTGGGGGGTGTCACTGGGTAGCAGCCTCAGCCTCCTGGTGCAACGAGGTGCAAAGTTATTTTTCTTTATTAAACCCTGCTGTTTTGCTGTGCTAGACGTCCTTTTGAGCCCCCTCCTCGCCCTTGCCTCCCCAGCACCCAATCTGGGGCCAAACCCATTACTATGGAAACCAGTTGAGGATGCTGGGGATGCTGCCGGGGGTCTCATCTTTCGCGGGGCCACTCGCCTTCTGCCTTTCCTTAACCTGTGCCGCGGGGACAGTGCGTTAACCTGGGTGACGGGGCTGGGGATTAACCTGGCCGGAGGTTAAACCCCGTGGGTGGTTAAAGCCAGCGGGCAGCTCGGCTTTGCACCGTGCTGCTTCTCGCACGCCGCTCGACCAAGCACACAGCGTTTGTGTGCTGTAAAGTTTCACCCCCCACCGTGTATTCCTCCAGATCAGGTGAAAATAACCCCGGGGCAGCTTTCCAAAGGTGCCTCCTCCAAAATAAGTCCTGTTTTCTTGCTGTTTTCCATCCGGCTGGGGATGTTGTAGGATGCTGTGGCTTGGGAAGGGCTGGGACCGGATTGCACTGAGCCTGGTCCCAGCTCTGCCAGCACTCATCACCCCTTGTGATGCGGGTGTCCCGGGCACGGGGCTTCACCCCGTCACCTCAGCCGGCCCTGGGCAGGGTCTCTGCTCCGTATCCACTTCCTCTGGCCATGACCCAGGAGAATTAATTGCTGCTTCAGGTTTAAAACGATGCTAAACTGAGAGAATGCTAATTAGAGCTAGTTGGAAAATCCTAAGTGCTTCTTTGCAGTTGCATCAGTGAGGACCTCCTGTGTGTGTGTCCCCCTCCAAAAATACACATTTTTTAAATCTCCTTTAATGCTTCCCAGGCCTGGCTCTTGCAAGATGCTGGTGTGTCCAGCCCCATCGTTGTGGCACCATTGGGGATTTGGGGATGCCGAGGGGTTAGAAGGGGGTGCCACGGGCTGAGCCCCACCACGTGCCTGAGTCCCGGTGTATTTATTTGTATTTGTGCGGGTCTGGAGCAAACGAATGGGAAACAGGGAGCTTGGCAGGGGGGCAAACACAGCCTGCGCCCGCCGGGCTGACTCAGAGCTGGATCAGCCCCATCTCCGCACCCAGCGCTGTGACTCACCACTGGGTATTTTGGGGTGTTATATCACATGGCCTGCTTGGGTTTGGGGTTTTTTTTTGTATGTGTGGTTTGGTTATTTCGCTTTGTTTTCTTTTGTTCTCCACCCTGGGAAGGGGCTGGTGCTCCAAGCCATCTGTATGAAGCTCTGGGGACCCCAGGAGATGCTCCCAGCAGCTGCTTTGCTCCCCTTTTTCCATGCTTGCTCATCAACAATGACTCCATGGAGAGGGACAAGGTGGGTGGGAGGATGCCTAAAAGCCACTGGAAAGACTGAGGTCGGCAAAGCAATGGGCTCATACGGGTGTCACACATACAAAACTAATATATATTAATAATTGCAATGCCATAGCATGGAGAGGACCCCTAATTCCTCTGGTTTCCTTTGTATCCTCCACACCACATTGCTGGCAGGAGGCCGGGCGATTGCTATTGCAGGCGCATCCCACTGAAACCCAAGGGAGAAACTGTCGCAGAAAATCTCCGGCAGGAATTCTCCTGCCGAGGCCAATGAGGCTGGGAACTGGGGCAGCCCCGAGAAAGCAGCAGCAATCCTCACCGGCCAACTGAGGGCGTGAAAATGCTCCTGGGCTGCAAAAACGTGAGGCTGTACCGGCATCCCCACCCCCAAAAAAATAAAATCCCCCACCCCAACCTTGAATATTTAACTGGGAAAACATTGGCAGGGTTGCAGAGCCTGGTGCTTTGCTCAGGCTTGGTTTTTATTTGAGCATCTGCTTCTGCATTTAGCTCCGAGTGAAACTTTTCTCGTTTTGTGGCGAGGTATCTCCCACTTGTTATTGTAACGCAACAGTTAGACACCTTGAGCAACGTATAAATTAAGATGTCTGATGTTTCGCTTAGTCCTCATTAGCGGGAACAGCTGTTTATAATATCCTAGAAATTTTAACTCCGGGCTAAAAGAAAATAAGGAGCCTGGGGAAGCAGGGAGCTCTGCTTTCCGGGTCCCTGAGGCAGGCAGCAGGAGGGATTTGGGTGGGGGTTTTTTTTGCAGGATACTCCCAAGGTGGGAAAAGCCACATCCCTTGAGCGGCTGCTTGACCCCCTCCAAAAACTTCCCGGTGAACCTGGCTCCTCCGGAGGGAAGCCGCATGCGGAGCAGCGTTTACCCTGTCCATGGGAGATGTTTAGCTTGGGCAGGGGGATGCCCAAAAATCCTGCTTAATGCTCAGTGTGGGCCTGGGCAGCTGAGTGGCTTGACCAGATCTGAGGTGAGAAGAGTGCTTTTCCTCTCGCCCATGTGGTCCTGGGGTGGCGATGTCCCTAGAGATCCTGGTGGAGCTCGGCGATCAGCCATTTTCTGCCCTGTTTTCCCCCAGTTTTGCTGCCTCGGTGCACTATACTTTTTCCCCCCCTCCCGATTTTATCCTTTTGGGTGCTAATGTCGGTGTCCAAATGTCCCGCGTGAATAAATGAGGTGGGATCACAGAGCCTCAGTGGCCTCTAGTGGCTGTGGGACAAAGAGCCCAGGGATTGGGGACCCGCATCCCCCCAAAATCCCCCAAACGAGAAACAGTTTGGGTCCAAACCCATAAGAAGCCCTTCTCCCGGCGCAAAACCCAAAGGCACTGGGAAATTAAGCAAAAAAAAAAAAAAAGCCCAAAGGCTGCATTTGATGGGGGAGCACCCAGCAGGGGGGGGCTGCACCCTACACCCCCCTTGGCCACCCCCATCGCCCGTGGCCCCATCGTAGGGATGGGCAGAGAGAT
>VXBO01014593.1:640-44171 GCA_013400135.1 Rhinoptilus africanus
AATAATACTGGTTCAGAGTTCTCCTTGGACAGAAAGCAAGGGTGCTGCCAAAGTTAGACTAGAGAGAGAGGAACCTAACATCCTCAGAAAAAGAGGTACTCTTGCCTCTCAATCCACACACACCTTCCCAAGATCCATGTGTCTTGAAAATGCCCATGCTGCATTTGAAAACTACATTCAGGAGTTCTTTTGGCTGTTTCTTCCTTTTCTTTTCTTTGTTCCCAATAGAAACAGATGAAATCATAGTCTAAAATTACATAAGAGCTTTTTTCAGTGATAAATCAGATATTTAGGAATTTTTAATAATAACCACTCCATTTCAATGCATTCTTAATATGCAATGACAATATTGCTGCACCGTAAGCCAGCATCCCCTTGCTGACACTCCTAGGCCATAAAATCTCCTTTGTGGATGCAGCTATTCAGATAGAAGACAGCTTTTGTTGGCTTGTCTGCCATTATCCATGGGCGCAGCATGATAATACTAGTGGGAAAATACCTTCCAACAACATAAGTTGCCCCCACAGTAAAGGGTGTGTTTCCAACATAGAAGCAAGGAGTTGGTATAGCTGGAGTCAGAGTAATGATGAGTACCTTACTTTCTTTGTAAGATCTTATGTTTCCACGTGACATTTCTTTGGGTACCTATGGTCATCTTTAAGCACACCAAGTTGTTCGCTTGTATTGTGAAGAACTTCAAATATCCAGCAGGTGGTAAATGTAACCCCCACCATTCATATACAGCAATCTGGAAGAAACCATCTGAGATAGCTGAGAAACCTGACCACAATTCTGCAAATATTCAGATAAATACATAATTTTGTTTTCAATTCAGGAATCAAAAGCTTTGCTCTGTGCTTAAATACAAGTTATTGTGTAGCACTCTTAGTCAGGAAATACCTTTCAGCATTTGTCTCTCTTCTAACTTTCAGATCTCTAAGTAGCATTCCTTGCAGTATGCGGAATACGGCTGAGAGCAGAGTGGCTGCCAGTTAGCCTGTATAAACTCACTTTGGTGCTAGCACATAATTATATGCTCTGTAAAGCACTTCAAGATGTCTGACTATTAGAAATGCACTGTAAGAAAATGAAGCTGTCATTGTTTGTAAATTTGCAAACTTCACTACCAAAGATCTCAGCAATTAACAGCTTCATGCACTGTAATCTTAAAGAATAATTGATTCCATAGATAAATAGATAAGAAAATTTTAGAATTATGAAGGCTTGAAGTAAAAAATCAGAAATTACATGTTATGCACAGTTATCATTGTGTTAAAAAAGATGACAACAACAACTACCCTTATGTTATTCCAGATGGGACTTCCCCAACTGTCACTATGAGAAAACTTTCTCCACCTATTTTGTTTTTTTTTCAACTGGCAACATTCAAGAAAGCATGTCAGTATTCATAGCATGAGGAACATTTACAGAGAGGCTGCACAAAACCAGTGCAGGCCAACTGTGGAGCTGATGGAGCAGTTTATATGAGAGACTCTCTTTTGTCATTGGACACAGTGAAGTTGCAAAGAACTAAGTGCTTGGAAAAAAATGTAGCAAACTGAAAAGCTGCTGTGTATTTTGGTACTCCCTATAGAATTCATAACAGGCACAGGTTCCAATGGATGATTATTCAATAACGAGCATCTTTTTACTGTCTAACACCAGGAATCTGTCCCAATACATTAAAAAAGGAACAGCCAAAGAGATGACATGCCAGACAGTGGCATACTTCACAGTAATCTCTGAAGGTAGAAAGGACAGGTAAATCATGCACTCTTTGAACAGTGCTGAAAGGGCTTTGAGCACTGAAATGTAGGGGATATTTAGCCCTTTTAAATTGCATCTATACTACACAACACTCCCTTAATCTGTTTTCTTACAGCCCTTCCATTTTGTTCAAAACAGTTACACCTCTTGAAAGACTGACAGTAAAAGCACAACTCTCCTAAGGGGCCAACTGCTTCCTACCTGTAGTTAAATAACCTGCCTAGAACATGAGAGCTTGATTGGAGGCAAACACCCCAGCCTCTGCTTTATTTCTCCTTTCCTCCACCTTTTGCCAATGAGAATTCAAGGACAATTCGTTGCAAGATGCTTTCTATGAAGATCTGGGGGAGAAAGGGGAACATGAAGGAGGGGAATTGGTACAAAGGACTTTCAAAGATCAAAACCAAGCAGAAAAAAAGCTGAGAGAAAAAAAACATTAATACCTCAGAACAGTTCTGGGAGGTGGCAAGAATTTGAGATCATCTCTCTGCCCACACATAGAGCTGTAAGCAGAGGCTGGGATTGCTTTTATTCCTCCTTACTATCTCCACTTCCCTCTCTCTCAGTCAAATACACAGTGTGATGGCTTTCACTTTACCTAGCCTCTTTCCAAAAACTGATGAAGCTCTCTACATTACAGTCATACAAACTCTAAATAAAATGAAAGTATAAATATCAAGAGAATAGTATTAATCATCTTGTATAACCTCGTACATTAAAAGCTGTAGCTTGGATCAAAAGTGTGCTTCTGAGGTGAATTGTACCCACTTACCACTTTTGAAGCAATCACAGAACAGGCTCAGAGATCAAAAATGGGATAAAATCAAAAGACATGCTCCAGGAATGCACCCAATGGGCTTCAACAACTAATGGGTATTCATTCCAAGTAATTGCACAGAGACAGAATGAAATAACCCCCTGTTACAAGTATAACATCAGTGTCAACCATTCTGTTCTGTTGCATAGATCCGTTCATCTTGGGTCACACCATTTATGCATATAGATAAAGCACAGGAAAAGTGCACACCAATCCTCTTTTTGCAAGTATCTTTGTAGAGATATCTATCGAGAATTTTTTTTAGAAGTTGTTCTAAACATGGGCAGAGAAATGTGTAAAGAACTACTATTTAATTTCATCTAGGTAATATATTAATTGTTGGGAAGTTTTGCCTAAAATTATTAAGGTGTATAAATCTCTATGACAAGGTAATACATTACAATTGCGTTCCATAGGTAAGAACAAAAGAAAATTCATTACTACATTTCATTTATCAAACATTTAATAAGAACGTCATTACTTAATCCTCCCTGCCTTACGATTATAAAGAATAGCCTACTTCCTTGAGCTTCAATGCTGCCGTAAGATCCAAAAAAGCCGCATAGCTTCAAGAAAAAAATTAATCCTTTTCCATAATTGCCTAATGGAGCATAAAAAAAGCTCTTGAAAGTACACAAAGGCTAAAAACATGAGTAATAACTAAATGTACAACAAGTTTTCAGCAAGAATGCATGGGATGCTTCAGGTTTTGGTTTTGGGACAAAGTCAAATCTCTAAGTCACAAAATTATCCAGAAGCAGTATCTCCAAGCAGGAAGCCCTCAAAACTGAATAACAAAAATAGTTTTCTCAGGTGCATAACTGCTTCAGAGGTGACAATACAAACATTTGGAATGAGGAAAGAAAGGGAGAAGGCATCTTAAGTTGTGGTTGCTATCCACAAGCTTCTTAAAATAAAAAAAAAAAAGGGGGGGGGGGGGGCTTGCTAGCCATAATTTATTCCTAATTCTGAGACAGCGAATCACAAAAGTTTAAAAAAATCTGTACTGTGATCTTATAAAAGAAAACCTTTCTATTTCTCACTTTGAGTTGACTGAATGTTTATGTGGTTTTTCTAGATGAAAACAGGTACTTTGAAAAATCCTTCTAAAGAGCAAGTAGCAGTAGCAAACACTTCTAAATGTAGCTAGTTAAAATAAATCTCAAAACTGCCTGCAGGTTCATTTTTTATAAGGCAAATGACCTTTTATCAATGCTTGAATTTTATACTATTTTGAGTCATCTTTTCCAATAAAAAGCTGTTCTTACAGAATGAAGACTAATGTTCTGTTTCTAATATTTTTTCATTCACATCAGCATCTTCACCACATCCATTTCTTCAGTAGCATGACCCTCCCTTCCCTCTCACTCCTTATCTTTCTTTTTAAAGACGTTTACCTCTGCACTACCGTCCACACAGCCTAGTAATTCTGATTTCATAAACATTTAAACAGAGCCTGTCCAACCAGAGCCTATGAGCTCATGAGGTTCAAGCATGAGAAACAAACCACATTAGCGGATGACTTCCAAAACACTGTGCAGTTAAGTGTTATACTCTCATAAAAACTGCTAATCAAATAATATGACATACATCTAAGTTATGAGCAGCCAGAAGCACAGATTTTAATTTGTCCCTCTAAAAGAAACTACACCCACATGCTCATGCACAGAACAACATGGACAAAGTTTTCATCTTTTCTTCTAAGGACTAGATTCTCTGAATTGCATAAGTAAAAAAAACAGGCCTTGGAACCCAGGGATTCTTTTTCATTTAAGTGAGTGCCACTGCTTATCAGCTTTAACAAAGATTAATAAGCAATTAATTAGCATACAAGATATAACTACCTTTCCATCTTCCTACAATCTGCAATAGCCCCATCACCAAGTTGCTTATGCCAAATATACAGCAGGCCAAATAGCTCTCTGAATAGAGTGCACAAACTTGGTCTTAATCCATGCCTTCCACTAAAAGTTATAACTCATTAAGTCTGTAATAGTATAAAGGAACTTGGATAAGGTGTCATTTTCTCCATGAATCTAACTGAAAACGTCCTCACAGCTCTCCAGTGTCAGCAAAAATGGCATCAACGCGAACGCTGTGTGACTCTTCTCATATGTGGAAAGAAAAATACCTTGTGTTCCATGCAATACCTTTGAACTTGCTAACTATGTGGCCCTCACCTGAGCTATCAGGGTTTAAAGAGAAACTCTTTTCATGTGGAAGTCACCCCTTGCTCACAGGGACTGCTCACACACCCAGAAGTCAACCCCATGCCAGAAATATTGCACTAAGTGTTGAGCACCACATCAGTCAGCACCTGGCAGAATTCATTTTATATTGTCACGCTTTAAATTTTAATATAAAAATGTTTTTGCAAATTACTATGGCTTTTTCTTGACAATTACCAATTTTTAAAAATAGATAAATATATATCTCCTGAGAGAGATACAAGATTCAATCAACATTAAGAGCAGGAGCTGTTTGTTCCTCTGGCCTAAACAAGCATCTGGCATTTCAAGCTACCATAAATTAAGAACAGCAAATACATTTGAAAACTCAGTTGTCCATAGTCCTCACCCCTTAAAACTTTCATACACTGATATTGTTACAATGAAAAGAACTCTGCTTCGGGACATTTACATAGAAGATTTTTTTTTTAATTCAAGAAATAACTTTGGTAAAATATTTGTTTATATAGTATGACAAAAGCAACAATTTTATATACAACAAAATTTGAAGGTTTTTTGTTAAACTGTCCTGCATAATTCATGCATCATTTTCTCCAAGAAACTGTGAAAATACTTTCTTAAATTAACAATATACCCACACCTTCTTTATGGCTCTCACATGACTTTTGCTTAAAAATATTTTACACTCACTCATTTATTTTTGCAAACATATTGCAACCTTATTTTGAAACACCTCAGTTTTACTTTATAAACACACGCACACTGCAATCAGAGTAGCACAGGTGAAGAAGCATAAAAGCAAAATGGAGATTCTATTTGTGTATATATACATAAACTATGTTGGTACTAAAGCTTTGGACTCTTGTTATGTGATTTGATTCCCCATCAAATCAGTCAAAGAAGTTTACATGAGTTCCGTTTCTCTTGATGATTGTGTGTAAATCCCTGTAATATTCACTGAGATTAAATACACATAGAAATATGAAGCAAAGCTTTAACATTATATTAAAAAGCAGGCATAGATAAGGCTGGTGTACAGAAATAAATAAAAATTATTCTGGCTCTGTTTTGTGAGAGGAAGTTGTAAAAACTAACCACTTGGCAAAGAATCACTTTTGTTCCAGTTCTTAGCTCTGTTCCCACATATCCCGTCAGAGCACTTGCTATGGAACCGAGGGAAAGGTGCTCCCTGTGTCTAAATAAACTTCTCCATTTCTAGCACAGGGAGTCCCTTTCCAAAACCCAGATTTGGGACTGAATACTTTTGTTGAATATCACTTCATTTATCTGGAAATAAACTTCACAAAGTTTTCTGACTTGGGAAAGAAAGAAAGATCTCATGATATAACATCCCATACCATCCACTAAAGAATGGAAGCAAAATGATGTAAGAATTTGTGCTTGAAATTTGTAGAAGTCAACATGCAATCAATCAAGAATTATCTTTCAACATAATACCTAATGTTACATTTTTACCCGTTTCTAAGGAAATTGAAGTGAAAGCTTTCTAAATGCATACATTTTACAGAGCCACGCTTACGCAAAGCCTACAAACAGGAAACAGGTCCATGGTAGCAAGTATCTGAACTTTGCATTGAATGAACTAAGAGGTGAAAGAATTCATTTTCATGCCTGAGTAACAGAGTTAGCACTGATAAAAACAAAGCAAATTCTGAGGGCTCCCTATTATTCTCATTTAGGTTAAACTTGCTTTTTCCCCTCTTTCTTTCCATGTTGCTGGTTAAATCATTTTGGTTTTTCTCAGCTTAAGTCCCAAGCCTTTTCTCTAGTTAAGTACAGACCAAGTAGCATCCTGCAAAAAACTTTCTTTTGCGCCTAGGCCCAAACCATACTCTGTTATACCAATCTGTCCTTGGTGAAACCACTGAGAAAGCGGTGTTTCTTACATAAGGATTCCTGCCCTCAGCTCAAGGCTGGCACAAGGTACAGTCAAAAAAGGTAAGGAGGAGGGAGCACTTGCTGAAAACTTAAAATCAGGAATGATAATGTTCACCACAGCAGGTCATTTCTTTACTCAAGAAGTAAAGAATCTTATGTTTTCCAGATTTTAGTGAAGGAAAAAAAGGAATTCTAATAAAGATTCAGGATAAAGAACACAGTGCCAAAAAATCCTATATGAAAAAGTTGGTTTACACAAGACCTTTCTTGTTAGAAATGAAAATCCATGATATGCAGCAGGCTAATTGGTTTAAAAATCCTTCTCATCAGTTCTGTTTCCTAGATTATTATCCATGAAATTTAGTGGCTGAGTAACTAATGTTTCGAACCTTGAAGAGTTCTTTGGCCCAAGAAATTTAAATAAGGGGAGGTGGGGTGGGGAATATCCATATTGCCAGAAGCAGCAGGAGGAAGCCATTACCGTTACTTACACAATCTATTCTCACTGAGAATGTTGCCCAATATAAGTTACAAAATTTCTGTTGGAAATGCATTAGCAGCTGAACAGCAAGCAGCTTCTAGAGGATAAATAGAAAAAATAAATTAAAAACCTAGCTTCCAAGCTTCAGATGTTATTGAATCTCAGCTGCAATCCCCGCAGTCTGCAGTCTATAACCTTTTAAAATCCAAAGAACACTTTTTTTTTTTAATGTGCAGATTTCATCTGATTTTGGTTTAAGAAACTTTTTATGGATTCAGTTCAAATAAAGTGACAAGTAGTTCAAATATAAAAGTATCTTTCCATATAAATTAACAACACAAAGTGCTTGAACTGTTCATACAAATGTATTATGTATGCATGCACACACATGTATATACACACATACGTTTATACACACATATTATGTATACACACCCACATGCACAGCATAAAGTGCAATTTCCAGGCTGCATTTTATTTGGTAGTGAAACAGATTCCCTGCTAGTTGCACAGCACTCTCAAGTGCTTAGTTAAACTTTTTCATTGTTTCAGAATCTTTAATAGCCATTTGTGTTCTTTACATTTTAAAACAATAAAAAGGATAGAATGCATTTTCTCAGTATAAACACAATGCTTCCCTGATTCTTTTCTAAGTGGATCTCTCTTTTCTTTTTATTCCTATTTTAATTTTTATTGAAAGTTCTTTTTGGCACAAAAGGTCTGTACTCCGGGAGAATAAAAGTCTCACTCTGCCTTCTCACAGAAAACATTCAAGAGGGTACTAGAATCAAGAAACTCTTCAAGGTGGATCTCATGAGGTTTTCTACTAGTCTCACCCTCAAAAGACAATGGTGTAAAAAGGAGTTAGGGGCTGCTGCTTGTCAACTCTGCCTCTATGGGAAATCCACAGGGGCTGGACATTCTCTCAGCCCCAACAAGCTAGTCCATCTTCCTCTTTAACAGGAAGGATCCTAGCATGCAGCAACCTGCTCTAATGGGAGAATACGTCCTGCGTCATGCGAGGTTAAAATCTTGGTGATTCTTATCCTTACAGTCTCTGGGCTGTTGGATTCCCTTGGTGTAACCTCAACAAAGACAGAATGCACTGGTTTACAAACTTGTAAAACAGTGGACACCCCTGGTTTGACAATAACTATATCCTGTCAGCTTATGATACTGCGTTTCATTGCATTGTATATATGATTCTATATATAATAGCAGAATTAAACATTAATTTCTTGTTCCAGACTAATATCCTGAGAGATGTACAGATCGTACAGGTCACGATTAAGAGTCCAATCAACGATTACAGATAACAGAACAAGTTTCCCCACATCAGCTCGGCTATATACTACTATCTATCCAACTTGTCATATTTGTTCAGCTCTGTGCCAGCTGACAAATATCCCATTAGCCGTGGTGCACACTAAGAATTTGTATTCACATTCTATGAAACAAAAGAAAACTCAGTGTAGAGCAGCTAGTACTCTGACTGTGCCTGTCAGTCACCACCAACCTGGGACAGCAACCTGGAGGCTACAGGAGATGTAAAGATTTTATCTCTAGACTGATTGAGTTTGTTACCTACATCAGTTGAGAAGCATCTTTGGGTTTTGTTAGTGAGACAGAAACTGCATGATGACTGTTAGATGTCGCACTGTTCCACCAGTTTTTTGAAGGACTATTTAGGCATTTACTTAGAACCCTGTTTGGAGAAATACTAACAGGACAATGGCACACGCTTCTGACTTCTTCCCCTTTCAAGTTAGCGATGTTTCTTGTTAGCTTTTTATCCTATTTAAGAAAAAAACATACTGTCAAGGTCTGCAGTACAAACAGCACATGTGGGGTCAAATTCACCTCATGTGCTGAAAGCCAGACAGCTGACAGTAATTGTGGGCTAAAAGAGAGGCAAAGTCAGCATTCCCATAGTAACAGGCATTTAACAGCCTTTCCCATGAACTTTCCAATCCTACCCTGTTCAATTCCATAACAACATGTGTACTCATCTGTGTACTAGTTGTACTTTCTTCATGTGGGAAGATGTAGGATTGTCAGCAAGTCTAAGGATTTGTGCACCCCCTCAATCTACCTTCACACAACACTAAACAAGGATCAAGACAAGAGTAATTTTCCTAATTTTCAGGAAAGTGCAGGTAGCTGCTTTACTTAGTTCACCCCATCACCCATGCAACTTAAGTCCCCTGTGGTCCTCAATGATCACTGTGAATTTCTATAGAAGAACATCTGTTTTGCGTGTAGGATTCCTTTGTATGTGATTGTACATGAGAAAGACTGATAGATTATCTGTATGTACATATTCTACCAATATTATTTAGACACCCTTTGGAAGAAATTATTTAGGTAGAGAATACACAGGTCACAATAAGAAGAGATCATAATACAGTGGTGTACAGAAAATAAGATAGAGCATAGAAAACAGGAATTTATTACCAGAAACAAGTGAAAACTGCTGCAGGAGTAAAGCTGTCTAGCTGGATGGTGGGAAGTAGGAGAAAAAAGTCCTTTCTCCTTCCACAACAGCAACAGAACACAGTTTTGCGCACACTAAGTGAGTTGCCCAGGCTGCATACAAACCACCCCTGCACCTAACCCTACCTTCCTACCTCCTGAAGCGAGTAGATCCATGAGAAAAACAGGTCTTACCTTCAAATAAAAGCTCAAATATATGATCCATGTTTCTCCCCAAGATCATTCGGTGAAAGCAGTATCGGATACCAAATAAGCAAGATCAGTCCAGATCACCAAAAACTAAGTTGGTATCTGACATATAACAGGGGTTTACAATAGAAATTTATCAGCTAAATGTAGGTAATAGAGGGTTATTCCATATTTGCTATAGTATCTACTGTCATAATGTAAAAGACAGTATCAGCAGGAGTGATCGGTCAATAGGCAATTAGATTATCAGTCACACCTTGCTAAGTAAAAGGCAAAAAATATGTTATCCACTGGAATTTTTGAGGTCTTAAGGCTTACAGAAATCAATTGCTTCTTTCCTGGATTGTAATATTTCTTTTACCTACGTAGCCTACGTTAGGAATCTCAGTACCTATGTAGAGACACTAAACAAGAGCAGAAATCATTGCTAAATCATTGTTAATCTCTGGCATTATAATTCCATACAAAGGAGCAGAAAGCATCTCATTTTAACTCCTTTCCATCCACAACTTTTAAACAGAATGAAACAACTCGCTCATTATGCTGGAAGATGCCATGAGCTTAGGCAGACATGCAAATAATTATAATCAAAGTCAGTGCTACACAGGATGGAAGGAAACAGGAATAGAAGAACAAGAGCTCTCATCAGTCTGAAACTCCAATACTTCTTCTAACAGGATGTTAAGTGGCTTTGCTTTTCTTCACTGCCAGTCCCCTTGTAAAAGCTTCTAAGTGCTGTTTGAAAACTATCCCTTTCGCCCCTACCAGCTATAAGTCTACATTGTTCACAAGGGTCTGGCTTAAGCAGCTCTGTAGAAACAAGAACCCAATTCAGTGAGTGAAAACCCCTCATCTCCCATTGATTCGAGAAGAGATGAGGGAATCATTATTATGGAAGAGGTATTTAGTAGTGCCTGAATCCCACATGCAGACTGCACCCAGAACTGCAGCTCCTGCCTTATCAGGTAATAATTAACTAGTGCTGCTGATCCCAGTTGTATGATCAAGGACTCAGTATCTGGCCTTACACCTGGTAGGAATAATTTACCAGATATTTTATGCATGACAGATAATCAGAAGGCCTGACTTACAGCTCATTTATACTGAATTACTCCTGTAAACAGTATCAGCATATGCAGATCCTACAGCTAAAGTGTTTAAGGTGAACTCTTAGTAAATCTGGGAGAACATCACCAAGAATACAGGACATTCAGATGATGTTTTTAAGAGTCATAGGCAAGTATTGGATTTGCTTGTGTAGCTTTGTACTTTTAATAAAAGGAGGCACCAATGCAGCAGGAAAGGTGCTCCTTGGCAGTCTTGTAACTTAGCCTTTCTAAAGCTCTTGAGCTTTCAACGGTAAAATAAAAGGAGTGCAGAAAAAAACTCAGGGATTTAGCATTAATTTAGATGCTCAACTCAGATCCTTGAAGTTGTTCCCAATATTTCAGAGTCAATTTATTAGGACCATAACCATTTTGTGAATCCCTGTTTCACAGTCTAAGGATCAAAACCAACCATTTACTTCTTTTGAACAAATGACTTACCAGCTGTACAACTAAATGCAGACATAAATAAGGCAAAGAATTTATGCAGTAAGGTGTGGCAGACCCTATACATAGAAGATTATTCATTTAATGGATTGGAAAACACATTAGAAAATAGGCTATTCTACATTAATAGTCATTACAAACTTGGAGCCATATGCAATAAATACATTGTAGCTAACTGGAGTGTAAGACCAGAAGATATTCAGTTCTCAAATCAGTGATCTCACTGCCAAAATACAAGCCTTTGATTACTATATTTACCATTTTATACCTCCTAGATCTGTTTTATGCAAAATAAATCCTAACCAACTTCACTGACCCAAATCCTATTTCCAACTAACCATCTTTAGTAATATTATGGTATGTTCACATTCTACTGCAGTGAAAAACAAACAAAGCCCCACATGAATCCTTTAGGGTACTGCTCACCAATTAAAAAGTGGCATATTAAACCTCTTAAAACCTTTGTAATCTGCAGTATAAAAGCACATTTTATGTTAGTATATAATTTAGCATTCATAATCTAATTAAATGAAGTGAGTGACAACTGTATTCTCTACATAAATGATATATCAGTAACAGATAATGTACGTGCTTAAGAGACTGGAACCCCATCAAAAAAGTTGTTACAAACACTTGCCCTTATCATAAATCCAGCTAACATTATGGGCTAAATTCTGCTGCCTTACTGACATCTCACCAACAGGGGACTATCTACCATCTACCAGAGAAAGAATTACCTACATGAGTGAAGTTTTGTGTGACTAAAGTGCTGGAATATTTTTGCTTAGGTAACAAAAAAACCCAAATATATTTCTGGTGTTACACAGAAAACTATGCTACCTTATAAACTTCAATTAATGTCGTCCTCAAATCCACAGTGAAAGTTATTTCAAAAACGTACACAGAGCAGCTACAGAAGTACTTCATGCTGTCTGCAGATATTCTCAGAGAAAAAAAAACAACATGTAGACTGAAAAAAAAAATTTTAAAAACTGTCTCCTTTCTATCACCCACCACCAACACAGAGCATCCTCATTCCAAACACTTATCTAGGACTTACCACAATGACAGAAAAAAAAACTAAGTAAAAGACAACCTTTGCTACATTTAATACCATGGTCACTTCATTACAAGTACAACCACTTTTGGAAAAAGGTGGGGGGGGGGAAGAAAATATTTCCTGTTAATTTTAGATGTTTCCATAATGCATGGGAATGCAACAGGTGACAAGTTAACACAACGCTCTGCCCTCAAAGGGCACTCTGCAGGTTTGCACTTACAGCAATTGCTCTGTTGGTCCTTGGGAGTCCTTACCCTCTTTTCAAAGCAAACCCTTTGAAAACATTGTCTTTCCTACCCACCCTTTAGGATTGCATGTGCTATGGGAGAGCCAGTCGTGCTGGCAGAATTATTGGCAGCATGTCTGCAGTCACAGCTTGTGATTAGGGTACCTTGCTGAAGTGTGGGACACCTGTGTACACTGAACTTTTCTAGTGCTCTGCTGCTGCTTCTTTTTAGTCATATTACTGATGAGAAAACAGCTTAGAAAAATCAATGACTTTAAATTATAACTTTATGTACTGCATATACAAAGCAACTACCAACACAGGAATACTTTTTCCATGACTAAAAATCAATCTTTCCGATGCTTCTATTCCTTTAGCATTTTTTTTTTTAATTATTTAAAGCTTTTCCCCAGCCCCCAGCTGCATCTGGTTGCTTTGTTCAGGGTTTCTTCAGGTTTCCTGCTCAAGAGACTAGTTTTATCTAAAAGGTCAATTCATTCAGCGGGGCACCAAGCAGAATTGAATATAATTATCCCAATCTTTACTGTGTAGAATTCATGCTTGAATTCATTCAAAAAATAGCAAGCAGTATAATTAACTCAGAGCCCAACCAAATCTATTGAGAATGCCTCAGGTATCATACAGTCCCACTTACAATAGAACATTTTCATTTAAAGACATTGTACATATTAACCCTAGTCAGCATCCAATTACTCGGAATAAGTGAATTCTCTGTTTCAGGAATGTAATTTGAAAATGTTGTCATGCAATCTGAGGTAAAAGGTCTTTTTTCATTAATCTAGCTCTCATTAAACTGGAAGCCTGTAGGTTATTTCAAATCCATTAGATTTAAATACAGGTGATTACAATTCTATTGCACATAAGACAACAGAAATGTCTTTTAGAAAATACTGTGTAGTTTAGAGGAGTTGATGAGTTTGTGAATTGCCTCATAGTTAAAAAAAAAAAAATTAGTATCTGACCAGAAGAAGCATGGTTAATATTAACCTGACAATTACATATAAACTATATGGTGAAATTAAATTCATTTTTATATGCAGATGAGCCCAAGATAGCAGTAACACTTCAGATAGTCCAGAGGTCAAGATAAACATCCCAATATTTTAATGCAAATTCCTCACATCCCTCAAAGTATCCCTCATACAAAAAGTATGAGCATTTTAGGATTTTGCCCACAATCACAACTAGAAACATTATAACAATTTTTCATGTAGTAATCTAGCAACTTAATCTCTTGGTTTAGTTAAACATGAGAAATCTGAACCCTGAAGGATTTCAGATTCGCATGAGAGTCCCCTTATAGATAAAAGTCTCATGAGAGGTGATCTTTTCAGCTCAAAACATAAAAAATTCACCCATCATTAAAAATTCTCAACTAAGAGCAACATCTGCAGAACTCCTAGAACTCCACTGCTTTGAGACTGTGCACTTTCTTGATCACTTTGACTGAAGGACAAAAAACCTCTTTGATCTATACTTTTCTGCCTCTGTGTCTCTTCTATTAATATGAAAAAATGTTTTTAAAGGAATATTTGGCAAGTTGCCTCTCTCTAGAAAGGCCGGGTTGTTCAGATATCCATCAGTCTCATACATCCTTCCACTTGTGCATTTCAGTGTACAGCCTCCTACAGGCATGGAGTCACAGGTATGCCACTATTATAGAAATTGCCACCCTGTATCTTCCTTCAGATGTGCAAGCATGTATTTTCCAGTAATGTGAGACAAAATCAGTCATGGCTGTTTTGGAAAGCTTATCATATTAGTGGTAAAACACTGTGGTCCATAACTCAATGAGGCAACCAGTATAGACACATATACAAAGAGCTACAAAGATCAGAGTTCCCACTTAAAAGTTCAGGACGAACTTCCTATTAATTCTTTCAAGGGCCAATGAACATTTCTTAGGAAGGCTGAGGAATAAAAGTATATCAATGACTAAATATTGGCTAATTAACAGATATTCTTGAGGACAAAAATCTTGAGTATACTGTTCATTAAGGTTCTTCTATTAAAATGTTGAAAGTTAAATATTTTATTTTTCTTTTAAAACCAGATCTGGTTTTCTCCTGTTTAATAAAGTTGTCTGACCATCGATCTGGAATATGAACCAGCTGCAGCCTTCATGGAACATTTCAAAAATAAGAATTTTCTGAATCAATGTTCTGGCTACTTGTTTCAACCAGAAAACAAGAACTTTTGTCTGAATTTTCCCAACAGTTTGCAGCCTCTACCACTATTTCAAATCTCAAATACAAAAACAACTCAGCCCCTAGAAGATCCTCTTCCTTGGACTCACTCCTCCGCTGCATGTTTGGTTTGTAGGCCTACTACATAGGCCATCTTGCATAAAAAAATGACATAACTCTTCTCTCCTGAATCCACCCACAACTGTCCTTAGAGGCGTCTTTTCTTACAGCCTATTGCTTAGGACCTAGCTACGTAATAAACCATGATGGCTGTCACCTCCTGATGTGATATGGACCATCAGAAGTAAGTCGGAAACCTCGAGCCAGACTAAATTACATAGACAACAAGGGAGCAGTATTTTAGAGGAGCATTTATTATTTTTTTTTTTAAATTAAGTAGACAGATGTGTTCCCACTGTGATCCACACACTCCCTGTAAACATCTCAGTTATGTTTTTTTTCACATGAGCCTGCTCATGAGGAGGATTTATGGGTGCTGGTTAGCACTTTTGCTGGATGTGAGCATAAATCATATGTACACATATGCATAAACACACATACATTGTGTGTTTACATACATGTATATACATGTATATACAACAGACTCAAGCTACCAACTTGAGTGGTTTGCAACACTTAATATAGGTTATCCCACTGTCTATCCATTTGCATGCATAAACAATTATACAACTGACACATGAAAAGCTATTCAAAGTAGATCCTTCTTAATTCTTACAAATGCTGAAAAGATTGGCAATATTTCAAAAGATGGTCAAGAGACTTAGAATGTAATGTATAAGAGGTGATTGTTATTAAAAGACATTTTAAACCTCAAATTGAAAAGTACCTAAAAAAAAATACAGTGAGTCAGAAGTGTGATTCAGCAACAGGGACTTAAAAACATAGAGAAAGAAAAGTATATCTGGCATAATTTAAAAAAAAAAAAAAACACAACACCAAAAATCGAAACCAGAAAAAGAACCCACAAGAAAAAAAAGAAAAAAGAGAAAGAACCCACAAGGAAAAAAAGAAAAAAAAAAAAGATGTCAATGGTTGCAGTGGCTAGACAAATAAACCAAGTGAAGTCAGTGAACTTAAATGAGGCCAAGATTTTATCCAGAACTGCACTGAAAATGGAAAGTAAGACTACAGCCAGATGGCTATTTCAGACAAGATGGTATGCTAGAGGTCCCAGCAGAACCAGCAGCAGAGGGAGAGAAAGATCCACCAGCTGCTCTCAGTCTCACCAATGTTTGAGCCTGTCGAAAACCTACATTTCTTCTTTAAGAGTTACTGCTGATTGCGATACTTTAAAACATCAGTATCATCACGTATTTCTACACTTCTTCATCCAAGAAACAAAATGTATAATCAGGTTACAGAGGTTTGCACCAGAGTTTTCCACAGGTGAAAGCAGTAGGACAGATAGGTGGACAGAATTAATTTGTGTGAGTTTGCTTTCTTCCGCAACAGGGAATCCCAGAAGTCACAAGCTTGGGAAATATGCAGCCAGGGACAACTTTGAAAGAGTAGGAAGAAAAAAACAAGGTTGCAGGAGAACTCTATCCTAAACTTTCTCTGAGACCACCTGAACAAAATACATCATTGATACTCAAATATTCAGATATGTTCAGGTGTATTTTCTTAATTCCTTTCTTTGTAATTTGCCGTTTTTGTTGCTTGTTCTTTTTCTGGTTTAATGGTTCAGACACGCACCTGAAACCTGAAATGCTTTTTCTATCCAAATATAAGCGCAGATTTTTTTTTATCATAGAATGGTTCAGGTCGGAAGGAACCTTTTAAAGATCAGCTAGTCCAACACCCCCCCCAGCCAGAAGCAGAGACTAGGTCAGGTTGCTCAGAGCCCCATTCAGACTCTTTTTAGGTGTAGTCATCACTTTATACTAGGACATAGAAAACACTCCAGCATTAACTGTGCTTATTGTACTGCATGTAAGCATGTGTTAAAAAGTTTTGATCTCTGAATATTAGGAGAGTTGATTTCATTCTTAAAATCAGAGGAAACATGAGGCATTTTTTTTAGCTACTACTTGAAATGTACTGACTTTTACCTTTCATTTATGTGTCTTTGCTTACAAAAGCAGGCTTTTTGTCATTTCATGACAAACGACTAACTACCTCTGCATTAAAAATTACTACTCAATTGAAATGCACAACCTTTCTCTCCAAAGTACCACATGCTTAGCAGCTTGAAGGTCTAGCTCTATCCGAGGAGCATATCGGTATGCCACATGCCAATGAGCAAAACCAAAGTCTGGCATGCTAGTCAAAGCTAATGGCACATCAAGACCTTCTTCCTAACATTTGCAGTGCAAGAGATCCATTAATCTCCCACCTACTTGTAGGTAAGATGAGACAGTAAGACTCTTTGAATTTGGCATCCCTTTGAAATCATTCAATCTGGAGTTGACACACAGGTACATACAGCAAGTTCTACAAGGATCATCCGTGGAAAGTTGCCCAAGTTAAGTGTATAATAGGAGGATAGGAAAACCTACTTCAGTTGCATCAGACAGTATTCAGATCGTCCCTTAGCATTCTGTTCGCACATCTCCTCCGCTCTGTCTCCCTCTCAAAAGTACTAGTAAAATAACCTAGTATAATTCACACAGGACTTGACACGCTTCCATACCACCTTGTATGCCCACTCAAGTTACTTTTTTGTTAATTGCTGCATTTTACAACTGTGCACCTGTATGAACTAGCAGTTTAGTACTCCAGACAGATACTCTAACGACAGTGTTTACAGTGTTCCTCCACTGAGCTCAAGAGTTTTCTTTAACATGTGCATTGCCTACTGTAACATTCATTCATTTTAACAGATTCCCATGAAGTATTTCATAATGTCAGTAAGTTTTGCATTCTTTGAAGTACTGGCAGGCACCACAGAGGACACAGAGTGCCAAGAGCCGTGATCATGGCAGTGGCATGAGGAAGGGATGCATTTGCAACAAGGCAGTGAGATGAGTTTGGGTTTGATTTCACAGGGTTCTGACACAGTGGTGGAAAACATGGGAAGAGGGGAAACAGGAGAAACCCAGAGTCAAACATCTACTTCTGAATACTATCTGATAGAGTTTTATGTAATACAAAGTAAAAACACTTAGTAAAGTAGCTTTGACCAGTGGTAGAATTTAGCCTTACAGAACTGGGATGACCAAAGAGCAGATCTTCAGTGGGGAACAAAAGACTTTCAGAGAAATCTGCATTGAGCTTTTACACACAGTGCAAGGCAGAATGGCTCCTGGGAGGGAGGGGGAAGCACATAACTAACCTGTTAAAAGAGTTTTGCACTCATGCAAAGAGGGAATTACTATCTAGTTTCAGAGAGTTGTGCACAAGGTAGCTCTTTGCACAAAGGGGATTCTGAGAACTTATTAAAAAGTATTAAAAGAAATGAAGATTGTAGATTGATCTTGAGAAGTCATGGAACAGCAGTAACATATGAATTTAGAAGACTAGAGATTGAGTAGTACTATACCTCATGTCAAAGCTGTATGTATTTTTTTCACTTCATGCATCTAAGTTTTGCACAATACCAATAAGAGAAAGATAGTATAAAGAAAGTATACCGGAGGCAAAAATAGGAGCAGTGGAGGTAATACTCTAGTATTAGGGAAAAGAGAAAGTGTGCCTGAAAAATGCTGAGACTGATCAGAGAAAAAAATTGTCAAGGATGCATTATTCTTTCTTCTTGCACTTAGGAAGTATTTATGAATATTGACAATGCATATCCCACAAATGTTTCAGCTGATTTGCATCAAAACACATATGATTCAACAACAATCTCAATTTCTTAAAAAAAGAAGAACAGTCAAGTCTAAAATCAGTGGAAGTAGGGATATCATGAAATTAAGAAATATTCACAGAGGTGGGTAAAGACATGCTGCAAATGAGGCTAACACCTTGTATGAACTCACCACTATGTCATACCAAAAAGAAGCAGTCCTGGTTACTACTGACATTTAGATAGAGCAATGACATTCCCTTAAGATGATCTTGGAGCAATAGAGACTCAACTCAGCCAAATACCACAAAAATCTGTGCAAAGTAATATAACACACACACTGTGAAGTTACTCTTTCTTCTCCATGTATTACTTAGGTGTAGACTAAAAGGCACTGTTTTCTGGAGATGTACCAATTTCCAGATCAGTTCAGAAAGTTTTCCATAATGTTGACTTTATTTTTCACAGGGAAAAAAAAACATTTCAGATGCGTGGCTTACAGAATCATAGAATTGTTATGGTTGGAAGACACCTTTAAGATCATCAGGTTCAACCGTTAACCTACCTCTGCCTAGTTACTACTAAAACACTACCTCAGTACTACATCTACACGTCTTTTAAATACCTACAAGGATGGCAACTCGACCACTTCCCTGGACAGCCTGTTCCAATGCTTGACAAACCTTTCAGTGAAGAATTTTTTTCCTAATATCCAATATAATCTCCCCTGGCACAACTTGAGGCCACTTCCTTTTGTTCTATCACTTGTTACTTGGGAGAAGAGACCCACCCCCACCTCGCTACAGCTTCCTTTCAGGTAGTTGTAGAGAATGATAAGGTCCCCCCCTCAGCCTCCTTTTCCCAAGCTCCCTCAGATGCCCCTCGTAAGACTTGTGCTCCACACCCCTCACCAGCTTCATTGCTCTTCTTTGGATGCGCTCCAGCACCTCAATGTCTTTCTTGTAGCGGGGGGCCCAAAACTGAACACGGTATTCAAGGTATGGCCTCACTAGTGCCAAGTACAGGACTTTTTAGGCTGAGACAATTTTCAGAGGACAGATGATTAACGCCTATTTTATTTGCTCAAAGCAAGGCCACTAAATTACTCAGCATTCCTTAAAAAAGTGGTAACAGACTATTTTTGCCTTAGTTCTTGGGTGTTTACATGAGGTCTCTAAAATAGCTTTTACACACTCACACACTCAGACACACACAATTCCACTAGAATAGCTATGACTCTAATTCAGCATAAATTTAGTAGACAACAGGCAACTTCATCAAATCTTATTTCTATAAATTACTGTTGGATCTTACAGATGCTACATTGGTGGATAGCTACTATTTGAATCTCTATACTCAGTGATTACTTTGAAAAATTCATTAAAAAACATTTATTGCACTTTAACTAAAAGAAAGAACGCTATATGGTGAATGTGGCCATTCTGCAAATAAAGTGCACAGGAAGAGAAATCTAACTAATAAAATTTGTGATTGACATTATTCTTCTTTTGTAGTTGACAGGAAAAAGGGGCTTTGGTGGTCCAGAGATAATAGAATTTTAATTAAGAATTTGCAAACCTTTGTGAAAAAAAGGGAGACTGTAAGCATGAGCTGCTCTCTGTCATATATTTTAGAGCAATTCCTCCCCACACAAAAAGAACAATTCCTTTTAAGGAAAGAGGATCACTTATCTAATTTTTTCAGGTGTGGGCAAGTTCAAAAGAAAACAGAGAAAAGTTTGGTTTTCTTTTATATTTCAAAAAACCTCTAGAGATCAAAATATACAAACTCAAACATATCTGACCCAGACAGTGAAAGCCTGAGGTCTGATTACAGTGTATTACCCTCACACAGGTTTAAGTTAACTGAAGAAGACAAACAAGGAAGAAGAGTTCTTACTGCTGATGTGTAGCCTTTTGGAATGAAGGGGCTTTTCTTTAACAAAGTAACAAGAGATATAATCTTTCCCTGAGAAGGAATCATTCACTATAAGCACAATGTGTTATTATTGTGATTTTTAATTGAAATGTAAATTCTGGGAACGCTCTGACCTAATTTACTCTCAGAAAAAGAGGGCAAAATTCTCATTTTCAAAGCACTATATAGACCACTATTATTAATGAGTCTTGCTCAATGGTGTGGGCCTCTGCTGTTCTGCAAAGCTGATAGTCTTTTACAACATTCAACTACGGCACTGTTGATTGTTACATCAAGTAGGTTCCTTTGATTTGTTTCTTTGACAATATATTTTTAAGAAGTAGTTTTAAAATAGTTCTAAAATGACAAGCCTCTGTAGACAGGATGCTGAATGCACTGACAGCAGCAGAAAACTGCAGTGAAGCCTACCTGACCGGGAGCAGGATTACTACGGTAATGGGAGCAAAGCTTACTATGGTCTTTTTACTGACTTAATTGGTCATTGAAACAGACTGCTCTGGTAGCAACCTGGATTGCTGAGAAATTAAACACAAGCCTAAACCAGTCAACAACCACCACATGAAAGATCGACACTTTGATAAAGTCATTGCCTTGTTCTCAACATCCATGTGTATTATATGAAATCCAACTTTCTACCTGATATAAACTGTAGAGAAAAAGCCTGAAATATCTTAACTACTCATCCTTCTCTGTGTATGGTCAGACGTAAAGATCATAATGTGAACTGTGAACAATAGTCACATAACTGTGTATTCTAATATTCTGGCATGCATAGTTATTGAAGTAAAACTACAGAGAAGTCCAGTACTTTCTGCAGAAAGCTGAGATCAAAATGCAATTTGACAAAACAGAATAAAATAATTCTGGCAGCATAAAGATCAGTTAGAAGAGTAATAATAACAACAACTAGAGAACAGAAAGGATCACTGATCTTGGAAATCCATAAGGCAGGAATTAAACACTATAATCAAATTGTTTGTGCAAACATTTAGCATCTCATTTTCTTGCTGTGCAAGCTGAAGAACCACTTGAGACAGGTCATCTTGGAGAGTAACAAAGTACACCAATAACTAACATGGGATTAAAAGAATATTGATAGCCTGTGACAAGCAGCTTCCTGAGAAATGTTTCTTAGTCAAATAGCAGCAATCATTAAATATATGAGGGTCAGTCAATTTAATCTGCTCTTTTTATATGGATTAGTTTAGCAAAGTAACAGAAGAGACAATTAATGCCTCCATAGCTTTTCATGCCATGACACTAGCCCATCATTTTTAAAACAAATACTTGAAAGATTATTTTCTACACTACTGCATATGGCCATAGTCATTTTAGCAACTACTAACAGCACTGATAAGGACTTACTTTATTATGAGGCACAATTATACATTCCAGAAAATCATTACAGTAAAAGAATACACTATTTTTTGAACAGACAGATCCCTAAATATTTTACATAAAGATTTAATCTCCTGTACTTTCCAAACTGAAATCATAATCCTGGAGAGCCTCTACTGAGTTTACCATATAATCAGACTTATGTCTAGGGACATGACACTGCCAACAATAAAACACATGCAATATTGAATAAAATGTGGTTACTGTTCAAGAGTAGAGAAAAGTCACAAAAAAATTTAGGGCAGGAGGCAAAGAAAAAGTCTTATCACAAGCTATAGTAAATTCCCGTAAACTGAAAAAAAAAAAGCATGACTTGCTTTGAAAAAACAGTATCTTCTTATAAGCCGTAGTAAAGAACTACACACAACTAAAGGAATACCAATTTAAAGCTCCTATTTAGAAAGTCAGAGCACTGGTCTACAAAGAGCAATTAAATGAAACCCTTGAAACATTTCTGATAGATAAACTATAACTAGAATTTGACCAAAATGATGGGGTAACACTCCAAATCCTGATAGGAAATGTTATGAGCCATTTTAAAGCCATCCATAAAGCTCTTGCAAGCAGTAGCCAACTGTCCAAGGCCACCAGAGACCATCCAGCAGCAAGAGAATCTGATCCAAGATTGCATTTCCAACCTGCACAGATACAGAAAGTTCTGACAATGTTACTGGATTTTCCAGGATCCCCTCAAGCAGCTGTTCATACAGGATGCAGTACTTCCACATGAAACCTTTCAGCACTATGCTTTTCTCAGGTGTTTCCCTCTTGGCCCTTTCTGACAGTTGTTTGACAGATGATACAAATTGTCTGACACAGATTTTAAAGTCTGATATTTAAGAAAACGAATTACAGCTGACATCCTTGCTGTAATCCTTTGTGACACAGATAGTTAGGAAAAGTGACACGGTTGAAAAATAATGTAAGCTGAAAGCGTTTGGAACATCTCAGGATCCAAGGTGACTTTGTGCTGTAATTCATTACTTTTATAATTGTTTTGTGATACACTTTCTGTGAGAGATACAAAACCCAGGAGAGTCAACAGGTCTGTTTCCATTGACTTCTCTGTCCTTTTTATCAAGTCCTAGTGAGACAGCAATTCCAAGTCAAAGCATACTCAGCAAAGCTTGTACAGAATTGTATCTCACAACTAGTCTTTCAAACTTCACTCCTTTAGGGTTGGTTGCTGAGCATAAATCACCACCTTTTTTGTCTTTAAAGAGAAAAGAACTGTTCTTTGAGCTAGAGAGGAAGAGACACCACAAACATATCTGCTTCATCACGTACTCCCATAAAGAATTCTTAGCATGCTGAGCCAAATACAATTCCTGATATTTTTTCCCTGTTCAGTAGTGAAGCAGGACAAGGGAGGAAAACAAGCTTGTGCCCTTGATGTTATTCAGGTTGGCAGCAACTGACCTGATACTATTATTCTGGAACCTTTCTTTTGATAGCTGTACGCTGCCCCAAGACATTGGTCAACTAAACAGTAGAGATAAAAGCATGGTCCTCTTAACTTCATTTTTGTTGATAAAACAAAACCAAACAAACAAAACACCCCAACAAAAATCCCTAACACACACCCCCCAAACAATGCCCAAAACCAAAATCAACCTGAAGAATGGGTGAATACAAGATAAGCTGCAGATATAAACTTACTGTCACTGCAAATTCTCAACATTATTTGAGACTGTGAGTCTTTTCATTAATGTAGTGCCTTTCAGAAAATAAAACATTTAAAATAATTTTAATACAAAGGGAAATGAGGGCAAAAGAGCATTCAAGGAACACTTGGTGGTACTAAAGAGTCTGACACTGTTCCTTTTTTTTTTCTTTTTTGACAGGCAGACTAAAATTATCATTCCGGTTTTTGAACTAGCAGTTAGAAGAGAGACACAGAACATTAGTATCAGACTTGTTCTACAATCCTTTCACAACACATTGATGTTCAGACACTGCTGAGACCCAGGGCATATCTTTTACTCAGCTAAAATTAATTGCAAAAGATGGTTTATGAATCATCTTCCACGATTACACAACTCACTCCTATAAAAACACAGTGGACAAGGTTCCAACAGATCATTTAGAAAAGTGACACATTATGTCTCTTTCATGTAGAGAGGGAACAGGGGTACAAAATACGGATCCTGGCATGCACCTGAATGTTTTTAACTTCAGAATAAGTATTTGAACTTACTATTCCAGTTCTGGAATGTCATTAACTTGAAATAAGCATATAATGCTATCATACACAGGAAATGTATGATAGAGTAGCAAAATCTGTTGCTGTGAAACAACTCTGTCAATCTGGCCCTACTTAAGTTTCAGTGGCCACCAACAGTGCAAAGTATTGCTAAGGGAAATCCAGTCCAGAATAACCCGCCCATTTTAATTAAAAAACAAGAATGGAATTAAAGATTGCTTTGGGCTATAATGGTAAAGTTGAAATAACATTGATATGGGAAACCTTTCATTTATCATCTTGCAATGATCACATTTTAACACGTTTATTGCATTTATTATTTCTAAACATTTATAAATTCTGTCAGTCTATAATAAACAGAAAGTTTCATCTTGGATCACTAAAATGGCCTTGGGATTCTTGTGTTCAGTTGCACAACAAGCTATTCATTGTGTTGGCGTAGGGAGACACAATCTAGAATTGTAGACTGACTCAAACACCATCCAGTGGTAAATGGGAGTTATTACATTACAGGAGCAGCTCTGTCTACATTACCTTCCCTTTACAAGAAGGAAGGCAACTTTGCAGACACGAAGGCAGCTCCGCCTCAGCTGAACAGCTAAAACATAAACCTAAGGATATTTGGATGTAAAAGTAGATACAAGAAAAAAATAAACAACAACAATTACAGCTGCCATTTTATAGCAGATTTCCCATAAATGACCTTCTAACAACTTGAGCTGATGAGTCAGTCTCTACAACAAGACAATAAAAGCGGCTTCTGTGGATCAGCCATGATCTCTGCGCTCATTAGAACATGCCATCTGTATTTTAAAAATATGCACTATGTAATTCACATACTCTCTGCATTTTAGTCCTGCTATGTCCCTCAGAGAGCAGCGTTGAGCACCACCCTATCTGCCTTCACAAATGCCAGCCAGGCTTACATGTCTTATACACACTGAAAGAAAATATTAAGTAGTAACAGAAAGGAAGGAAGGAAACATAGCTGCTCTGTTAATAAACAGAAAAGTTGTTGATTTCTTTCTAGACAATCACTGTTCTTTGCATCATTTGGAGAAAAGATTCCTAGAAATTACAATGTCCTTGACTGTCCTATTGTAGTATTGCCAGACAAGAGACATTGTTCTTTTCCTCCTTCCTCTCCCCTCTCAAAGAGCTTTGTACTGCTATCAGACATTCATAAGGCACTTTACAAACACATTACTTGACTGCATTGCTGTACTTCACACAAAATTCAAAAGGAAAACAAACCAATTTGTAAGACAACAGCCAAGACCCTCCCTTTTTCCTGACTTTACTGTAATTTCCAAAACATTCATACAATTGTTTTTCATTATTTTAACATAGGTTCTATCCATAAACTTCTAATTGCAGAAATAATTCAGTTAGAAGGGACCTCTGGAGATTATAAAGTCCAACCACCTGCTCAAATCAAGGCATACAAAGCATCCAATATATATAAATACAAATATTTTGGTCGGGTCCTCAGCTGTGTTTGACTTCAGTGAAGATGTCCTCATTTACATTTTATTGGACATTTCATCTTTTGTACAACTGCCATTCCCTTTCCAGGAATTTATCATTATTATTTGAACACATGGAAAACTGAGGCATCTCTCTTTATCCATCTGGGAATCATCATTAAGATCTGAAGTTCTTAGGTGGGGTGACATCGTCAAAATATAAATCATTACACCATATTTTTATCTCATACATTAGGCAAGGTACTAGCTGAGGAAATTAATTCACTTAACTTAGTATCTTAGAACAAATTAATCAGAAAATTTAATTTCAGAATTTGAGATATGCATTTCCAAACACAAAGTTAAATTTTTTCTTATTATATTTGTATTTTAATATCTCGGTCCTGGAATATTTTGACAGCTGTAAAATAAATAATCTAAATCATTACTAAAAGAAAGAGCAGCAAATTATTTTTAGTCCTTACATTACCAGAATTGTTGTTAAAGAAAACAGAAATGCAAGATCCCAAGAAACAAGCAAGCTTTATAAACAGAATTCATACCTATAATGTTCTTTTTTGTCATTTTCACATATTCATTCCAGCATGCCCACTCACATGAAGCATACCAGAGACCTTAATGTGAATTCTTATCTTAACAAAATGACCTTCTACCTAATGAATACTTAGAAATGTCCATAGTTCATGATATTCAAGTAGCCTGACAGAATATCCTCTACTACATTTTACACGAGAAAGAAGATAGGGTTATGTCAACTCATACTGTTGTGTTGAATTTGATACACCATAATTCACATACTGGAAAGTCTTAATGAGATAAATCATCTTTTTAAAGATAGTTATTCTTTTGTATGTATGTGTGTTTGTACATACATATATATATATTCATAAAGAAAAACAGGATGTGAATTCAATTACTGAGGAGCATTCTATGGTCAATAGTTATGCTGTTAGCAGACAGGGACACAATAGGGTTTCTCTGCACAGGGTTGTGAGGAGAGAAGCACAGATGAAGGATCCTCACACCCTGGTGGTTAGTACACTGGAGGGCAGGCACACTGCAAAGGGATTCCTTGTGTACCCTGCATGGTACCATACATCTTCTCAGATCCCATGTGCCCCAGCCACACTGGGCTCTGTTCAGCCACAAAGCCACGGCAAAGAAGAACATGCCAAGGCTGCCAGAGAGGTAACACTTCTCACTCTAATAAATGCGGTGAGTATTCAGACCATCTTCAGACCAAAAGGTATAACAGCAGGTTTATGCACATATTCAAAATTATTTTCTCAGAAAAAGCCATATGTCCATTAAAGCTCAGAAAATGTTCATTAAGACAAGTAGCATGAAAGGAATATATTACAGTTGAAATCAAATCTATGCTAACTTCCACCTTGCAGATGAAATCTCAATGCCAACAAAACCCTTCCAATCTAGAGCCAGGAATTTACTACAGGTCTTGTCCAAAATCATAATAATCCCTACACTATTTACATAACTTTACCTTCCTTTTCTCTGTGGTAAAAGAAGCTGTGGCAAGAAAGAAATAGAAAGTTACAAGTTTTGAAGAATAGGGAAGGCTGGCATCTAAGGTGGCACAGAACGTGGGAAACATGTTTTGTTTTAAAGCCAGGTTGACAAGAGTAGAGAGAAGAGGAAGCATAAAGAAGTGACTAATTCAGAAGAGTAGAAAGAGTTATACTTTCCGCTTTTACCTCAGCAATACTTGACAGCAGTTGACTTCTTCATTTCCCAAGCCTCAAAATGGGTAACAGTAGTAGATAAGCACATAGCTTATTCACATTTTGGATAGCAACAATGTAATCAGTTACACCATCAACAACAATAAACCAGTCAGCTAGATTGAAGTTAAGTATTCCATTGGAGCAAATACATACATCTAACAGCTGGTAAGTCATACGGCTAGCAGCTTTAGGAAAAAATTATCGCATTGTTAGTTTATGTTTTAGCTGATTTTTAAGTCTTAGTGATACGATTTTTTTTTTAAAATGAGAAGATAAGAGGTTATACAAAGCTTACTTGGTTTCAAAATACCAGGGATACGTCGCTACACTGTAGTTACCTCTGATGCTATGTTATCCACAAGCGTTTATGCAGTACTCTATTTACCACTTCTATGCTTCCAAAATCGACTGGGTATGCTTTCAGGCTAAATGTATGAAAACCTTACTCAGTATAGTCAAAAACATGAACATAAATGAGCAATTCTCCCATGGTACAAATACTTGATCTAATTTTATAAGATTGTTTAGCTTGCTTCACAGTTTAGCAATATTTTCCTCACACAGACAAAAGTATAAGCCATAAATGTTCTGGTGTTAAGTTTGGTAGCCTAAACAATCTTTTCCTCCACTGAAGAGTTTTTCAAGAACTCATTAAACAAGCGGAAATAAAAATAAGATACTAGGAGACATTAGTGGCTAATGAGTGACATACTTTATTGAATGCGCTGGTGTTTGATAGTGCAAGGGCAGAGACTAAGCTAGGTGTGTTGTATTCTAAGAGTAAAGTAGCAAACAGCTTTGTCCCGATATCCACGTAAGGTCCCCCATAGATCAGGGTTCACTTTTGCAATAACTGTGTACCCTTTAAAAGACATCATCACACCAAACAGTAAAGTCCAGACAATTTCATAGCCATGTTCAACTTGGAGTGAGCTTTATTCCTGATACAGCACAAAACTAAAACAGTTGCTTCAGTCAAAAGTATTTGGGGATGATTTGTTTGATTTTTGGAAGAAACAAAGTTAGAACTGCTCTAGAGAGAACAAAATTTATAATTGCCTGTATAGAACAAGCGTGAGATGCTCGTGAAGTGAACTAGCTTCTTAAATCTCAACTTTGGACTATAATATTTTTTTCAGATGAGACTTGTAAAGAGACGTGTGTGATATTCTAGACACATTTCAAGCAGAGCTTTAATGTTACCAAATCTTCTGTTAACAGCAACTGGTATCAAAGAGCAGAAAAGCTTTATAACCTGCAATCATCTATATACGTTGTATGCTCTTTTGAATTATACATTAGACTGAGGCTCAGGAAATGTGAGTCCACCTCTGCAAGATGATTCTATGAAAGTTGTATCATCACCCAGGACTTCCCTCACTCTCACATCTGTGGGAATTTTTGCAATCTGGAAAGGCTGAAATCCCATTTTTGTAATTTTATTAACTAACATTTTGTTTTTCTTAGTTCAATGCTATAGATAAGTACACAAGCAATTGAGTGGCAACTAGGTGCTCATAGCATACTCTTTGTGTCCCTTACCAACGTAAAACATCACGGGCCAAGGCTTTTACTTTCATTGTTTTCTATAAAGCTTCGGAAATGTCATGGTACAGTATAAACAGTACTATATTCCAGATTTCACACAAGCATATATGGACTAGTGACCTACACTGTGAGACAGCGTATCGAGAGCAACAGATGCAACATCAGGACTTCTGTATTTCAGTGAGCTCAGAAGGAGTCTGACTACATTTGTAATCATAGAATTGTCTAGGTTTTAAGGGACCTCTAAGATCATTGAGTACAACTACTAAGCTAACACTGCCAAAACCACCACTACACCATGTACTTCAGCACCACATCTACCCATCTTTTGAATACCTCCAGGGATGATCATTGAACCACTTCCCTGGGTAGTGGAAGGTAAACAACATTCCTCATCACTAAGTGGGTTACCTTATTATAGAAGGAGGTCAGGTTTGTCAAGAAGGACCTGCCTTTCATGAACCCATGCTGACTGGGCCTGACCACATGGTTGTCCTGCATGGGCCACAGGACAATTATATTGGGGAACTAGGTGTTGCAGCCACTGAGACATGACTCTTCTCTTGATTACATCTGATTTACACCAGTATGAACAAAAAGGGAGCCAGGACCCTAGATTCCCTTTCTTAGTTCTGTGACCAAGTCACTGCTGGATTTGGGCAAACTGTTTAACCAATCCTTACAAACAAAGTCTCTTGCTTTGCTAATGGGGTAAAACGATATCTGTCTACCTTAAGGGAGCCAGTGTTGTCCAATACCTACATTTATAGAATATTTTGAGAGTCCTAAATAAACGGTGCTATTGAAATAAAAAGCAGTATCACCTCCTTTGGACCTGAGCAGCAAGCCAATGTCTAGGGCACTCTCTTTCCATTAGGAGAAACTGATGATGAAGTCAAGCTCCTTCTTTGAACACAAACAAAATCCTGTTTCACTGAACATGAGAAGAATTAAACAGCTGGAGATGGTTTCTTTTCTCTTAATTCTAAGCTTTCTTTTTCTCAGCATTTAACTTAAAGAGCCCTGACACTTTTCTCAAGTAAATGCTGCCAGTGTTCACGTGCTTCTGACTGATAATTTTTTACTGCTTTTTCTTTCTCCTTACAAGCTGTTTTTCCTGCATTGTTCCTTCAAACAGTTGTGCTAAAGACATATGCTGTAAAGCTTCTCTGTCTGCAACAGTCTGAGAGGCCTTAGGTGTGTCTTTGTTTTGGGCAGTGTCACACGTATGTGGTTTGTTGAAGACCCACACTGTTTCAGCTACCTGGTTCAATAAAGGGGATTAATGACTTCTTACTAACTTTCTAAAACAGAGGACGATGTCAAAGACCCCAGTTTCAACCTACAGTAGTAATATCATCAATACACTAAATCACTAGTAATAGCTATACAAAGGCAAATGTTTCCTGGCTGTTCTTAAGTCTAATCTTAAAGGTGGCATACAAAGCAAAACAAATTCAAAGATTTCCTTCCTTAAATACTGTATAAGTGGCAATCGTCCTGTCAAGAAATACATTTTTAGCTATTCTTTTACTTCTTTTTTCCCCCCTTTTGAAGACATTTCATATGTTCTGATACTACACTGATGTTCCTAGAAGTTGCCACTCTGAGTTAATGCCACTATGGTGAAGCCAGTTGAATGTACTGTTTTGTAGAGGTATAATTAGTGCAGTATTTTGGACATGGTTATAGTTTAAGCCACTTTTTACCATAACAGCTTTGACAACAGTATCTCCTACTACAATTATAGTGGTGTAAGTGTGCTTTGACTAATGTGGCTTTACTCTCCATGGGGATACCTTTCTACTGGTCATGTACTTCATTAATTGCCTGGCTATGTACAGTTAAAGGAATGAGAACATTACGGTATACTGGTACCAACAGCAACAATGATACATTCTGTAGTACTTTTACCAAATCAAGTTATACTCCTTTTGGGTTTTGGTGGTTTTGTTTTTTTCTTTCCCACCAAGGACATTCAAGATAAAAAAAATGCTGTTTTGATTTTTTATTTTTGAAGCTCTTATGAAACATATTTGAACAGTGCCTGCAAAAGATAAGCAAACTTTTGTCAAAATTCACAACCGTCAAAATGAGTATATCTTAAATTGTTTTATTTCACTTGTTTCACTTCACAATGAAACCTACTACAAATCCTTACTCAGGGGAAAGAAAAAAAATAATCAAAGCATCTTGTTTTATCTTGAGGAGGAATTTTTCTCCTCTGCAAGAATAAACAGCACAATTAGATTCCTAATAAGACCACAATATTACATGACATTGTTGTTGGACAGGTTTTCTAGTGACTTGTAAATGAGATTTTATTAAGTACAGAAATAGACAAATATGGAAACATTTTTAGGTTTTAGATCCCAAAGACACAAGACATCATTCTTTTAAGCAGGTGTGCCTCCCCAGGCAGCTGCGTAAGATTAGTAAATTACAAGCTCAGAATTTCATTCCTAAATAAAAAAAAATAAAATCTTTAGTCTGGCAAGTTGGAGTCAAACTGCCACAATGAGCACCTGTTGAGAAAGCCCATTATTTGAAGCTGGGGGTCCTGGGTGAAAAGATCACTGTGAATTAATTTTGATTGCTTCACAAAACTCTGCATAACAAATGGTCTCTGACAGGGGTATCAGGAGACTTCCATTTGAAGCAGAGAAAAAAAAGATTTTGTTTCTAGGAAGGTAACATAATCTCTCCAGTGACATTAAAACACACCAGTGGCTGCGCTTGCTTGAATCTCTCTTCTGAAACAGATTGTATGTGATTAGGTTACCAGGTATTATGTTTTGGGAGGGGAAAGAGAAACAACTGGTATAAAAATCTTATCTAAAAGATTAGCTAAAAAGAATATGGTTAGAGACCCATGAATCCTGAATTGTTAAACCAGTTATTTGCTCACGAGTTTATTCACAGCCACATTTCTGTGTGTTCTGGATTGCTATATACATTGACAAAATGGAAAAGGAGGAGAATAGAATAAATCAAACCAACGTTTTTGCAGCTGACTAAATAAATCAGCAGCTTTCTTGTATGAGTTAACTCTAATAGCAAGTTAAAGTAACACTAAAGATAATATGAATATCCACTAAATATTTCTCTCGCCTGGTATACAGGCTATTGAATATGAAGCAGTTTGTGTCTCTGAAAAGAAGTTTCCATCTGAAATATACAAAAGTGCTACCTGTCTGTCATCCCCTGATTAAATCTAAGGCCAAGCTTACCATCTGTCTGTGCAAATGAAAAGCATAATATTCCACCAACTACTCTGCATGGTCACTTAAGGGTTTCCTGCAAAATGATTTTCAGTTCATCCAGAGCTTATTTTTAGAACAAAAAGTATCACCAGAAAGCACTATGCTTTTAGCTAATAATCATGATCCGGTTGACTTTATGGTTGATTTGTCAATTCTTAGCTATTAACATTACATGAATTGCAACTTCTACAATTTCTTCAAAACTGACTATAGAAGTTAGATGCATATGAAGATAATAAAGTGCTCATATTGACTTTTCTTTTTATGTGTGTTCTGCTTTTAAGGCAACCTCAATTATATCATCATCAGGGTATGAACTGCACCTACACAAAGATTTAGATGTGTTTGATTCATATGGGTACCAGAGGCTCTTGTCTATGCCTATTACAGCTGCAATGATTTTGCTGAAGTCAGAATATGGCTACACATTCTGTTCAGTAAAAATAACAGCAAAACTCCAGATAAATCAGGTCCTGCACTTTGTTAATTTATGGTATAGGCAAGAATCACTCTAGTATTAGACCACCAGGCATTTAATCTCTGCATCTTTTGCAGTATCTATGTGTTACCCTACAGGGCACATGATGGCCACCTGAACAAAGAAATACTGACACTGTTCTATTTCATTCTAAAAACCAGACCGATATAGTGTTACATCCCAGAACAGAAATATTAGAAGATGTCTTCAAGCAGTAATGCTTTGTTGTTGTAAATAAAACTGATGAACTGACTTGTTTGGAGTTGAAAGTAAACTCTGTATTGTCCAAACGTATGTCAGCTCCATTTACCTGCACGTGCCTTTGACAATCCTACACTCCTTGCAGCCCTCATGTCCAGCCCCTGCCATCCCAGAACCTTGCCGAAGACGGGTACACAAAGCAAGGTCTGACTGCACAAAGACAGTGCCTAGTACAAATCATTTATATTGGACTGTTTGAGGGGGTTTTTTCCACCAACTTTATTTTTCCCTCAGCTATCCTGAATATCTCTTAAAATTATCACATGTATCTCTTCAAGCAATGTATTGCTAATTCTTGCTAATCTTTTGCTAATTCCATTCTTCATCTACTATAAGGCATGAAACAATGTGTAAAAGTGAAAAAAGTCCCAAATATGTTGTTTCATCTTTTCCTCTATCTTTTTTTTTAAAGATAAAAGTCTTTCTAATAATGCCCCTGTGATTCTATTATCGCACATTCAGAAAGCAAAGCACACAGAAAAGTATGAGCAGTGGAAAATATGTAATGTATCCTTCTGCTTTTTTTCTTCATGTCTCCAAAATAAACTACAAATTTCCCATGTTGAAAAGTTTTTCCTTAAGTTAATAAAATCTGTCACTTTCCATAATGGTTGATTTGAAGAAAGTCCACAGGTGCAGTATTCTGTTGTTCACAGCTTGGGAAGTCAAGGCTTATAATAAAAAGCCCTCTGTGTTATGGTCCTCCTTCCCCATCAATTCACATCAAGTATTATTAGAATCATCTGCCACCTCAGTGGTGCTTCCTCTGTGCTCAAACTGCAGAAGCAACAATGACATTTTACTGCTCTGCAGGTGCTGCTGTGTGTGGTCATGAACACAGAAGTGTGGCCTGCTATTGTTCTCCAGTAGCACTTTGATCTCAAACACAAAAAGCCACATAGCTGGCTGCCCTATTCATTCTTATGCCGGGTTTACACGGGTGAGAGAAAGAAGAGGTGACAAGAGATGGGCAATCCATAATATTTATTTCAACAAATGCCTCAAATCTTTTTAAACATCATAAGAACATGGCTCATTAAACTATAACAGCCTTGAAATTGTGTTATAAAACCACCAAAAAAAAAATCAATACTTCTGCTGGAAAGGAGGTAATGAAATATATTGAGTTGGCTGAAAAGTGGTTTGTATGAATCATAATATTATTATGCGCACATCACTATTCCCAATACTTAAAGTTAACAAACTAGGGAGTGCATTCTTTCCCATCACTTAAACAGGTGCTATAAGGTGGTATTTATCAAAGTTATTTTCCAGACTCAATCCTTCTGCCATAAATAACGTTGGGATATAGGAGGCTTAGTAAAGGGAGATCAATTCAATGCATATTTGCTACCTGAGCTTCAGCTGTTGTATTATTTCACAGGCTGATCAATACTGCGCTCCATAAGAGCAAAGGAAAAAGCCGCAACATCACTCTGATGAGTCACTGTAGTTTTATTACTGTACTAGAAGGATATAACATTTCTGGGTTTGGTAAAGACTAAATCTGATAGCAGCATTTGACCACTATATAAACCATTAAATAATTTAACTCTCTATTTCAAGTATTTTGCAATGAATTGTCCAGATTTTCAGTAGTGTCACATAAACACTTCTGGAATCAACACTCCCTCTATTGAAAAAAAAAATATCTCTGGAATATTATTTAGAATTCTCTCTCATTTATCTTAAACTGGTGTTATTGCTCTTCAATTGAATCCAGAGAAAGCTGGTACTTAAAGCACAGGCAAGCAATAATGGCATTAAAAAATCAACACTGAACAGTATGAGATGAAGGAATGGGAAAAAAACACTCATGAAGTAGGTAAAATTATTTGGTTCTCCTAGATTTCAGCGCAAATTTCTCACTCAGAAATTGTACTGTAAGGTTATATCAAATGAAAGCCAGGAAAAGTTTACCCTGTCATGGTTTCATCTGGGATGGAGTTAACTTTCTTGCTAGTGGCTGGTACAGTGCTATGTTTTGAATTTGGGATGAGAAGTAGTGTTGATAGTGCACTGGTGGTTTTGGTTGTCACTAAGCAGCCTTTTCTGCTCCTCACATGGCCCCACTAGCAAGTAGACTGGGAGGGCACAAGAAGCTGGGAGGAGAAGACCCAGCCAGGACAGCTGACCCCATCTGACCAAAGGGATATATCCATGCCATATGATGTCATGCTCAGTACGTAAACTGGTGGAAGAAAGAGGAAAGCAGAGGGGAAACACTGGACACGTTTGGAGCACAGAGTTGGCACTTGTCTTTGCAAGCAACCTTTATGCGTGGTGGAGCTCGGCTTTCCTGGAGATGGCTGAACTCCTGCCTGCCAATGGGAAGCACTGGATTAATTTCTTGTTTTGCTTTGCTTGCATACTTGCTTTTGCTCTACCTATTAAACTGTCTTTATCTTATCTCAACCCACAAGTGTTTCCACACCTTCAGTCTTCTGATTCTCTCCCCCATTGCAGCTGGGAGGAGTGAGCAAGTGAGCAGCTGCATGGTTCTAATTGCCAGCTGGGGTTCAACCATGACACCCCTCTCCCACCCACCCTCTCCCACCCACAGACCTTCACACACTCATATTGTGAAGTTTCTTAATATCTTTCTCAGGAAAAATCAACCAGAAATACAATAAAGAACAGAAGGAAGATGACATTGAATAGTAAGTAAATGAGACTAGCAAAAGGCTACTACTGGCAGCCACTCCTTGGAAATAAAAACCCTAATCTGCCAAAACTGCCCATCCCTGACAACCTCCTCTTGTAGCATAATCAGCAGAAGACAGCAAAAGCTTCCCATACCAAAATTCATCCATTTAAAAGGGCAAAGCTATAGCCACACAATTCTTTTAAGAAGAAATAAAAAAAGAAAAACATATACAAAAGTCAGTTGACAGAGGGAACTAAAAGCAGTTTTTGAGATTTGCACAGAGTGCTTAGATTAACTATTTCCACCAAAAGAGAAAATATATAGTATTAAACAGAGTCCAAACTAAGCTCTGGGAAGAGACAAATACAGAGCATAACCTGAGATCTCTGTACCTCTGATTTGCTGGAGAGAACCAAGATGACATCAAACCTTGGTGATGACAAACTCATCCAAGGAATTTCGATAGTTGCCAAAAATTTCTCTGCACATTACTTCTTACGCTAGGAACATTGACAGGGTAAATTAAGCCATTTTACTGCACTTAAGCCATTCCCAAGTCTCCTGTATCGGAGATCTGTCCTAATAGATGTGTGTCTGTCCCATCAGTTTAGATAGTTACGGTAGCACTGGAAAGACTCAGAATGTCCACCCATCACCATAGACCAAAAGCTTAGTTTTACAGACAACCAGAAAAATCTTACTTCCTGCAGCACATGAGCTTCTAACCCCAGCTGGGGGCTGGTTCTATAGAAACTGGGGAAATGTCATCCTGTAAATGAATGTCTCAAATTCTCTTCAGCATGCAGAGTGGACTAGTTTCTCCAATTCCAGCAGGAATCCTTTCTCAATTATGCTTTGATTTTACTACTTTAACGGGAGAGGGAAAAAAAGATGCTACAGGGGGTAGATATTGACATTTAATCTTAACTTTATTTTTACTTCATTGTTTTCTATAAATAGCCTTGTCTTTCACCAGCTCTACTGCTGTTAGAACCTTTTTGAGTAACTCAACATTACGCAGAGCCTTAACCCCTGAGAGAGAAAGAAAGAAAGGAGAAGGGGGTGGAATACAAGGGACAACTACTAATCCTGAAGAGAGACGCATATCACATCACCACAGGACTCCCTGCTACTTCAGAGCCTTCTACAGTAGCTAACTGTATAGCAGTTTTCTTTGCTCAAGGTCAAATCTGCCCCAAAACTTATTTGGAAATGCAGCAGTTTCGATTTGGCCCTCTATAAAGGGCTAAGATTATACTGCATACATCTCCCCACAGTCCCATTCCATGTCACTTACAGGTACCTGACTGCATCATGACTCTATCAGCACATTGGCCCCCAACTTGTACACATAAAAACTAATCAAACAACAAACTAATTGCTTTCTTTTCATAACAATAAAAAAAATACCTTGGGAGGGGAGGGGCAGAGGAAATGCTGGACGAGGAAGGCATTAGGATGATCTCAGTGTGTTTGTCTAGGATGTCAGCTTGTAACTGTTCACTGTCACAGGATTTGGGTCACGATTTTAAGTGACTCTGTCAACACATTTTAAAAGCCTGATTTTCAGACAGAGTAGCACTTTCTAAAAATCATGATTCTTTGGGATGGTTTAAATTGGGCATTATCTAAATTGAAATAGCAAAATAAAGCATTGAACAATCTTGAAATTTAGGCCAACTTGCAAGAGAGGTAGGGGGTGCTGTGGAAATTGCTGCCCACATTCTTAATTTCTCCTGTTCTTGTTGTTGTTACTGTTATCAATATCTAATTTTCAGATAAAAAATAAAGTCCTTCAAGATAACTAGTAGATAAAGTCAGGACTTCAGGCGTTAGTTGACAGTTACTTCAGACTCCCGATGGAACGAAACTCATTCTCTTCTGTTTCTCCACAAGACAGTCAGAGAAAGAACATCTAAACCTAAGTGTAACTTACTGACTTGTATCACACAGGGCCAGTGTTTCAAAATCCAGAGTTACCCTTTCAAAAGTAAAGACTGTCACTGCCATATATAGGGTTATAAAGAGCAAATTGGGCAAACAGAGAGAATCTCTCAGAGGATCCAAAAATATTTCCTGTCTCTAGCCCAGAGCAGAGAACGGACATACCTATAGCTGCATTTCAACACATGGTTGCACTACTGTGCTTCATGCTCACAATTTTATGCAGTACATGCAGATACATACTCTCTGGGAGAAAACAAAGAGCATCAGGCAATATTAGAGAGACTTGTACCCAAACCAACAGCTGCAGAGGATCCTAATCTCCATACTTTATTTCAGTGCACTCTCCACTATACCACAATGGCACTAGTGTTTTCACATCTTCCTCTTCCAACCTCACAAACTACCCTCAACCAAACCAAGAAGTCACTAAGGCAACAAGTCTGACCCTGAACTGTCACACTGTACATCATCCAGCATTTTTCTTCCAATTAATTATGACCTTTATAATTCCAGATACTTTGTTTTACCATTTTTTTCATATATGGGGAATATATAAAGATAACCCATTACCTAAAGTCCAGGCTGAAAGTTATCTATGATGAATATCACTAAAATTGGACATCAACTACAGGCACTTGTCTGCAAGGCAACAAATGCAATTACAATTTCCTTGTACTGTGCCTGAAAAAGATATTTTGTCTACATGGAAAATTTTAAAAGATTGTGGCTACATCCAACAGTTCAGCAAAAATACAGTATCTCTTGAGACTTTTTGAAAAACCTGATGAATTGTTCTTATGAATACAGTAAAAGTGTAAGCATGTATAACATGGCATTAACTGTTAAACCTCATCTGGTAAGTGGCAAATGTTGCACTGAGGTACCAGCAGGGCATTTCCAGGTGTTCTGGTTGATGACAAAATTCAAAATAGCTGTTCTGTATTAGATATTTTATAACCATTTTTATTCCAAGAAACTAGCCATGTATAGTATACACACACTGTAAAAGATCAATTTGAACAGTTTCCTATCTAAATATACAAAGTAAACAAAAATTAAAGGTAAGGAACTATCATTAGCATCATTTTACAAAGTACATCAAGAGATTAGAGCAACTTCCATGAGGACACATGTGCCTAGAGCCAGAGATGAAACTTCCATTTCCTAAATGAGCCCCTCACACTTTAACCACAAGTGAAACCCCCACCCTCCATAAGTCTCCAAGGTTCCAAATCACACACAATTAAAATGTAATAAATTCCATTCAACGGCACTAACAATAAAGGTATATCTGTGCATCAAGCTACTGCATGCATCAATAGACAGAGGGTGAAAACAACAAAATCATCTGTTCAAACAGCACCGACGCAGGAATTAAATTTCAGTATTGCTGTCAACTTTTCATTTTCACTAATGGCTTTTAAGTAAGCCGAACATTTTTCCTCAGTCCATTTTACCTTTTCCCTCCATTTGACAAATATTGATTTTCATTTCCTCCAAGTTTAAGTGCATTGAATGCTATTGTAACTGGTTTGTTTGCGTCCCAGCTTTATTGAGGATGCCAGCATGAATGCATAGAGCTTTGAAAAGAGAGAATTGGTTTAATAACTTCTTCAAATCCAGGAGAGAACACAGGAGCCCAGTCTACTGTTTGGTATAGGTCAAGCAAGAAAAGTGACTCTAGGCTACGATCTAATGTCAGTAAGAAGACCGCTGAAGAAATAGCCTTGGTGTTTTAAGCTGTCACTGCTATGTTCTGTCACAACAGGACAAATTATGGAGCGTTCTTCCTCCACCTCAGTGCAAAGTTAGACATACTATCTTAAAAATGCCTTTGGTGGCATTTTAAGCTAAGCCTATTTGGTAGAAAGTTGGCCCTTTAGGAGGCTTGGTTTGGAAGGTAACATCTCATGACAATCTGCCTCAATCAAGCTGTAGCTTTATGAATTGTTTTCTGCCTGACTCACAGATACATAGGCTCAACCTCCTTTCATAAGATTATCTCCTTAAGCTTTGAGAACTTGTCTGGTACATTGTGTACACTTCCCTATCTTAAGGTCTTATTCACCAAATAAGAAATCACTCTGACTTTGTAGTGATATAAATGGGTGCTTATATGATCTATTCCACCCATTCAAGTATTTGGGGATCAGAGGGATGGGCAGGGAATCTCAGTGGATAGAAATAAACATCTGGACTGAAAGGGAAAGACAGTAACACCTTAAACTACCACAGACACTTTTACAGAAATTGTCTGTGCAGTGCTCAGATGCTCATGAGTGTTAGAAGCCAAAATACATTGAGCTGACTTAAGCACGGGGTTAAATTAGTTTAAGTGTATCAGCACCAGAGGTCCATGCTGGTATTAAGCAATGCCCACAACTGAGGTAACTACTGATCTAACCATCACAAACAGCCTCATTCTCATCAGCAGCTCTGACACAACTTGCCAAGAGGACTCAGTATTCAGCCTAGTCAAGTAAACAGACACATAAACCTTTAAAATCTGTTCTGTCTCTCTATATGTAATTCGCTATTCTCTATATCCTCTAACCAACATAAAGATAGGAGTTCATATGAATGCAGATTTCACACTGAATGTGATTATCCACTTAGTTATTGTACATATGAAACAATTGTTAGCTACACTATGTATTAACTGACATTTTAAAATCACAATGAAAGGAAAGCAATTTAGAATTATTCACTGCTAAAGGAAGATAATTTTCCAAACAGGCACTATTTGGAAAAAAGTCTTAACATTATTCATCTAGTTAGTCTCACTGGCTCAGCTTTTAAATTATTTTTTAATGGAAAAGATGGGGAAAGAAAGTAACAACCAATGGGGTTATATATGATCCATGACAGTGTGCCAGATTACTCCATTTTTTGCTTCCATACTCAATCCTAAATACTGCTTGTATTGCACCACCTGATGCCAGGTGCTGCAGGGCTTCTGCTACACCCACCTGACATTGTGATACTGCATTTTTAAGACCTTTAAATAATGAAAATAGACCTTTGCACTTCAGCACTGCCCTGGCCAAGAGCTGTCTGCACAGATGATGTGAATGTCTGCTTCTTACTTTTGAAATTAAGAGGCACCAGAATTTTCAGGGCTGATCATTCCAGTGAGGACCTTCCTTATTAGCACTGGTGACAAAGTCTAACATAGGCATGGACGTGTTTTTGGTCCCCATTCTAACCTGAATTTAAATTGCTTTCCAAAAGTGACAGTAATTTCTGGGAGTCAAGAAGAGCCTGCATTTTGGGTTAATTAGTTAACTGCTATAGCAAGGAAGATGACATCACTTCCTTACGCTACAACTCTCCCGTAGGCATTCTCACAGGTATACCATGTGCTCGGTCCGCGCATACAAGATGGTGGCCCCACCCACCATGCAAGACATTGCAGAGAATGTCTTCAACCCTTGAATGCATGTTATTCACCAGCTCTCTCAGTGCTAGACAGACTTGAGCACTAAAGAAAACTTCTCTTTCCTGATCTCCTGTTCTCATTCTACTCCTCCACCTCCCATATCATTGAGAGATTTTGCCCCTCAAGACATTTAGACTGTGGATAAAAATATGTGTCTAAAGAAAAAAAAACAGAAGAAAAAATTGAAATAAAAGGAAGCAATTCATGTTAGGACAAGAGTATTATATAACTTGAGCCAGAAACTTAATTTTAATCACTGCCATGCTTACACCTCACTTACCTGTAAAATATTCCAGATGCTGCATGTGGTTCAGGGCCTCCCATGTCCCTGGAACAAGGATCTTCCCCAGGATGAATCACCACCTTCCAGCAATCTGCTAGGCACACTGCTAGAGTAACAGAGGGACTGGCTCTGGGTAGCTGTTCTGACGTTAACTATGACCTGGATGTAAAAACCAGAAACATCAAATCAAAAACTGAACATAAACACAGCTGTCAGTAACTCTGTTCTCAGCTTTGCATACTTTTTGCATACTTTCCAATTACTCCTGTTCTTTCCTACTAATATTTCCAAGCTTCTACTCCTCCTTGACTTTTTGTCTAGAGATAGGTATTTTTACAAGAGGCTGTACTGTACACAAAACTCTTCAGTCATTATATTTCAGCTCAACAGTTAAGACACATATTGCTTCCAGCTTGTATGAATAACTATACCCACTTATTTGCAAAACACACGATTTTAACTTCTGTCAACTCATATTCATGAAAGGAAACCAAATAGAAAATGTTGTTTCTATTAAAAAGAAAAAAAAAAGCAAACAACAAAATACAAAGATAAAACTTAAGAAGTACTACAGACCAGCAGGGCAAGAGCAAGAAAGAACTGTCATGCTGTCATGCTACAAAGTCACACCTTCTCCTGCCAAGTAAAACCAGCCTTCTGCAAAGATGCAACCAGGTTAACTTGTGACTCCCAAAAGCAGGAACTACGTCCCAAAGAAAAAGACAAATCAAGCAGCAACTGATGCATTTTGATGGTCAGCAAGTGCCCTTTGCAAAGCAGGGCTGGAGAGATTTGTTAACTGCTGCAGCAGGGAGGACTTGCAGCCGGTCCCTAAGCCTCAAACCACACCCTTGACTAGAAACACCGAAATTCACCCGACTGAGAAAAGGGTTTAGGATTTGGTGGTCATCAGCACGCGAAATCAGCCAGGAAATTTTCTGCTCTTCTTCCCTTCCCACCCCGGCTTTGCCGATCGAGTAATCTGCCCATCCGCTGTGCTGCCCTGACTCTTTCTCTCTCACTTTGCTGGTATAGCGAGTCCTTTTGATTAGTCCTCCCACGCCTTTTACAGCCTTTCATTCCGGCTGCCCCGCTCCCCAATTTGACGGGGAGAACGACGCGCCGCCCGCTCCCCCCGTCTCCTCTCTCTCTCTCAGTCGCTAACTCGTCCTGGCTTCCTCTCCTCCCTACCACATTCGGGAAAAAAACCCAAATTCCCGTCCCGTCCGCTAGAAAAAAACGCCCGGCGGGAGGAGCAGCCCCGCGGTTTACCCAGCCGGGCGCCTCCGGTCCGTCCGCCACGGGCTCTTCCCAAGCGGGGAAGTTTCGCAGGCTGTTAGCCCAATTTTTAAATAAATCACGTCTGGTTTTGAGTGAACAAAATTACTGGGGCTGATTAAATAAATGCGCTGAACGATCGCTGGCGCTTAGAAGAAGTTTAAAAAAAAAAAAGCCCACCCTACTGTGCTTCATTTTAATGGATGACAAAATTGCGATGGGCGAGACGGAGAGGAAGGGGGAGGGAAAAAAAAAAAAAGCGGGGGAANTGCGCGAGCCGCCCCCGCCTCACCCCACCGCGGGGCGCGCGGGCAGCGGCGCGAGGGGTGTCCTCGCGGGACGGGCGGGCTCCGCCTGAGGGTCGGGGGCGGCGGGGACCCCCCCGGCCCGGCCCCGAGGNAAAACTTTGTTGCTAATGAGAAAAATGCGACCGCGCAAGCAAAACTGTAAAGGAAAGAAAAATCTATTCTTGAATAAGGATTAATTCAGTGTCTGTGAATAGGAAATCCCGCGCTGGGTAATTGCGGCGAGGTAGCGCGGCGCCCAGCTGCGAGGCGAGGGGGCACCTTTGTGCGCCTGCCAGAGGACAGCTCTGGGGAGAGGTAACTTCCCCCGGTCCCCACGGTCTGGTGTCGAGTAACGGGAAACTTAACATTCTGCTTCTCCAGAGAGAATTATCCCCGTCCCCGTCCCATTCTCCGGCAGCTCGCAGGCCTCCGNCCCCCGGCCCCCCGCCGGGGCGCGGCCGGAGAAGGGGGCGGGGACGGAGGGGGTGTTAATCCTCCGGGAGCTCCGAGCCGACCCCAACTCCGTGGGACACGGCCTCGGCCCCCTCAGGGGACGCGCAGCCCCGTTCGGGGACCGCAGGGAGAAAGGGAACGAAAAGCCCCCGGCCCCCCCGCTCGCACGGTGGGGGAAACAGCCCAGGCACCCTCTGCCAAGCTCGGCGCAGCGGGACCGGGCAACGAGCGTTTCCTCCCCTCCCCAAGC